>BGPT01000901.1:77197-186597 GCA_003297045.1 Symbiodinium sp. clade C Y103 | reverse complement strand
TCTCTGTCCATCTTCCCATCTTCACATCATCACCTCTTCACATCTTCACATAGTCACATCTTCACCTCATCGCATCCTCACATCTTCAAATGCACATCTCCATCTCTTCACATCACACATCTTCACATCTTCACATACTCCTCAATCTCTTTTTATTTGCGCCTTCTTTATTGACATCTTCTTTCTTTGAGACATCTGCTTCTATTTCTCTCTATATATTTCATGTTATACGATTTTCACAATTACATATCTCACTATACTTCTCTTCGCTCTCGGGCCATCCGTCGTCTAGTTTTTNCTATTTCTCTCTATATATTTCATGTTATACGATTTTCACAATTACATATCTCACTATACTTCTCTTCGCTCTCGGGCCATCCGTCGTCTAGTTTTTATAATTAGATTTATAAATTCCGCAAGAAAATAGGACAACAACTTGTGAAAATGAGTAAAATTAGTGTTTCTCTCGCGTTTTTGTTGACTAAAAAGCAAAAAGACACGAAAACAACACATTTTTTCAGCTAGCGTTCAGCAAATTTTAGCCAAATTTGCAAAAATTAACAACTTGTTTTACCAATCTTCATTGTTTTTTGCAAAAAGATAATAAAACAAATTGTGAAAAGCAGCAAAACTTAGTGCTTCTCCCGTGTTTTTGGTCGAAAAAGTAAAAAGACACGAAAGAAACACCAATTTTGACTAACTTTAGCAAATTTTCAATCATATTTACAATTTGATTTCCTAATTTTCGTCTATTTTTTGCCAAAAGATCGTAAAACAAATTGTGAAAAGCAGTGCAAATTAGTGTTTCTTTCGCGTTTGTGTTCGATAAAGGAAAAAAAACCACGAAAGAAATGCTAATTTGTACCAATTTTTTCAATAAGATCTACTAATTGTCATCATTTTGCGCAAAAAGATAATAAAACAAATTGTGAAAGGTGGTAAAAAATGAGTGCTTCTCGCGTGTTTTTTGTGCGCTGCCCTATCATGCAATAAGCCAGCACCATGAGGGGGAGAATAGGGGGAGAGATCCCCGTTTGAATTTCTGGTATGGGGTCGAGACCGGCCATTTTGTAGGCATAACTTTTTTTTCCTAACGTTGGCCTCTACTAAATGACGGTTCCCAAGTGTGAGAAGGTTTCGGAATATGACAACATGTTACCACTACAAAATGATGATGAGTTTTTTGATCGTTCAAAGTGAAGGGGGAAGCCAGGCTACTTGAAGGGGGGAATCCAAGACTACAAAATGATGATTGGTNTGATGATGAGTTTTTTGATCGTTCAAAGTGAAGGGGGAAGCCAGGCTACTTGAAGGGGGGAATCCAAGACTACAAAATGATGATTGGTTTTTAACATCAAGCTACTTGAAGGGGAGCATCCCAGACTACAAAATGATGCTTGGTTTTTACAAAAAGGCTATTGGATCTTTAATTTTGAATGTCAAGCATGTACTTCAGGGGTGAGGTTCGCTTGCTATTCCCTTGTGTTTTTGGTTCCGGTAAGGTGAGTTTGTGCCAGGGGGGCATCATTCTGCTGACCGCACGGGCATTCCCCGCAAATAAATGCCTGTGCTGCGCAGCGCGGATTCTTTTGCAAAAAACACCAAAACTGTCGGTTTTGGGGCCCGCCGATTGTACGGAAGCCCCATTTAACAAAAGGAACAAAATCCTAGTGGATTTTGATACACGCAGCCATCAGTATGCAACATTTTTTCAGGAACAAACACGTGTTTTCAGTCAAATGTGGGTTTGGTGCAATTTTCGCAGATGCATACGTTGCTTGATGCGGTTTCAAGTTTTGAATTTCGATTGCGCAGGGCATGGCTTGTTTGCTTTGGCTGTTTCAGCTGTTGTGAGCCGAGAGATTGCACAGGACTTGTTAAAAAAAGTAAGTTCAGGAACTGTCACACAACTACATCACCTCCAACCCCAAAGTCTTGTACTGGGGCTTCAACTCACTTGGAGTTGAACTTGGGTGAAATCCGGCTATAGATATTTTGGATTATTTTGGGGCGAAAAGAACATGAAACTAGTAGAATTGGCTACGCTTGGATTGCAATCGCCAGAACAGGTCAGGCAAAAGCACGACTCAGAGATGTTTTTTACTACCATTGTCAGAGCTATGGAGCAACAAAGAGGATCTAAAATGCACAATTTCAATTTCACGTGATTCGTTCAGAAACCAAATCTGTCCCATTTTTTTTTCCCCTTTAAAGTCTCTACATAGAAAACGTGTTTTCGAACTTTTTTGTGCTCTTCTGGGGAGGGACCCAGTAGGCTCTACAAAATGCTTTTCCAAGCGTGTGCTGCTACAAAATGGGATGCCCATGACGAAGGCTATCAGGGAAACTAGGAGATCTGCCCTAGAATGATCAAAGCAGCGCTGGCTGCTTCAAGGGCGGTTCCAAGAATCCCCTCTACAAAATGCCAATCGCAGGTTAAATCCCAGCTTTGTGGTGGAAAGGAACTCTGAACATGGATTCTTGGAACTTGTTTGAAACTCATTGATTCGGAAATCAAATGTGTCCCATATGTTCCTCTTTAACTTTAGAATCTCTTCATGGACAAAAAAGTGAACTGATTTGGGCGGTTGTGGAGGGGGACCCAGTAGGCTCTGTAGCAAGCCCATGTTAACTATTTTTGCAGTGGAAATACTTAAAAGGATCGCTTGTCACTACACGCATCTACAAAGATCTGCCGATCCATCCAATGTGCGGCTGGAAACGGCTACAAAATGCCACGTGGCTTTTGAAAATAGCCGCAAAAAAAACAGTAAAATGTGCCACTTGGCTTTTCAGAATTGTCGCCAAAACAATCTCTAAAAAAATGCGTCAAAAAAAGAATGCCTTGCCAAAAACTGGTGGCACAGGCTGCAGCTACAAAGTGCATTTCCTGACAGCTACAAAAAATGACAATTCAAGGTTTCTACAAAGCATGGCATCATCCACTTTCTAGTGGAAATTGGAACGAGGATGCAATTGCCTACAGAAAGAGTACGTGTTTCCAATGCTTCCCCTGCAAAATGAATTTCAAAAGGGTGGCTTCAGAACGCCCTTGTTTCTTTGCTAAAAAATGAGATTAGGTTTCAACATTGCTGTCTGAAGGGCAACTGTCCTTTTCTCCAAAATGAGATTGGTTTCTAACATGGTGATGTCTGAGGGGCAGCTGTCCTCGCTACAAAATGACATTGGGTTTTTAACATCATTTAACATGTTGATGTCNCAAAATGAGATTGGTTTCTAACATGGTGATGTCTGAGGGGCAGCTGTCCTCGCTACAAAATGACATTGGGTTTTTAACATCATTTAACATGTTGATGTCTGAAGGGCAACCGACCATGCTACAAAATGAGATTGGGTTTTCACATGTTAACTTCCGAATTGAAAGGTTAAACCTTACAAAATGAGATTCCCAAGCTTTTACTACAAAATGAAGTTCCCAACCCCATTTTTAATTTTTGGCGTTACTCACCGCAGGCACCTCATACGGGGCACAAGGCCACCCATTCTGTGGTGGAANTTACTACAAAATGAAGTTCCCAACCCCATTTTTAATTTTTGGCGTTACTCACCGCAGGCACCTCATACGGGGCACAAGGCCACCCATTCTGTGGTGGAAGTTGGAACGGGGATGGGGAGAGCATGATACGTTAGTGAAGAAGATAATCTTTTTACATTTTTTTTCCACTTGGTTTTACTATTTTCTACTTTTTGCCAAAAAAAGCAGGATTTCCAAACGCTATTTTAAACACTAGGCTTTTCAATACGCTATTTCAAGACACTATTTTAAACATCAATTTTTGCAAAATAACCGCTGTTCATTTTCCAAGGATTAGCTGCCGTCGGCACTCCTGAAGCTAAAACCTCCCGCCGCGCGAGAGAACCACAACGCATTGCATTTCGCACTGCTGGAATAATGATGATATTCGCTTCGCTTTTCCCCCGGCAGGCCAGAAGGCACACCATCACGAGCCCTCATCAAACCCAGCTTTCAAACCCATCATGAAAACCACTGATGTGGACAAGCCCTTATTAAAAGTGTGTAAGCAACATGCTTTGGGACGTTCTCAGCCATTGGCACTGCTCCAACCATGAAACCTTTGGCGCTGTCATCAACACCGGCAGATAGCAGCAGCTCCACGGCATCCAAGTTTCCGGAGTCAGCTGCCCAAATCAACCTGGGCTTTGTGTTTGCGACAAGCTACGCTTTGGACCAGCAACCCTGCCCTCTTGAAATAGCTAAGGCGCGGGGTGTTGCCAGTCTCATCCGAAGCCGCCAGGTCCTGCCCATGCAGACGCGCTTTAGCAACTTGATCTGCGCAGTCGAATTCCTGAAAACAATAAGCCAAATCTGCGGCAAGCGCCTTGAGGTCCATTCCAGTCAGGGCGGATACGTCCCCTTGTGCAGCTGCATGGCAAGCGGCGTTGGCTGGAATCGGAGGCGGCCTCTTTGCCACGCAAGGGCCTCCCGCTTACGCAAACATTTCGGCAACATTAAAAGCATGGCTGTCGCTGAAAGAATCAGCTGCCCTAATACCTCCGGAAAACCAATCCGCAGTCCACAGCTTGACAAGCTAGACGAGGACGTGGCCCGAAAGAAAGCAGGAGGGAAGAAGTCAGAAACAAACAGAAAAAACACATGGTGATGATGGATGATGACTGATGATGAACGATGAAGGACGGTGGTGGTGAATGAGACATTCACAGCTTGAACCATATCGTTGCCACAGGAGGTTTGCTCCCGGCCTGGCGCCTGAGTGACAGTCAAAATTGCCGGAATCACAGCGCCAACAAGAAATTGCTTTGTTAGAAATGTTGTGTCTTTATGCAGAGAAAGTCTTTTGGCCGTGACACACAGATGTCTTTACTTTACACAGAGCAGCCTTTACACACCAAAGCCTTTACGCAGGGCAGCTTTTACATACTGACACTTTTACGCACAAATGCCTTTGCACACACACACACACACAAGCTTTTGCACACAGAAGCTTATACACAGAGAAACCTTCCCCCTACACTTTGACATGCAGGAGCTTTTGCACAGGACAGCTTTTACAGACAGAAGCTTTTACACAACGAAGCTTTACAGAGAGAAACCGTTCCCCTACACTTGCACGCGCAAAGCCTTGACGCAGAGCAGCTTTTGCAAACAGAAGCTTCCGCAAAATGAAGTCTTACACACAGACGCTTTTACACACAGAAGCTCGTACACACAGGGGCTTTTACACACAAACGCCTTTGCGCACGGAAGCCTGTGCACACACGGTCTGTTACACACAGATGCTTTTATACCAAAAGACTTTTGCGCAGAGAAGCTTTTACGCACAGGAGACCACACTTCACACAAACGTTTCATGCACAGAAGCTTTTACCCGCAGAAGCCTTTACACAGAGCAGCTTTTACACACAGAAGCTTTTCCATACAGACGCCTTTACACAAAGGGGCTTCTCCACAAAGATGGCTTTACACACGGAAGCGGCCTTTTACACCAAAGGCTTTTTCGCAGAGAAGCTTTGAAACCTTTACACACGGAAGCTTCTGCACGCAGGGCCTTTTACACGCAGAAGCTTTTACACCAAGAGGCTTTTTCGAAGGGAAGCGTTGCAAACAGAAGCCTTTCCACGGAGCAGCTTTTACACACAAAACACGCTTCGCACAAACGCTTTTAGGCCCAGAAGCCTCTTCCCACAGAAGCCTATACACAGAGCAGCTGTTACACACAGAGGCTTGTAATGGCTTGTACACACAGAAGTTTTTACACAGAAAGCCTTTATTACACCCGGAAGCTTTTGCACGCAGGGCCTTTTACACACACAATCGTTTACAACAAAAAGCGTTTTCGCAGTGAAGCGTTTGCAAGCAGAAGCCTTTACGTAGGGCAGCTTTTACGCACAAAACATGCTTCGCACAAACGCTTTTACACACAGAAGCTTTTTTTACGCACAAAACATGCTTCGCACAAACGCTTTTACACACAGAAGCTTTTTCCCACAGAAGCCTCTGCACAGAGAAGCTTTTACACACAGAGCCTGTTACACACAGCCCCTTTTACATACGGAAGCTACTTTGGCGCAGAGCAACTTTCACACAGAGCAGCTTGCACACACAGACGCATTTACACACAGAAGCTTTTACACACCACTGCCTTTGAACACGCACCTCTTCCCCGAAAGCTCCTGCGAAGGGTTTTTCCCAAAGAGCAGCTGCCAAATTCATCTACATCGCATCTCGTACTTTCTTTACATGTCCCACAGCATTTACATCAACTTCATGTACATCACATGCATCTCATACAAATCATATACATCATCTACATCATCAACGTCATCTCATCTACATCATCAAGATCATCGCATCCACATCACATACATCTCATGTATACACATCATGTACATCATCTGCATCACATACATCTCATGTATACACATCATGTACATCATCTACATCACATACATCTCATACATATCATGTAAATCATCGACATACATCATGTACATCAAGAGTTGTCACACAGGAGTTGTTACACCGGAGTTGTTACACAGGAGTTGTTACACAGGAGTTAATCGCAGGAAGTTTGGAAGTCAAACTTCCGACAATATGGACAAATGGAAAAGCAAAGACAGGAAGAAGCTCAGACAGGGAGAAAGTCAGAAGAGAGAAGATCAGACAGGAGAAAGTCAGAAGAGAGAAGATGCGGGTGCGCGAAAAGGTAGGAATGTTACGAAGAACTGCGTTTTTCCAGTGTTTTGTGGCTCCGGAGGGTCGAAAAGTAGGCTCGCTAAAGCGGCGGGTGCGGAGCCATCTGGGGAAATGGGAGATCAACTAGACGACGGATGGCCCGAGAGCGAAGAGAGGTATTGTGGGATATGTAATTGTGAAGATCGTAAAGCATGAAACATAGAGAGAGAAATATATGAAGATGTCTCAAAGAAACAAGATGTGAATGTATAAGGTGCAAATGACAAGAGATTCATGAGTATGTGAAGATGTGAGTGAGGATGTGAAGATGTGAAGATGTGTGATGTGAAGAGATTAAGATGTGAGCATTTGAAGATGCGAGGANAAGAGATTCATGAGTATGTGAAGATGTGAGTGAGGATGTGAAGATGTGAAGATGTGTGATGTGAAGAGATTAAGATGTGAGCATTTGAAGATGCGAGGATGTGAAGATGTAAAGATGTGAGCATGTGATGATGTGAAAATGGCAAGATGTGCAGGTAGAAAAAAGACATCACAAACGCTTTTGCAATCTTTTGCGCACAGACCCTTGTACACACAGACGCTTTTACACACAGACGCTTTTACACACAGACCCTTTTACACACAAACCCTTTTACACACAAGCGCTTTTACACACAGACCCTTTTACACACAAACCCTTTTACACACAGACGCTTTTACACGCAGACCCTTTTACACACAGACGCTTTTACACGCAGACGCTTTTACACGCAGACCCTTTTACACACACTTGAAAGCGCAATTTTACCTCAGTTTTTGACGATCGAACCTCGTTTCGCGCGGGAAGGGTTCATCCAGAACACGTGAAATCGCAATTTTACCTCAGTTTTTGACGCCCGAACTGCCGCGGACACCTTGAAATCGCAACTTTATACCTCAGTTTTTGACGCCCGAACCTCATTTCGGGCGTAAGGGTTGCCGCGGACACCTTGAAATCGCAACTTTATACCTCAGTTTTTGACGCCCGAACCTCATTTCGTGTGTAAGGGTTGCCGCGGACATCTTGAAATCGCAATTTTACCTCAGTTTTTGACGATCGAACTTCGTTTCGTGTGTAAGGGTTGCCGCCGCCACCTTGAATCGCAACTTTATACCTCAGTTTTTGACGCCCGAACCTCGTTTCGTGTGTAAGGGTTGCCGCGGACATCTTGAAATCGCAATTTTACCGCAGTTTTTGACGATCGAACCCCGTTTCGTGCGAGAGGGTTGACGTTTCGTGACGGCTCGTCAGCACTGCCCGCGGCCTAAAGAGAGAAAGAAGAAGAAGAAGAAGAAGGAGAGAGTGAAAGGGGAGAGAGAAAGAGAGAGAGAGAGAAGATGTGAAGATGCGAAGATGTAAAGATGAGAAGATGTGAAGATGTGAAGATGTAAAGATGCCAAGATGTAAAGATGTGAGGATGTGATGATATGAAGATGTGAGGATGTAAAGATGTGAAGATGTGAAGATGTGAAGATGGGAAGATGTAAAGATGAGAAGATGTGAAGATGTGAAGATGTAAAGATGAGAAGATGTAAAGATGTGAAGATGTGAGGATGTAAAGATGTGAAGATGTGAAGATGTGAAGATGTGAGGATGTAAAGATGTGAAGATGCGAAGATGTAAAGATGAGAAGATGTGAAGATGTGAAGATGTAAAGATGTCAAGATGTAAAGATGTGAGGATGTGATGGTATGAAGATGTGAAGATGCGAGGATGTAAAGATGTAAAGATGTGAAGATGGGAAGATGTAAAGATGAGAAGATGTGAAGATGTGAAGATGTAAAAATGAGAAGATGTAAAGATGTGAAGATGTGATGATGTGAAGATGTGAAGATGTGAAGATGTATGACAGACCTTCACTGTTAGAAGAACCCTTCGCTCAGACGCTCTCGGGAAAAAAACCAGCAGCAGACAATGCAACATTACAGTCTGGTGACATGCTCCCATCGCAAAACTTAGTCAGATCTTTTTCCGCAAAGGCTCGGCCAATGTACTTGACATCGACATTGCAGCGCATAACAACTTGAGCCACTGGATTCGACATGTCTTCACAAGGGTGATCTCGTTCAGCCTGAAAAACATGTAAATTCTCGCGCTCATCCTCATGATCAGAATCATCCTCATCCTCACTCTCACCCTCATCCTCATCCTCATCCCCATCCTCATCTTCACCCTCATCCTCATGATCAAAATCATCCTCATCCTCAATTTCATCCTCATCTTCATCTTCACCCTCATCCTCATCCTCATCCTCAACTTCGTCCTCATCTTCATCCTCATCCTCAACTTCATCCTCATCTTCATCCTCATCCTCATTCTCATCCTCATCCTCATTTTCCTCTTCATCCTCATCCTCATGATCAAAATCATCCTCATCCTCAATTTCATCCTCATCTTCCTTTTCACCCTCATCCTCATCCTCAACTTCACCCTCATCTTCATCCTCACCGTCATTCTCATCCTCAGTTTTAGATTCACACACAGACCCTTTTACACACAGACCCTTTTACACACAAGCGCTTTTACACACAGACGCTTTTACACACAGATCCTTTTACACACAGACCCTTTTACACACACGCGCTTTTACACGCAGACCCTTTTACACACAAGCGCTTTTACACACAGACGCTTTTACACACAGACCCTTTTACACACAAAAGCTTTTACACACAGACCTTTTTACGCACCAAAGCTTTTACACACAGGCCCTTTTACACACAGACCCTTTTACACACAGACGCTTTTACACACAAACCCTTTTACACACAGACGCTTTACACACAAACCCTTTTACACACAGACGCTTTTTGACGCAGACGCTTTCACACGCAGACCCTTTTACACACAGAAGCTTTTAAACACAGACGCTTTTACACAGAGACGCTTTTACACACAGTTGAGATCGCAATTTTACCTCAGCTTTTGATGCTCGAACCTCGTTTCGTGTGTAAGGGTTGCCGCGGACACCTTGAAATCGCAATTTTACCTCAGTTTTTGACGATCGGACCTCGTTTCGTGCCTAAGGGTTGCCGCAGACACCTTGAAATCGCAATTTGACCTCAGTTTTTAGCGATCGAACCTTAGTTCGTGCCTAAGGGTTGCCGCAGACACCTTGAAATCGCAATTTGACCTCAGTTTTTGACGCCCGAACCTCATTTCGTGCGTAAGGGTTGCCACAGACACCCTGCCATCGCAATTTTACCTCAGTTTTTGACGATCGAACCTCGTTTCGTGCGGGAAGGGTTCATCCAGAACACGTGAAATCGCAATTGTACCTCAGTTTTTCACGCCCGAACTTCATTTCGGGCGTAAGGGTTGCCGCGGACACCTTTAAATCGCAACTTTATACCTCAGGTTTTGACGCCCGAACCTCATTTCGTGTGTAAGGGTTGCCGCGGACATCTTGAAATCGCAATTTTACCTCAGTTTTTGACGATCGAACTTCGCTTCGTGCGTAAGGGTTGCCGCCGCCGCCTTGAATCGCAATTTTACCTCAGTTTTTGACGATCGAACTTCGTTTCGTGCGTAAGGGTTGCCGCCGCCACCTTGAATCGCAATTTTACCTCAGTTTTTGACGATTGAACCTCGTTTCGTGCGTAAAGGTTTCCGCGGACACCTTGAAATCGCAATTGCGCCTCAGTTTTTGACGATCGAACCCCGTTTCGTGCGAGAGGGTTGACGTTTCGTGACGGCTCATCGGCACTGCCCGCGGCCTCAAGAGAGAAAGAAGAAGAAGAAGGAGAGAGAGAGAAAGAGAGAGGGAGAGAGAGAGAGAGAAGATGTGAAGATGTGAAGATGTGAAGATGTGAGGATGTAAAGATGTGAAGATGTGAAGATGTGAAGATGTGAGGATGTGAAGGTGTGAAGATGTGAAGATGTGAGGATGTGAAGATGTGAAGATGTGAAGATGTGAGGATGTAAAGATGTGAAGATGTGAAGATGTAAAGATGTAAAGATGAGAAGCTGTGAAGATGTGAAAATGTAAAGATGTGAAAATGTAAAGATGTGAAGATGTGAAGATGTGAAGATGTAAAGATGAGAAGATGTGAAGATGTGAAGATGTGAAGATGGGAAGATGTAAAGATGTGAAGATGTGAAGATGTAAAGATGTAAACATGAGAAGCTTCGAAGATGTGAAAATGTAAAGATGTGAAAATGTAAAGATGTGAAGATGTGAAGATGTGAAGATATAAAGATGAGAAGATGTGAAGATGTGAAGATGTGAAGATGGGAAGATGTAAAGATGTGAAGATGTAAAGATGAGAAGATGTATGACAGACCTTCACTGTTAGAAGAACCCTTCGCTCAGACGCTCTCGGGAAAAATTGCACACCTTGTGGCGCGAAGCACATTTGGAAGTCAAAAGTGTTAAAAACTCAGGGTCTCGGGGCACTTTTGGAAGTTGAGATGTCGAAAAAGTGGACGCCGTTGTGGCGCGAAGCACGTTTGGAAGTCAAAACCGTGAAAAACTGAGGGTCTCGGAGCATTTTTGGAACTTAAGATGTGGAAAAAGTGCACGCCGTTGTGGCGCGAAGCACATTTGGAAGTCAAAAGTGTGAAAAATTGAGGGTCTCGGGGCACTTTTGGAGGTTGAGATGTCGAAAAAGTGCGTGCCGCTGTGGCGCGAAGCACATTTGGAAGTCAAAAGCGTTAAAACCTGGGGGTCTCGGGGCACTGATGTCGAAAAGTGCATGCCGTTGTGGTGCGAAGCCCATTTCCAAGTCAAAAGCGTTAAAAACTAATGGTTTCAGGTCAATTTTTGAAGTTTGGATGTGATTACACCACAACTACAAATACAAGCACAAGTACAACTACAACCACAACTACAACTACAGCTACATTACCACTACAACTACCACTACAACTACAGCTACCGCTACAACTGCCACTACCCCTACCACTACCACAACACCTTCAACTACACTACCACCACAAGTACAAGTGCCGCCACAACTACCACTACAACTGCCACTACCACAACAACTACCATTCCTGCTCCCACTCCCACTGTCACTACAACTACACCTACAACAACAACTACATTACAACTACAGCTGAAACTACAACTTCCACTACCACTACCACTAATTACCACTGCAACTACAACTACAATTCAACTACTAACCACTACCACTACCATTACAAGTACGACTATAACTACCACTACAACTACAACTACAGCAACAACAACAACAACAGCAACTACTACTACGACTCCGACTACGACGACGACGACTACTAGTACCACTACCGCTACCACTACCACTACCACTACCACTACCACTACCACTACGACTACGACTACCACTACGACTACGACTACGACTACGACTACGACGACGACGACGACTACTACTGCTAGTGCTAGTGCTACTGCTACTTACTGCTACTGCTACTGCTACTGCTACTGCTACTGCTACTGCTGCTACTACTTCTACTACTAATGCGGCTGCTGCTGCTGCTGCTGCTGCTGGTGCTGCTGCAACTTCAACTGCAAGACAGCAACACTACAACAACTACATCCACAACTACAAGTACAACCACAACTACAACTACAACCCCAACTACATCTACAACTAATTACAACCACAACTACATCGACAACGACATCTACAACCACAACTACATCTACAACTACAACTACTACGACTACAGCTACAACTGCACAACCACAACTACAACAACATTATATACAACTACACTGCGCTGCGCTGCCTCCAACCACCTGTCTGTCCATCAGTGGGTTCGCCCTGCCATGATCCATCATTCACAGCAACCAACCTCTCCTATAGGTTTCCTATCTTCGAACTTCCGCCACCGACTTGTGCGGTAATACTGGTACTCAGGAATAATTACTCAGGAGTTAATACTCAGGAGATCTCATGAGTAATTACTCAGGAGTTAGCACACAGGAGTAAAACCCCTACACAAAACTCCTACTTCTCAGGTTCTCCTAAATTCTCTCTTAAGGCGGCGGGGCAGCCAAATGCCGGATTGCGAAACGCAACCCTTTCACACGAAATGAAGTTCGCTGCGCAAAAACTGAGGTAAAAATGCGATTTCAAAGTGTCCGGGGCAACCCTTTCGCACGAAATGAGGCTCGATGCGCAAAAACTGAGGTAAAATTGAAATTTCAAAGTGTCGTTTGCAACCCTTTTGCAATGTGTGTAAACGCGTCTGGGTATAAAAGCGCTTCTGTGCAAAAGCTTTCGTGTGTAAAGTGCTCTCTGTGTAAACGCCCTTCTGTGTAAAAGCTTCTGTGTGTCAGTGTGTCAACGCGTCTTGGTGTAAAAGCTTCTGTGTGTAAAAGCTTTTGCGTGTAACAAAGCCTAGCGACAATCCAAAGCTCTTCTGTGTACACGCTCTCCTGTGTAAAAGCTCCTCTGTGCAAACGCGTCTTGGTGTAAAAGCTCTTCTGTGTAAAAGCTTCTGTGTGTACATGTTTCTCTGTGTAAAGAGTTCTCTGTGTAAACGCGTCTGTGTGTAAAAGTTCCGCTTCTGTGTGTGTTTGAAAGCTTCTGCGTGTAAAGGCTTCTCAGTGTAAACGTGTCTGTGTGTAAAAGCGGTTCTGTGTAAAAGCTCCTGTGTGCAAACGCGTCTTGGTACAAAAGCTCTTCTGTGTAAAAGCTTCTGTGTGTCAAAGCTTCTGCGTGCAAAGGCTTCTCTGTGTAAACGCGTCTGCGTGTAAAAGCTCTTCTGTGTAAAAGCTCCTGTGTGCAAACGCGTCTGGTGCAAAAGCTCTTCTGTGTAAAAGCTTCTGTGTGTAAGCTTCTCTGTGTAGACGTGTCTGTGTGTAAATGCTCTTCTGTGTAACAGCTCTGTCTGTAAACTTGTCTTGGTGTAATAGTTTTTTTTGCGTCAAAGCTTCTGTGTTTAAAGGCTTTTTTTCGTGTCAAAGCTCCTGTGTGTAAACTGTCTTGGCGGGGTCTGTGTGTGAACGTGTCCGTGTGTAAACATTGTTTTGTATAAAAGCTTGTGTGTGTAAACGCATCTGGGTATAAACGCTCTTCTGCGTAAAAGTTTCTGTGTGTAAAGGGTGTTCTGGCAAAACATGTATGTGTGTAAACGCCCTTCTGTGTAAAAGTGCCTGTGTCTGTCTTGGTGACTTGGTGTAAACGCTCTTCTGTGTAAAAGCTCGTGTGTGCAAACGCTCTTCTGTGTAAAAGGTCCTGTGTGTAAACGCTCTCTGTGTAAAAGCTCTTCTGTGTAAAAGCTTCTGTGTGTAAAAGCTTCTGCGTGCACACGCTTCTCAGTGTAAACCCATCTGTGTGAAAGAGTTCTTCTGTGTCAAAGCTCCTCTGTGTAAACGCGTCTTGGTACAAAAGCTCTTCTGTGTAAAAGCTTCTGTGTGTAAAGGCTTCTCTGTGTAGACGTGTCTGTGTGTAAATGCCCTTCTGTCTAAAGGCTCCTGTGTGCAAACGCGTCTTGGTGCAAAAGCTCTTCTGTGTAAAAGCTTCTGTGTGTAAGGGCTTCTCTGTATAGACGTGTCTGTGTGTAAATGCTCTTCTGTGTAACAGCTCTGTTTGTAAACTTGTCTTGGTGTAATAGTTTTTTTGCGTCAAAGCTTCTGTGTTTAAAGGCTTTTCTCTGTAGACGCGTCTGTGTGTAAAGCTGTTCTGGGTCACAGCTTTTTTTCGTGTCAAAGCTCCTGTGTGTAAACTGTCTTGGCGGGGTCTGTGTGTGAACGTGTCCGTGTGTAAACATTGTTTTGTATAAAAGCTTGTGTGTGTGTAAACGCATCTGGGTATAAACACTCTTCTGTGTAGAAGTTTCTGTGTGTAAAGATCTCTCTGTGTAAACGTGTATGTGTGGAAACGCCCTTCTGTGTAAAAGTTCCTGTGTGTAAACGTGTCTTGGTGTAAACGCTCTTCTGTGTAGAAGCTTCTGTGTGTAAAAGCTTGCGCGTGTAATTTGTTGCATCGTACGGTAACAGATTATATATGTCTTGCCACTTGTCGCGACAATGGCTGTGCCAAAGCATGCAACATTTATCATTCTCATTCGTTCATTCTCATCCATCATCATTCATCAACATCAATCATCCTACGATTTCTTGCTATCTCCTCCTGCCCAACTCTTTTCGTCTACTCCCTCCTGCTTTCCTTTCGGGCCACACTGGCGTCTAGTTTCACGCAGAAGCTTTCAACACAGAAGCTTTGACACAGGGAAGCCTTTCCCCTACACTTTGACACACCGAAGCCTTTACACACAAACGCTTTACTCAGAGAGGTCTTACACACAGACGCTTTTACACACAGAAGCTTGCACGCAGAAGCTTGCATACAGAGACGTTTTTACACACAGACCCTGTTGCGCAGAGGGGCTTCTCCACACGGGCGCATTTACACACGGAAGCTTGTGCACACAGGGTCTTCTACGCACAGAATCGGTTCCACACAGAAGCCTTTACGCACAGAAGGCTTTCCACAGAGCAGCTTTTACACGGTTCCACTTGGTGCGCAATCTTACTTCACTGTTTCGCTTTCGAACCTCACGTCGTGCGAAAGGGCTGTGCCGGATGTTTGCAAATCGCAATTTTGCCTCAATCTTCGGCCCTCTACCAGCATCCCGCGCCAAAGGGGATGCGCTGGGCGACGGAAAGCTGTTGGGATGTCGACGTGCGCCATCTTTGCAAAGCGTTGCGTGCCCAAGCGTCCGACGCGCGCGATCTACGCCGAGGGTTGCCTAAGGACAAACAAAATCAAAATTCGCATTTCACCGCAGGTTTGGGCGTCCGGCACGCACGATCTCTGCAGAGGGTCGCATTTCGATGGACGCGGCCTGGCCGCCCTTGCTGCCACAAGAGATAGAAAGGTCGACCTTGTCGATAAATTTTAAAGAGCTCTGTAGGAGCTACACAGAAGTGGATCACCTACAAAGTCACGCGTGCATAATATTTGTCCTTGGCTTCTTTGTTGATCCATCTGTTTTTCCATCTTCATGTTTTGGAACTCTTGCTGCACACCTGCCGGGCCAGGGCCACTGGATTTTCACACAGGTGCTCCTCCTTCCTTCTCCTTGCTTCTTCCTCTTCCTCATGTTTCCTCTGCCAGCTCCAGACGCTGTGGGCCACGCCTGGACCCAAACTGCAGATCGCGAGCTCAAGGCTGTGGAGGGTGCCTGGACTCGAAGTCATGCCAGACAGAATGCCAGATAGAACGCCAAACAGAATGTCAGATAGAATGCCACATCGAATGCCAAAAAAAGCCAGGTAGAATGCCAGAATGAATGCCAGATAGAATGCCAGAATAGCTGCCAGAAAGAATGCCAGAAAGTATGGTAGAACAGATGCCAGATAGAACGCCGGCAAGAATGTCAGATAGAATGTCAGAATATATGCCAGAAAGAATGTCAGATAGGACGTCAGAACAATATGCCATATATAAATAAATATATATATATATCCCCAGATGGTATGTCAGAAAATATGTCAAAATAGTGTGTCAGGGTGAGGATCACTCGAAGAAAACATTCTTTGAATTTGATTTGGTCATCGTCCCTTGCCATCAAAAATAGCCTTGCCATCTTTTCGCCCACAGCACTTAGATGTACATGGTTTTGTCATGTTTTGTCCACTTCTTGCTAAAGTTGCGCAATGCAGCATCCGGAGCATGTTAGAAGTTCCAAGAACAAGTTCGCCAAGAACAAGTTCACAGCGTAGCATCCAGAGTGTGTCAAGAGTTCGAAGAACAGGTTCACAGCATAGCACCAAGAGCGCCTTAGAAATTCCAAGAACAAGTTCACATCAGCAAAGAGCAGCAAAACAGTCTAGGAAACAGCCGCATCAGCAAAGGGCAGCAAAGTTATCTAGAGAAGCACGAAGTGCCGCGGCCGAGGCCAAAGCCTCAATCGCGTCAGCAAAGAGCCGCAAAGCAGTCTGGAGAGGCAGGAAGGGCCGAGCTTGCCGCACGAAACAGCTGCGTGGCCAAAGCGTCAATCGCAGCAGCAAAAAGTCTAGAGAGGCAGGAGGCGCCGCGCCTGCCATGCGAGACAGCCGCGGCGGCCAAAGGTTCAACCGCTTCAGCAAAGAGCCGCAGAAGCAGTCTAGGGAGAAGGAGAGGCGTCAATCGCGTCAGCGAAGATCAGCAAAACAGCTTAGAAACACAGCCGCGCCATGCAAAGCGTCACCCCCACAGCCGAAGAAACTGGAGAGAGATGAAGGGCCGCGCCAGAGGCAAGTTGATGGCGGAAACAGGTTGATGGAGACGAATGTGAATGTGATGTGAAGGGCGATGTGGAAGAAGATGAAGTCAATATGATATGTGATGAAAAAGAAGAGCGGACCGCGGGAGGAGGAGGAGGAGTAGGTGGTGGCCAGCTAGCTAAAAACAAGAACCCCGCACAGTGATGTGGGGAGCAATCCGTCTCGGTTGTCATGAGAACAGAGCGCAGGCAGCGCGACCGAAAACCGGAAAATGCACAGAAGGACCGGAACAAATTGGCGACGCACCCCAGCAAGTCACTGCCTTCGATGTGAAAGTGCTGCCACAGAATGCGAGGAAGTTCGGCCAGGCTGTCCACTACAAAGTCAGCACCTTAGCAATCAATGCCAGCCAAGAAAGTCAGCAAAACGAACCTGCGCCTTTCAGATACCGGGTTTGGTTAAACTTCGAAGATGTGAATGGCAAATTTAAGCCTGTAGACCCTAACGCTTATATATTGTTTAAGCCTAAAGAATCTTAAGTAGGGCGCAATAAGCAAACCAATGGCCCCGGTCAGGGGTTGAGCCGTACAACGCTTAGCAGTGGTGCCCCCGACTAATTTTCGAAGCAGTTGTTAAGAAAGTGGCCCGGCATTTACCCTGAAGAGCTCCTTGATCTGATCTGTTTTTCCCCAAACAGCGTGTCCACAATGAGGGGTTCTTACGGAAACTGTAAAGGCCGGGGTTTGATCAGGGTGCACCATCTGATCCCCTGCGTTTTTTTCGGCAAATTCTCGCATAAAGTGGCTCGCGCGCGATGTCCATGTGCGTTTCGACCGCCGGCAGTTCTCCTGAGAATTCTAGCATATAACCGCTGTTGTGACATGTCCACGTGCATTCCAACTTGCGTGATCTTGTGCAGGTCCTTGTGAGAAGATCTTGTGGAGATCCTTGCGGGGTCCTCTCCAAAAGGTCCTTGCATGATCTTGTATACTGATCCTTGAGAAGATCTCGCGGAGATCCTGGTGAAATTCTGTCGAAGAGGTCCTTGCATGATCTGGCGAGGCCCCTGTGAGAACATCCTGAAGAGGTCCCGGCGCAACCCTCTAGGTGTCTTTGCGTAATCTTGTACAGGTCCTTGTGAGGAGAACTTGCGGACTGCCTGTTCTAATCCTCCCTCAGAGGTCCTTGGATTAAAATCTTGAAGATGCTCTGCATTAGAGGTGCTTGTATGGAAGTTCTTCTCGGATGCTCCTAGGAAGTTCTTGCCTTTAGGCCTCTATATAGAAGGTCCTTCTGAGGAAATCTTGTGAGCTTCACTTCCATTTCCTCGACTGAGGTTCTGGTATAAGATCCTACACATAAAGTTGCCTTCTTGTGCCCGCACAAACCCCTGCCACCGCGGTTACGAAAGTTTCTAGCCTCATCTGTTTCTGTTCCGTATCTTTGTTGCTTGTATTTAAGGCATGCAATTCCTCCCCCCCACACTGTTTGCGGTCTCTTGCCGGAGTCATTTTGAATGCTGGAGTAATTTTGAATTACATCATGGGAGCGGAACGGGCTTCTAGAAAATGGGTTTCAAGAACCATCAGAAAACCACCGTCAAAACCTATCAAGCCAGAAACAGACCGCTGCCAGGCAACCATCATGCCACCATCAAACTACCATCAAGCGACCAAGCAACGGCCAAACCACCATCACACCAAAGTACCACTATCTACTTTGCTCTACTTACCAAAAGGGCGCAAACCTTGGAGACCTGATTCGGGCATCGTTGAATTTGAGCTTACGAGGCTTGCGCTATTATTTGCAAATCCGCCCCAGCCAGTACACCCAATCGACTAAGTCTTCTGAATCCCTAAAGGCGAACGAACAAAATAACGGCATCAACGATATTTGAAAAGCACTGACGCTCCCAGTTACGCTACAACTCCCAAGTCAGCACGCGCGCGCACACACACATGGTGGGACTAGAGTCAATTCAAACGAGGCCTTCTTTCCCTACTAATTATCCCAAACCTGCTCCGCTGGATAGTTGGCAGGGTAGGGGACAATGGGAAGCATCTTGCCGCATTCATGCGCGTCACTAAGTAGCTGGTCAAGCATGTGGTGGCCTTCGGAGAGTCCTGGCAAAACCAGTCGAATTTCATAAATTCGGCATGCATAGGACACAAAATGGTTGCACCAACGCTTGCTTTGGAAATCCCCTCTATTGTTTTTATTCAGCAATCACCCAATGCAAGTTGGGCACTCCGTCAGAGGTGTCAACCAATCTCAAAATGCTACCAACCTTTAAACCCAACCCTTTTGACCGGCAAGACTATGTTGGTTTCTACAATTTCCTCCACCTTCGCAACTTGCATTTTTTCAATTTGCGCTAAAAATCAAACCCACCATGTTTTGCAAGCCTTTTGTTCCGCATGAGTTCTGCCCCCTGTGAGTTCACGGTCGGACATCGCCCTGTCATGTAACAGACGCGGCGCCCCAGCAAAACCACTTACTTAACTTTTCTTGCGCCTTCTGAATCAGACCTCACAGCCAGGGACCTTCTGCTACTGATGCGAAGTTTGTTTCTGGGCCGGCTCAGCTGATAGGTTTGACACAAATAAATGCGAAAATGCAACATTGTATGAAACGCTCCTAAAAAATCACAGCATGTGGCACCCTGCCCTGTCGAAAAAACAAAAAGGGTGGGAAAACAGGTGTGAAATTTGATTCTTGGTCAATTGACCATGTATGACCATGTGACTTGAACCAACTAAATGCGACATACTTTCAAATATTTCGGAACAGCCACAGTATCTGACCCTGTGCCCTTGTGATGGCAATGAAAAACCGAAAGTACTTTCCTATCTTTGTTTGCTCACGTTTGCCTCAAAATGGCCTAAAATAAGCCAAAAATAAACTTTAAATAAAGCATTGAAAAAAAAACAAGTTTCCAGGGCTTAACACTTCCAGTCTAAACCTGGTAAATCCAAACCCTTTACTTTCATTTGGGAGAAAGTCATGATCACTGCTTCAGGCCAGAGTCTGCAACCTACCTATATCAGCCCCTTGGGGCCCGTGTCAAATCCAAGGCAAGATATCTTCCTAACGAAAGAGAATAACATGAGAGCTGAAGCGCCCATGGTAGATTGACCTTGGCGGTGCCAGCCCTCTGGGTCCACCAGGGCAGTTGAAACGCCAGCTGCCTTTCCGAATGCAATGTCCTTAGCCATGGTGGATACAAGCGCCTGCCAATCATTGAAACTAGACGACAGCGCGGCCGAAAGAAAACAGGAGGGAGAAGACAAAAAGACCACGGACAAGAAAAATTGAAGATGATTGATATGGATGATGATGATGATGATGATGATGATGATGATGACAAATCCTGTTTCCAGCCTCACCCATGTAAAAGCTCCTCTGCCTAGAAGGGTCATGGTCCATGGCCTAAAAGCACCTGTGTGCAAAAGCATCTCTGCTTAAAAGTATCCGTGCAAATGCACCGCTTTGTAAGAGCAACTGTCTCTAAGAAAAGCCTCTGTATATGTAAATGTATCTCTGTGTCAAAACATCTCTGCGTCAGAATGTCTGCGTGTAAAAAGTTTCTCTGTGTAGAGGCCGCTGGGCCAAAAGAACCCCCCGTGTAAAAGCACATGTGTGGAAACTCGCACCTGTGTAAAAGCACCGCTGTGTAAAGGAATCTGTGTGTAGAAGTACCTTCGCGTCTGTTTGTAACAGCTTCTCTGCGTAAGCGCATCCCTGCGTAAAAGCACCTGTGCGTAAAGGTATTTGCGTGCAAAGCATCTCTGGGCAAAAGCATCTGTGTGCGGGAATGTCTGTGGGGTGAAACATGTCTTTGCGCAAAGCATCTCCATGCAAAAGCGCCCGTATGTAAAAGCATCCCTGTGTATACGCCTCGCTCTGTGCAAAAGCATCTGTGTACAATATTTTGGTCGGTTGGTGTTGGAACCCCTAAGCCGCGTAATACCTGCGCAAAATTGCTCGGCGGTATTTTGCAGCATTTTGCAGCTCACACCTGTGCACTCCATGGTACTATGCAACATCAGTTCGTTGCGCGGCGCCATCGCACAAATTTGCCGCAGTGGGAAGCTAACATCTGCAAATTGCGTGATGCTTACATTTGGACTCATATCTGAAAAGCGTGTTGTGTTTTTACAGCGTTCTGAAGCAAAAAGTCTGCACACTGTAGAATGCCTGCAGCATGCCGAAACCAAAGAATATCACTTGCACAATATCTCCAGCGTACTGGAACCGAGATACCAGCCAGGCCCAGCAAGACACCAGCGAAACCCCAGCGAGACACCAGCGAGACACCAGCGGGACACCGCCAAACACCACCGAGACACCGGCGAGACACCACCAAGAAACCACCGCAGCACCACCACCAGCGAAACACCACCGAGACACCACGGACACGACGGAGACACCACGGAAACACCACCGAGGCACCCGCCTTGAACCCGACGGGTGGCCTTTAGAATAAAGGGTCGCCAAAAACCCCAAGCTATCGCTATTGGGGAACAAGAATAAGGAATAACGACAGGAATTCTTCCGGCAAGAGACCCCAAACAGTTTGGGGGTGTGAGGATAATGTAATGTATGATAATGCTTGATCATGTTGAGGATGGGGATGATGATGATGAGGAGGAGGAGGAGGATGGTGAGGATGATAATGTTGCGGACGATGATGTTGAGGATGATGACGTTGAGGATGATGAGGCGGAGGAGGATCATGTTGGGGGTGATGAGGTGGAGGGTGATGATGTTGAGGAGGATGAGGATGACGGTGAAAATGCGAAGGTGAGGTGGAGGATGATAATGTGGCAAAATCCCTTTTGGAGGTCTTTTGGCAAGATCTCTTTATGAGATCTCTGTAGAAGCTCTCTAAACAGCTCTCTTGGCAAGATCCATGTAAAAGACCTCTTGGCAAGATCCCTGCAACAGAACTCTATGCGTCTCTGTACAAGATCTCCGAAAGAAGTGTCCTGGCAAGATCTCTTTACAAGATCTCTGTAAGACGTCTCTTGGAAAGATCTCTGTATGAGATCTCTGAAGAAGCTCCCTTGGGAAGATCTATGCGAGAGACCTCTTGGCAAGATCTCTGCAATATAGGTCTATGCAATGTCTCGGTACAAGATATACAAGATCTCCAAAAGAGGTGTCTTGGCAAGACCTCTGTACAGGATCTCTATGGGAGGTCTCTTGGCACGATCTCTTTCTGAGATCTCTGTAGAAGCTCTCTATAGTAGCTCTCTTGGCAAGATCTATGCAAGGGACTTCTTGGCAAGATCTCCGTGGAAAATCTCTATAGGCGCTCTCTTGGCAAGATCTCTGTACAAGCTCTCCGTAAGAGGTCGCTTGGCAAGATCTCTGTACAAGCTCTCTATCAGAGCTTTGTTGGCAAGATCTCTGTAAGAGACCTCTTGGCAAGATGTTTGCAACAGATCTCAATGCAATGTCTCTGCGCAAGATCTTCACAAGAGGTGTCCTGGCAAGATCTCTCTGCAAGATCTCTCTAAGAGATCTTGGCAAGATCGCTTTATGAGATCTCTGTAGAAGCTGTCGATACGAGATCTCTTGGCAAGATCTCTGTAAGGGACCTCTTGGGAACCTCTCTGTGCAAGCTCCCTATAAGAGGTCTCTTGTCAAGATCTGTTCCAGATCTCTGCGCAAGCTCTCTATAAGAGCTCTCTTGGCAAGACCCCACAAGATCTCTATGCAAAGTCCCTGTACAAACTCTCCACAAGAGGTCTCTTGGCAATGTCTCTGTACAAGATCTCTATACGAGCTCTCTGTACAAGATCTCTATATAAGAGGTCTCTGCGGCAAGATCTCTGCACAGAAGCTTTTGCGCACAGAAGCTTTCACACACAGAAGTCTTTACACATAGAAAATGTATCTGAAGTTGCAATCCGCAATTTTACACCAGTTTTTGACGTTCGGACTTCATTTCGCACGAAAGGGTTGCGTCTGAAGTCGCGAAATCGCAATTTTACATTAGTTTTTAACGTTCGAACTTCATTTTGTACGAAGGGGTTGCATCTGAAGTTGCGAAAGCGCAATTTTACACCAGTTTTTGACGTTCGCACTTCATTTTGTACGAAAGGGTTGCGTCTGAAGTCCCGAAATCGCAATTTTACATCGGTTTTTGAAGTTGGACCCCCTTCTCGCGCGAAAGGGTTGCATCTCAAGTTGCAAAATTCGTACCGCGCGACAGGGAGAGCGATCCGATGCGCACAAAGTGACGAGAGGGTTGCGCGAGCACATGTTAAATTTTCACAAAACATTGCGCGCACCGCGAAACATGAACAGTGAAAATGTCAAAAACGACGTTTTACCTAGGTCTCAGCCACTTTTTTGTCGAGGTCCACGAAGTCCTGCGCCTGCCACGAAGAATGAGCTCGAGGTCATCGAAGTATATTGCGCCTGCCACGAGAAATCATCATCATGACCCAAATCAAAACCGACGACAGTTTCACAAAACGCGGCTTTCGACCCTGTGAAAACGTTGTCCAAGTTCGCTAAATACTGCGCCTGCCACGAAAAATGACCTCCGAAAGCACCTCTCATTTTGACCCACGCCTGCCTACGTTTTAGCAACGTGCAGAATGACCCTGGCCTGCCACACGGATGAAACAGTGCAGCGTCCCACGCCCTGCCCCTGCCACGCAAAACGACGTTTCAGACCTCCAAATGTCCCGGATGTATCACGCCGGCCGCACGCCATGGACACAGCTCAAAAAACGAGCACGGCTGGTAAATTGAGACCTTTTGACATGAACAACCTCCAGAAGCAAATCCGCGCGAGCCTGCGCAGTCGAAGCACACATGGACACGTCGGATGCGAACTTTTTTACGAGGATTTACAGGAAAAATGCCCAATCCGCGACCCCAACTCGCGCAATCGAAACGGACATGGACATTGAACAAGAGCCGCTTTACGCGGGAATTTACAGGAAAAAAGCCGCGCCCCAAATGGAGCACCCTGACAAACCCGGGCCTTTACCCTTACCGTAAGAACCCCCATGTGTGGACACACTGTTTGGGGAAAAAAAGAAGAATTTGAAAGAAAAGGAAGACATGCGGAAGGAAGAGGACAGGAGGAGGAAAAAAGAGGAAAAAAACCAGGAAAGACAGGGGAAAGAAGAGGAAGGAATCAAGGAAAAGGGGGAAAGGAAGAGAGGTGCTCGGGTTTCAGCTTCCGCTGCCTGGGGACCGCAATCGTTTTGCCTATACTCGTCTCAGTCCGGGCGCGAAGTCAGCTATCAGTCTTGTGATCCTACAATAGAAATTCTTTCCTAGTCCGTGGTTATCTTTTGTTCTCTTCTAGCTGTGCGCTGGGGCTGATCACCGGCCCCTTGTTATTTCCCATTTCCGCGCCATGTCTTCCTACCATGCGCAGTTGGTCAAAGCGTGCGTAACATGAATGGGCGATGGAAATCCTGCGGCACAGACACATTGGAAGGAGAGTCGCCCACCATGAGCAACTCTGGCCCAAGCGAAACATCCCATTGCCATGCAATCATCTCCTCGGTCGGTCGGGCAATGTATCCAAAAGACGGCAGCACCTGAACGCAATTTAACCATTTATATAACATCAATGCGTCAGAAAGCGAGAAGCAAGCAAGCTATTTCCACAAAGTAAACATACCTGAGCTTCCGCAATTGCACTTTGTGCGGCCCACCCCACTTGACATAATTACATTTTGACTTTTTATCCTATTTTCTTTCACACACACAGATATACATATATATATATATACAGAAGTAAAAATAGGCAATAGCAAAATTTCAAAAGCACTACCGTGAGAGCGATGATGATTTTCAAGGGGCGCGAATCGCAGGTACTGGGATGTGAAGAAGCGCAGGTGCGATGGTGCAGTGAGGCCAGCGCAGTGGTACGACGATGCAGGTTCACCAGGAAGAGGTGCAACACAAGGGGTGCAAGGGGATATGCTGGCACGATGCAGGGAATGCAAATGAACAAGTTGGAGGGGTACAATGGCGCAGTGCAGGGGCACGATGGCACGATGCAGGGGGTACAATGGTACGATGTCGGGGTTGAACTGGTATGATGTTGGGGTGCAAAAGCGGAATGTAAGGGGCACAATAGGGGTACAAAGGTGCAAGTGAGGGTGCAACGGCGCAAGTGGGGGTGCAATGGCACAACCTACGGGTCGCAATGGTGCGATGTTCTAGAAAAGCGCAGCAATGCCGATTAGTGTCGCAGGTTTTTATGTTGCAGGGTTTGCTGGAGCCTGCAGCCTGGGTATGGGGAAGTCGCCAAACATCTTTTTAGGTATGTTTTTCATTTTTCAACGTCTTCTTGCTCTACGTGTTTCTGGTATTTCCATGTTGATATGTTCATTTCATGTTGAAAAGTGGTGCTGGGACATACCTCATTCTGAAAGATGTTCGTTTGGAAACCTGTGCGCTTGCAAGGACACCAAGCCACAGTGTGTTGAACTCTGCCATTATTCCTCAAGCACTGATTGTGAGAGAGAAGCAGGACGATCAAACTACATACCTGCATCCTAGCTGTGAATTTCATTCTTGGAACTTCAGGGGGCTTCAAACGCATGGGAACTTCTTGCAGCCAAGTTCCAGAAATTTCAATCTGCCTGTGCTCGTTTTATTACCATTGGGGAGTTTATACCTTCTTTCATGTCTTTGCCTTATTTTGCCATCTCCCATGCAATGTCCCCGCCATTTTTTCATGTTGGGTGTTTCTAGTGTCTTGGGCGGGGTTTTCTTTGGTTTCAAGTGCAGATGCTTGCAGAGGGATGCTGAGGATGAAGAAACCCGGTCAAATTCCTGCGCAAGCTGTCACAGGTCACCAAACATAAAAATTAGCTTTCAGAAATCATTTTTGGATTAGATGTCCCACATCCGGGGTCCTGGGTCGTAGGTCCGAAGTCCTTGTCTCTGGCGGAAAATGCTTAAATTCTCGGTGTCAATGGTCCATGGAAATCCTGGAACAGGGGCTTTTCCCCTCAAATCTTTCCTCTTCTTCATCTGGCCTTCAGGTTTTCATTTTGCTAGTGTTGTCTCTCCGGAGTTCAGGTCTTCGGTCTTCATATGTTCCTTTGGAGTTCATGTTTCCACTTTCCCTCTCTCTCTCTCTCTCTCTGGTTTCCTTCGCGTTTTGATCATGCGCCGTCGCGCCCGCGCCAAGACCTTCAGAAGCGTCCGCATTAAGACGCTGGCTGACCATCAGCAAATTTGAGATTGAACAAATTAAGACGATTCTGAAGATGACAGCGAAGGATGAGAAAACCAAATCGCATTCAAAATGATCGAAGCAAAACGCTAAAAGATGACATGCCCAAGTCTGTGGCTCATATTTTTCACGCTTCTGCAAACAAACCCGGAACAGGGAAGAAAGTTGCCAATCGTTCACAAGAAAAAATGAAAATTTGAACTTGGTCCGGAAAAAGACAAGGGAAAAACACCAAGAGATTCAACCAACTATTGGGGATAAACAATTTGCTAAAATAGGGGTTCATGTCCAAGGTGTCTTTGAATATTGGATATGGTTTTCTGTTTGTTTGCGCGTTTTCGGTGTTTTTCCCGAGAGCTCCTGCGAAGGGTTTTTCCCAAAGAACGGCTGCCAAATGAATCTTTTCGCTTCATCTACGCAACATCTCCTACTTCCTTTACATTACCTACATCATCTACATCAACTTCATGCGCATCAATGTCATCTACACAGGAAATAATTGAATACGTGAGTTGTTGCACAGGAGATCAATACAGGATTTTTTGCGCAGAAGTTACTACACAGGAATATTTACCGGGAGCTGGTTACACTCTCGGACATTCGTCTCAAAGTCACGCGCACCTGTGAGACCGGCGCCCATGCCGACGAGTATTTCGTGAGCATGTGGGCCGTTTCCGAGAACTAATTAAGCGCAAGCACCCGCAAAGAGGAAAGCCGCGGGCAAAAGGCAAACTGGGTCGCGAGGCCCTGCAAAGAGTGGGGACTCAGCGAGACACGACCATTGAAACCTGGAGAGTCAAAACGCGCACCAAAAGTGCTTCCAAGTACGGAACATCGTCACGAACGAAGGGAGCGCAAACTCAAACGAAGGGTCATCCTGTACCCAAACCCACTCATGATAGGACAAAAAAGGCGGGAGCGTGGACGTATCATGAAGAAAACCCCGATAAAGTTCAAGCCAGGACGTGCCCTGGAGATGGCCACGACCTTCGGCAGAACCAGAAGGGGCCCCACGGATCTCCCGAATCCAATTAGTGAGAAGACGTGCAAAGCCTTGGCGACAAACGGTGGGGGCAGCCTCGCGAGGGATTAATGGCACAGAACAAGGACCAATCAACTCCACTGGCCCGATGACAACCGGGGTCTGAGCAAGGGGCCCATCATGAAACCCACCACAGCCTGAAAATGAAGCAATACGGGCGACGCCCTTCGCGTCTGTGAACAGAACGGGTTTAGACGACCGATAAAATGCACAGGCCACAGACAGCAGTTCAGCACGGAAAATGGTTTGGCATGAACCCGGAAGGATACCGCACCAAATGATATCAAATGTACCTGCTTCCTTTGCTCGAAGGACCGCGCCAGCAGCAACACGGATAGAGGCAGACCTTGGATGCAGGCACGCACGATCCGTGTAGAAGAGCTGTGGGGATGCATCAACGGAGCGCGCAATGACCGGTAGGCTCAGAGTGTCCAGCTGGGCGTGCCAGAGACGCCAACCTGTGGGCTCAGGGAGCAACCCAAACGCAGTAACATACTCAGGCAACACGGCGGTCAAAGAAGGGAACAAAGCCCTTCAGGGGGCCGAGAAGGGACATTCTTTCAACCGATGCATCCGCGAATCCAACATACCACAGTGGCGGCAAGTAGCCGCTCAAGCACGGATGTTCTTGGTGTATTCACCAGAGAAAAAGTTGTTGGATCACAAGCTTCCTCTCAAAGGGCAGCAAGTGCCGGTAGGCCTGGGTAAGTGGCACCGAAATGTTGGGGATATCTGCCAAAAATTTGCGGTGGCGAACCTGCGAAGCAACAGGGTCAGTCCAAGAAGAAAGGACCAAGGAAGCAACATGCTTGAGGGGGGTGGGGCAGATGTCGAAAACCCGGCCACCCGCATCCGCAAAAACTGTAAATCCAACCAACCAAGTCCAATGCCCCAACAACCAAACGGGAAGGACCCGGACGGGGGGCCCTAAAGGTGAGGTTGACGGGAAGCTCCTTGAGAACCTGGCGAAAAAGTTGCAACCTGTTGACAATCAGGACAAACTCAGGGTCAACGCAACGATATGTCGCCAACAAACATGACAACCAAGGGGAGGCACCTTTGGGGCGGCAACCAATAGCGTGTGCTGCACCTGACCGCAAATGCTGCAGAACAGTTTTAGGAGCGACAGATGTCTCTGCTGCATTTGAGGCATGAAGGGAAATGCCAGAAACAAGGATCCTTGTCTTGCGGAAAATGGAGCCAGGCAGACCATGAAGCTTGGCCATCCGCTTGACCCCAGAAGAAACGCAAATTTCTTTCAGCTGCCGCCTTTCGCAGACAGTAAGAAATGTCAGCTCCAAGCTCTCTGGCCTGCAGCTTGACAGGGACAAATTGATGAAAAAGCTGCGCGCGTTTCTGCGTACGACGACCGGGCGGACAGATCGCCCAAAACCAACACTTACCAGGTGACACCAGGATGTTCAACAACCGGTAACCCGCCACAAGTTCCCTGGCAGAACGAGCAACAAGCTCCCAGTTGTCCGCATAGGTGAGACACAGCACCGTACAGCAACCAGCCTGCACAAAGTGGTCAAAGGCCTTGGCAAAACAGAACATACCAATGACACTAAGGGGGCCTCCTTCCGGAATACCAACGCACGAAGGGGCACTACTGTACCGAAAACAGAACCTTCGATAAGTACAGTGCGCAGCACTTGTTGGAGCATGGCCATCCAGGCGTCAACGACCAGAGCACTGAAGCCAAATCTCAGCATAATAGCACGCAACAACCTCCTGTCCAAGATGTTGAAGGCCTTGACAATGTCGAGGGCCAGACCTACCAAAGGAGATTTTGCCGCAACTTTCCGGGAAATGAGACCACCAAGAAAAGACCAGATAGCCCTGGTACCCAAGCAAGGGGAAACCAAAGGCTTAGCAATAGACTTCGCATGTCTCATGAATTGAGCGGTACGGACCCTACTCCAAAGACGATAGGACACGCCTGCAATTGTAATAGGACGGGCCATGGACCAGGGTGGACAGGGGTCATGAGCCTTACGCAAAAAGACAAGAACCCAAGTGGAAAGTTGGGTTGGCCATTTGCGACAAAACTCAACCTTTCGGGAGATTTGCAGGAGGGACTCAATAAAATGGTCTGGCAACCACAATAGCTCCTGCACAGACCAACCTTCAGCGCCCCGCATGGTACGCCTCTTGGCAGTGCGCAAGGCCTGCTTCCAATCTGCAAGGGACAAAAGTGGCACCTCCATCGCAGGTATGTCAGGCAAGGTAGCCAGAACCTGATCAATGGAATCTTGATCAACCGTGTCCCGGTTCCAATATTCACCCCATTGCTGAAGAAAGTGTTCGGACCAAAGTGCCGGATCAGCAGAAACGGATTCACGGTACAAAGAAGCAGCCTCTTTACGGGAAACCAAACGATTGACCTGAATGGCGTTATTTGCCCGACCAACAACCCGGCACGGTGATCCAATTCCCAATAATTCGCATTGATCGGGAAAGTCTTGTGGGTTTGACACCTTGAGCCAGGATTTCCCAACGCGATTCCAACTCTGCGGGGACAACCGGATAAGGAGCTGGATAATGAGGTCCGTGACAGGGGGCTTCTGGGGATCCTTGACCAAACGGTAAGGCAGTGAGCCATTTTCGGCTTGCCAGGAACGTTCCACCTGCTCATTGAATAAAAGGCGTTTTCTTTTCCAAGCGTGGGAAGCACAAGCCTGGGCAAATTGCATAACCGTGTCCTTTAGTACAACCACTTGTGCAACAGAAGCACAATCGGACCAAGTAAGATGTGCCTGGGTGACCGCCCAATGGGCAAAGGACCTACTGAAACCAGCGGAGGACACAACGGAGCGCCAGACACGATGCGCCTCTTGAATCGCGTCCGCAGGACATGGAGACAGTGCCTTACGCAATAGCCTCTCCAAAGTCTGAAGACGGCGTGCCTGTTTTTGCACCTGCCGAACCTTGAGAGCAACAGAAGGTTCTTGGACATGGACGTCCGTCGGACGACCTTGTTTGAAGCGAGGAGCGGCCATAAGCCGTTTCACAGGTGCCGGCCGAGAAGAACGGCAAGGAATTTCTTACCGGGGGGCTGACCATCATGGGAAGCCGCGTTGACAAGTTGAGCAAAACCGTTTCTGCACAGCTAGACCACAGCTGAAAAGCAGTAGAAACATCTTCTTCTTCTTCTTCTTCCAGGGCCTGGTCAATGGCAGCCTGTGATTCAAGCGGGATCTGAATAGCCGAGAAAGTGACCGGTTGAATTCACAGTCATCAAATGTACGAGGCAGCATCCGCTTCCAAACCGCAGGGTTGAACGTTGGAAAATCAAATGAACCGACCAGGACAGCGTGACTATCCAAGTCTTCGGAATGATCAACTCTCATGCCTGTAAGGAAACGAGACAAATTCTGGTTAGAAAACTGGAAATGCGGCGCGTGGCCCCTTTGCACGTGGGGGTCAAGGGCGCTTCGAACCTCTGGTGAGCGCAAGTTCATGCAAATCGCACCAACCGGGTGGTCAGCTCCTGCAGCTGATCAAATGCTCTCCAAGCAATATTGAAATCGCCTGTGATAAGGACCCAGGCCTGTATGGAGTCAGCTACCTGTACAGCCCATGACATCACTTCAAAGTTGAGTAAATACTGCCAACAACTGCATTCGGGAAAAGATATATAGTCAGGATGTGAAGGGGTACCTGATGAATTTGAACAAACTGTGTACAACAAACGTCGAAAACTCCAAGCCTGCGGCGGAAGAAAGGTTGGACGGGGGCGACAACAACGTGTAAACACTAGCCAAGCACACACCTTTACTCAATCTCGGAAGAAACCAAGGGGGTCGGAAACCGGAAATTTGTCAGAAACACAATCGGAACAAGACAGAAGGAAACCAAAACCACGAAACACGGAGTGAAGAGAGGGCAAAGCCCGTTTGGTGTGGGTGGTGTGGGAAGACTCACTGAAGGCCAAGGCGACAACATGGCACTCCCACGGTCGGACCAAATCACCCTTCCCAAGAAGCTGAATAGGGTTAGTCGTCGCAATCCGGAGGGAAAGCTATGGCGCGACTTCCTCAACTCGCCGAGCCGTAGGCGAGTTAGAGGGGATGTCTTTCAACCCTGAGTAGCCTGTGACGTGTTCAGAACGCAATTCAGCTATGGCACCTACAATGGGTCTCCAAAAATCATCATTGAACGCGTGAACCGCAACCCAAACAGTCCTTCCTTCGGTGGTGACAACTTCGAAGGTTCCTGGGCCAAGAAGTTGAGTGACTCGAAAATGCAGGGTGTTGGGACCCGTACATTGGAGGGCAACAAGTGAATGTGACCTGTATCGGAGGAAGATAGAATCAACCTGTCCCAATTGGTTCGTTCAGGGGGTGGGGGCAACCTAAACGAAGTCAATGGGGAGCAACGGACACAATCCCATGCTACTCCTGTGATGGGGGTGAAGCAGCCTGGGCAACAGCAGCTTTGCACATTATAGACGCGACCTTCAACAAAGTTGTCTCCGGGTGCCTGCAACTGAAATCTGATGTTCAGATCAGAAAACACCAGCGTAATTCCTGCGGAGCCTTCCAACTCTTTGATTGGGGCATCACGGAAGGAGCTGATGAGCTTGGCCGGACTCAGTACTGCTTTGCCATGAACAAGCGACTCCAATTCCACATGGTATAGAGGACCAGTGGTGTCAATCGGAAGCTGTGTCCACGGTGCAGTTGGTGAGCAACCTCTGCGATGTGAAAGTTCACCGAGCACTGTGCCTGTCTGCGGTGCAAATGCCTGCGCAGGCGGAATCTCGATCGAAGCGTCAGGGTCTGCTTCATCCGTGTCCTTTGGGCTAATAGGGTTTGGCAACCTCGCTGACATCATCTGTGTCCAGATCGTCAACAGTGTGAGGAACAGGTGGTAACTGAAAAACCGTAGCGCACCTCTCCAAGTAGCGAAACTTTTCGACTTGCGTCTGGTGGTCAGATGGCGGCTCACCGGAATTTGAACCATTTGCATTGGCTCCATCTGGTCTGAATCTGTCAGCATCAAAGAAAGCAGAAGGGGCATCGTGCATCCCAAGTGGAACTGCTGCTTCTCCTTTGTCAGCGTCTATAAGCTACTAGGACTGGCGGAATCAAGCAATGTCAGAAAAACATGACAAACATCGCATGCCTTGAAGGCAGGTCCACTTCCAGAAGTCTGCAATGGAGCGCCATTCATGATAAGGTCTGGACCAGGCGCTGCATCATCGATGGCGCAGGTCAAAACGGACGGGGATGGCGCACGGTCGAAATGCCATGGCTCAAAGACCGGCTCCAAGTGTTCTAACACAGGCTGACCATCAGAAAGACAAGCGTCAATAGGAAATATGCCAGTAGGACCTGAACCAGAAGGGGAGAAACCTTGGGGGGTTCTAGGGAAATCTTCAGCAGCATCCGCGCAAGGGACCTGAAAAACGTTGGGATCATCAGTTATGGAGAAGCCCGTGCTTTGAGATATAGACCAACCGCGGCACTTGGGTTGGGGTGCACCTGCACCAGACTTGTCCAGAGACGCAAAAACACGACGCGTAGGGGGACGACGCGGTGCATGGGGGGACCTGCTGCGGCTGGGATCTTTATGCGAGGGGCCTTCATCACGCCTGTGGTCGGGCTTGGGACCGGGTACCTTACCAACTTCCAACCGTAACATCCCCATTTTCAAAAAGGCGGCGGCGTTGACATTGTCTCGGTCCACATCCAAATCGTCAAGGTGCAAACAGCAGTGTTTACCATAGCTCAAGAGGCTCAATCGGGTGCCGATGGCAACCTTAGCCAACACCTGACCAAATTCCCGAACCTCTGGGTAAAACAGAGGATCCGATCCCTGAGTCGGGTGCAACACGACAAAGTTGAAGGCGCGCAAACTTGCTGGAAGCCGTGACTGAATGTTGTTCAGCATTCGGATCAACTGAGTACAGATGCTGGTGGAGTTCATACCTGCAGGTGGCCTGAATGCAAGTGGGAACGCATTCCTGAGCTGGAACTGGCACCGGTATCCTCAGTTTCAAGATCCCAACCATGCCTGGTGGTGGTTTTGGAATGACTGGGACCCCCGCAGCGGGGCCAACGCTCAGGAGATCTCAGGAGTGACAGGACGTGTGGTCTTATGGCTGTCCTGCGTCTCGGGCTGATCATCTTTCCTGGAGGCAGAAGCCGACCGTGCTTTGCGATGCTTGGAACGCTTTCACACGACCTGCACGCGCAGACAGGTTCACTGCGAAAGAATGTTCAGACTGACCAAAATGAACTTCCAAGACAGTTTCACCAGGACAAAGGACCTGAACCAGAGGTAGTTTGGGATTCTGAAAAACGTGATGTGCCACTTGCTCAATGAGCTGCTTTCCGGTTGACTCCTGCGTAAAAGTGGCGACCTGAAATGTCACAAGCTGGCCTCGATAGTAAACGTGCGCGCAGACCTGCTCGGGAGAAGGTGCTTCACAACGAGGGACCTCAGAGTCATCCACAACCAACGAGAAACAGGCAACACCATGAACTCCAGCCGGAACGCTAGGTGCACCATGTCGACTGGATGGGGGAGACCAAAAAAGGTCTGCAGCACAACGATTCCACGTCAAAAGGACCTGCCGTGGGGGAACCTTCAAAAATAGGGAAATCAACCTGAAGTAAGAAAGGGCCCGCCCACTGTTCCATCTCCCTCAATAAGTCGGTGGACGCAGCACGCAACGCATCAATGGGGTGAGCACGGGGGTCAAGCCGGGCCGCCCTGAACAGACAAGGGATCTGAGAATCTGGAAAAAGGGGACCACGGAGAACCGAACACCATGCAGGGCTCTGGAGCTGAGAATTCACCTAGGAATGACAGAAACTGCCTGACCACCGGGTTCGCAAGGATTGACATGCGAAAGCCATCGTCCAAACGGGCATCACGATGCGCACGAACGGCCCCAAGGGAACAAAGTCCTGTCGCTAGTCTGAAACTCCTGGAATACTCGGTCAAAAACAAGAAGCCTGGCCGCTCGTCCATCAACCTGAAGATCCATTCGTTGTCCATTGGGGTTTACCTGCCAGCCGGGACAGTAAACCTCACAAAACACGCTCAAACACTTGGAGCCGGCCGGCCTTGCCACGGGGCGGCGGTTTGAGCCAAGGCTAGGAGCTGGTTACAGGAGTTATTGCACAGGAGTTAAACTCCTACAAAACTCCTACTTAGAGATCGCGCGCGTCGGATGCACGAACGCACGGCGAAACTCGAATTTTGTTGCGTCCCAGGGAACTCTCTGCGGGGATCGTGCGTCGGAAAATCGGCATTTGTTGCGTTGCAAGGATCGCCTGCGGGGATCGTGGACGAGGACGTGCAAACGTGTGATGAAATGCCCCTTTTCTGTCGTATGGCATTGCCCGTTCGCAGGAAACAAGGGCCGAACGTCAAAAACTGATGTAAAATTGCGATTTCGAAGTTTCAGATGCAACCTCTTCGCACGAAATGAGGGCAAAGCGTCAGGAACTGAGGCCGAGTGGCGATTTTGAAGCTTCAGGTGCAACATGACGCAACCATTTCACGCGAAGTGAAGGTCAAACGGCCAAAACTGAGCTGAAATTGCGATTTTGAAAGGTCACGATGGATCACAAAGGTATTGCATGGCAAGGGTTCTTTCTGTAAACTCTGTAAGTAGCTCCTCTGTGTAAAAGTTTCTCTGTGTGTAAAAGCTTCTGTGTGTAAAAGCGTCTGTGGGTAAAAGCTCTTCTGCCAGAGACTTCTCTGTGTAAAAGCTGCTGTCTGTGTAAAAGCTTTTGTGCGCAAAAGCACCTGTGTGCCAAAGCTTTTGGATGTAAACGTGTCTGTGTGTAAAAGCTTCTGTGTGTAAGAGCTCCTTTGCGTAAAGACTTTTCTTTGTAAAAATTCTTTTGTGTGAAGTCTTCTCTGCGTAAAAAGCTTCGGTGTGTAAAACCTTCACTGTGTAAAAGCTTTTGTCCGTAAAAGCTTCTGCGCGCAACAGCTCCTCAGTGTAAAGACTTCCCTGTGTAAAAAAAGCTTCTCTTTGTAAAAGCTTCTGTGTGCAAAAGATTCTGTGTGTAAAAGCGTCTGTGTGTAAGACTGTCTGTGTGTCAAATCTTCTGGGTGTGTGAGAGTTTCTTTGTGTGAAAGCTTCTTTGTCTAAACTCCTCTGTGTAAGCCTCTGCGAAAAAAGCTTCTTTTCTGTGTGTGTGTGTGAAAAAGCGTCTGTGCGGAAACGCGTTTGTGTGTAAAAGCTTCTGTGTGTGAAAGCTTCGTTGCGTGAAAAAAATCTTTGAGCATCTTTGAGCAAAAGCGTGCTTGTGACCACAGCTTTGTCGAGGAGCAGCTGGTAGATGCACGCGACACTGCTACGACCCATACGGCCTTCGCGAATTTTTTGCGAACGGGAAAGCGATCACTTGGGGAATTCATGCTGGAAGTGGCGCTGGGGTGCAAGGTGAACTGAGGGAAGTCAAGTTGGTTCAAGGTATCGCTAGTTCCTTCGCTGCCCATTTGCTGATTGGCTCTTGTGTCTTGGGGCCAGCAGAACTTTGGAGGTGGTAGCAGAAAGGTTCAAGCACGGCTGCGCGATGTGCAGATGTTGTCCTCGATGCAAAGAGGCTTTGCGGCAGTCCTGGCAGATCGATCTGTGGTGGCTTGGGGCATGGATGGTGAAGGCGGTGATAGCTCGACTGTGCAGTCGCAGCAGCTGAATGGAAATGAAGCAGGTTGAAGCAACCAGTTCTGCATTCGCTGCTACCCTCTTGGACGGCTCTGTCACAACATGGGGCTGCTTGGGAAAGGGCGGGGGGCACATCCGCGGGGCAAGGTCAGTCCAAAGATGCGGCGCAGATTGTAGGCGATGGATACACCTTCCTCGCTTGGTCGATGGCTCTGTCGAAACCTGGGGGCGATCGCCACTGTTCGTGTGTGCAGCACCGGCTTCAAAATGCAACAACAATTTGCAGTACATATGAAGCTGCTGCTGCCCTGCTGTCAACCGGGTCGGTTGTGACCTGGGGCGATGCATCCTCTGGCGGCGATAGTTCTAGTGCGCAACCTCAACTTCGAAACGTCCAGCGGCTATATGGGAACACCCAGGCCTTCGCAGCCGTCTTGCTGAACGGTTGCATCGTGACTTGGGGTGACGGCAATTCTGGCGGCGACAACGCTTCTGTGCAAGAACAGATTTCCTTCTCGTAGTTCGTGAACGATGTTGGTTGCGCGACCGAAGTTTGTTTGAAGCGCAATCGGGGCTTACGTATTGTCCTTGCTGGAAACAGTAGCGCGATGGCACTTCAGCTTTCAGCTGCGACTTGTGCAACCAATTTCCTTTTCAGGCTCGAAAGCATGATGTCACATATCTTGCGCTGCAACACATTGCACCAACTTCCGCTTTTTCTTCTCCTTGCTTCGACCGGCCGGGTTGAAGACGCATGGCTGTGGCAAAACATGCCGCAAACCAGTGCTGCTGAGCGGTCGTTTTTCCATCCGGCATTTGGTGCTGGGTAGCTTCACTTGTTTTACCGGGCTTTGCAGTCGGCAAACTCATGACACTTGCACTCGGCCAGCATTTTTGCGCAAGACCACATGAGATGTGCTCAGCGAGGGAAAGATGGCACTGAAAAGTAGAAAGCATGGCCGAGCTGGCGTGAGATTTTCTCAAAACAGCTGGCATATGCCACATCGTTCCAACCTCCCGAAGGTGAAAGAGATGGTGGTTGGGGTGGAGGTGGTGAAGCTTGAGCATTTGTGCCCACGGCCCACCGTTCCATCAGTCATTTTCGAATAAATTCTGATCATGACACTTGCAACTCGGCCAGCATTTTTGCGCAAGACCACATGAGATGTGCTCAGCGAGGGAAAGATGGCACTGAAAAGTAGAAAGCATGGCCGAGCTGGCGTGAGATTTTCTCAAAACAGCTGGCATATGCCACATCGTTCCAACCTCCCNCAGCGAGGGAAAGATGGCACTGAAAAGTAGAAAGCATGGCCGAGCTGGCGTGAGATTTTCTCAAAACAGCTGGCATATGCCACATCGTTCCAACCTCCCATACCCACATTCACATGTGTGCTTCTAAAACTTGTATTATTTCCTTGCAGAGCTGCTCAGGGTATGCTTGTGCTCTGTGAGTCCACCAGCAACCGTGGGAGTCCCTTCCTTCTAGGATGAGATGTTTTCGGCCGGTGGCAGAACAACGATTACTAGTGCCAGAGCATGTTCGGAGCACTGCAGAAAGATCAATGCCAGAGAAGAGGAGGCCCGTTGACTTTCGCCAAGGCATTTGAAACTGACAGAAATCTAATTTTGCAAAGGAAACGTGGCCCAGGGTCTGGAGGTTCAGCAGGTTTCGTGTAAGCCAGGCTCTGGAGGTCCAAGGGTTCCCTAAGATCCAGCAAACTTTATGATCTTCAAGAAACTGAATGAGTTCAGCCGTGTAGAGCAGGAGCCGATTCCCTAGACTCACTTTGTCAGCATCATGTTTGCGAAGCGTAGGAAAACCCCAAAGGTTGGCACTGTCGTCCCTTAGGGGCGGGGGTCCCCCATCCCATTTGCGCGCTCTTGACCAACTTTGACAGGGCATCCCTAACCAAATCAAAGCCACAGGGTGTTGATGGATAAACTTCCTCAAAGCACTTCGAACTGAAAATGAAAGCACATCACAGCTACGTCCAAAGAGAATGTCTAGAGCCAGTACCCGATAGCCGGCTTTGACTGCTGCTGCTGACAGTTGGCAACTACCTGCAAAAATTTCTATGACCCATGTTTTCTTGTCGATCTCTTTCGGTGGCAGCAAGACTTTTGGAGCTCCTTCGGAAAGCTGGTTTCGGCCAAAATGCAAGCCGCCTGTATCTGGGTAGGCAAGCGCTGGAACTCTTGGGCGATTCGGGCGTGGTTCTCGTAGCGCCTCAGTGACGAATCTGATTGCCACCTTCCTCGCTTCTTCACCTCGTTGAGGTGACGATAGCTCATCAAACGGTCGTGGGAAGGGCCTGAATGCCTCAGCTGGTAAAGGACTGCATGGTTGCTTGCAAGCCCCAATTCCTGAAAACAGGTCTCCCACTCCCTCTTCAGCTGTGTGTATTCCACCTTCAGCAGTGGACTTTTGGCATCTCCTGTCAGCTGACGCTGAAGACAAAGGCCCAGGCCGGGAACCACGCTTGAATCGATCAGTATGGTCTCGTCCTGGAGGCCTACTTTTGACTCCTCTTGCCGGCTTGCTGGGTGAAGGTTCAAGGCAAAATGCTTCAGCCCTGACCCGGGTCTGGTGAGGTCTTCCTCGAGCAGAGCCAGAGCTTCGCCTGGACGAAGGTAGCAGACAAACATCAGAGTGATGGCCAAAGCTTCCAAGACCTTCCCATGACCGAGCATCATCATGCCTATCTTCGCTATCAGGGCCCAAGCAATGGGTGGCCGGGTGTTGCCCGGATCGAGCTTGGCCCACCCTTGCAGAGCCCTTCGGCTCCGCATCAAGCTCTGTTTGTGGCCAAAGTTTGGGTGTGCGTCCAGAACGCTTGCAAACAGTTTGCTGCCTTCGCTGATGTCCTTCCCTTCGAAGAACATATGATTCAGAAAGATGCAGCAAGCTGCGTCCAAGCTGGTCTCGCTCTGAAGGCTCATCCCATTCATCTGGCTGAAATGCAGAAACTCTTGATATCTCAGCCTGTAATCTCGAGCCACTGAAGCCGACACCGCCCTCTGCTCCAACAATGTCTGCCCAGGGAATCTTGGTTGCAGCTCCAGCTCCTTGAAAACAGAGTTGCGGTTTGCAAGGCGCTCCCCCCGGTTCTTCCCCCGCAGGGCGGCCCTCAGCTGTTGGGTGCTGGGCTTTGTGCTCAGCTTGCTTACCTGAATTTGCCTGATGGACAAGAGTCTTGACACCTCTGTGTTCACCGGCCCTTGAAGCTTTGGGGTAGATGAGGTTTTCTTTGAACTTCTGGAGTCCTTTGTCACCCCTTTCCTTTTCTCTCCTCTCAGCCTCCCATCTTCTTGACCCTTTGTCTGCAACATTCCACTCACTAGGCACCCAACGTGGCACCAACAAGCATCCACTGGCCAAAACCAACGCCGCAATTCGACGGGAAACTCGGAGCATGCTAGGAGAGGCTGATCTACCCTTGTCTGCTATGAGGACCGCGGCAAGGTTGTCATTGAAGTGCAAGTGTCTCAAGCCGAACATGGATGAACTACGCAGTTTGTGACGCAAGGCCGCAAGTATACCTCTACCTTCCAACAAAGTGATATGTTCTTGAATGTTCATCTTGGTTGAAAAACAGAGTTGCCAATCTTCCTCGCGCAAAAAACATTTTGGGATCTCCTCAAACTCCTGGTTGAAAGTGCCTGGATGATCTGCTTGTCGGCAAAACAGTCTCAACGTCAGAAAAAACATCTCTCTTTTCCACAGTCTGCTTTCGAGGTTGAGGTTTTGGATCTCTGCTCTTGAAACGCCAAGCTTCTCTCTGACTCCCCAACTTTGAAACTTCAGCTACTGTTAAATCACGCTTGCAAACAGCTATACCTGAAAGTGAAGCATCAGAAGATGTAACTGTCTCACTCCAAGGGGATCTGAGATTTGTGGAGCACAAATTCAGCAAGACACTAACCCAGCGGGCTTCACGGCAGGCACTTCGCCATAGCCTCGTTGGAGTGTGCTCGCATTTGAATGCGAAGTCATAGAGATTTCGAAACAAGCTCAACAACTCCCTTCTCACCATCATGAAGTGGATTGCATGGCCTATCAACTTCTGAACTAACCGGCCTGTGACTCGAGGCCGGCGAGCCAACCAAGCAAAAGCAAAACGGACCTTGGCCAGCTTCTTTGGAACTGGTTGCACCACCCCAGTGACTCCATCTATGTGATATCCTAAAGAGACCGCTGTTGAGCATGCATCTAACTCTTCATGTACTTTGAAGCCCAAAGCCCTAAAGTGCGACACAACCTTGTCTTTCACCCTCTGTACCTCTTGCTTGTCAGTGCCTGCCACATTCAAATTGTCCGCGTATAGGATGATGACGGGCTGTCCCCCGTCGTCTCTCCGGCCCCAAACCTGACGCCAGCAGACACTGCTGAGTATGAACTCTCTGAGCCAGCCACATTGCCCATGACCACCCCATAGGAACAACTCTGAGGCATGGAAACGCCAGGCCTTCACGGTCACTTTGACCTCCGCGCTCTATACCAACATTCCAGGACCTTAGAAGATGCGCAGGGATGCCCGGCATGGAGAACAGCGATTGCAGCTCATCAGGCATAGCTAGACTGTAGAAATAATCTTTTATATCTGACTGGGCTATGTAGAGCATCTGCTGCGGTGGTAACTGAAGGGTTGCCCATGAGGAGCCGGCTGCCATCGCCATCGCAGGTGGATCCTGAAAGCGGCGGCTCACACCACGACAATCCAGGATAAGTCTCAAACGTCCATCTTTTTTTGCCACAAAGAATGGAGTGACAAGACCCTGAGGTGATGACGTAAAACTCAGCATGCCCGCATCGTACATGTCTTTGACAAACTTCACATAGTCCTCAGGTGACTTTCTCAGGTGTTCATCCATGTATGGAGTGAAGGTAGAATCTTTCTCAATGATATGTCCCCATTCATCATCTGTCACCAACATGCATTGGAAGGCGTCCTCGATGGTTTCTCGCCCAGCAAACCTGCCAACGGAATTGGCTCGCTTGCACTCTTGGGAATGCTGACCAGGGCCCTATCGAAGACTCGAACTGTGCTAGACTCCGTGCCTCCATAGGCAGGAGAACTGTGCAGAAGCTCTTGAATTGTAGCTTCACGCTCCTTACAATCAAGCTCTTGTCGGGTAAGACGTGAGAGCTGCTTGAAAATCTGGTGCTGGCTCTCTCTCTGTGAAGAAGTTGGCACCTTGGGAAAATGACGGTCTGAGGGCGCTGCGTAAACTTCATTCAAAACTCCGATGACCTCATTGGCCTCCCTCTCCAGCCTCTGAACACGACAACGTCTCTTCTTGGAAGAAGTACTGTGCCCAGGAAGCCCGGGAGAGAGTTCGCAGAGTGGTATCGGAAAAAGATCACGCCATCTACTTGGAGACGGCAGATGGCCCTCAGACCAATTGGATTGAGCAGGCTCAAAACAACCTGCTGTGGCCACATCTTTTCGGCTGAAGGCCGTGGCCTGATCCTCCAGCCGAGCTTCTTTCATCATTGCTTGTCTGCGCCACCCTCACCCTTCTTGCCGGGATTTGGGCGACGCTTGAGGTTCTGCTCTTCACGAGCCTTGCGTGCTTCTTTTGCGATGGCCGCTTCGGCCTTCAACTCTTCCGCAACGTGCGCAGCCAAGGCTGAGTCGTAGCCTTGACCGCTCTTCCGGAAACGCCACCCCATATAGATGTCTGCAGCGCTGTAGTCCGGAGAGTTGGGGTTGATCCTGTGCGCCTCTCTAATCACCAACATCCGGCGACATAGGAGCTCTGCACTCTGGAGGGCTGGAGCATTGATTTGGTCTACGCACAGCATTGATTCCAGAACCCTGCTGAGGCATTCATGTTCGAAAGTGGACCTATCTCCCTTGGCTATTTCTGATGACCTCATCCAATGCTCATGGAAAGTGATGGGAGTAAACCCTTGATCTCGCAAGGACTTCAGATGCTTGAGGCAAGTTGGTGGCCCTGACAACTGCAAACCTCCACCTTGGGGAGCTTCTCCGTTCAGGCGCTCTACACAAGCATTGAAATCCCGCCTTCGGGTGCCCTCTGAATCAAACTGCACTGGCAAAACTCGCAAATCTTCAAGCGCATAGCTCACGACTTCTGAAGCAGGAATCTTTTTTACACGCAAAAAACCGGACCCAACAGGAACAATCGCTTTGTTTCCCAAAACCACATGACCGACAGGAAGTGGCATTGGATCAGTGGCAATGACATCACCCCTTGAATGAGGCCCAAACTTTTCCATCGCCACCCATGTGTCCTCCACCACTTGCCCAGGCGCCGCAGGCGCTGGAACAGCTGGCGCCGCTGCGGCTACTGCTACCGGAGCAACAGCTACTCCCATGCTTTGAGCCAGAACTCGTCCTTGAAGCTTCAGTTGCCCAAGTTCCATAGGAGAAAGCGGTGCAAAGCCGTACACACTGCCAGCAGGGATGTGGGCTGGGATCTGCCCCCCAGGGCCACAGTAGTAAAATCCTACTAGGTCACTGTTTGCTGCTTGAAGCTCTTCCTCGTAGACGTCATGATCGGGAGTGGCAATGATCCAATTTGGTCCCACAGTGTGACAAAGCAGTAACCGCGTATGCCAAACAACTGGGTTCTCTCCGTAGTTCAACAGCGCTATGCCACCTTCCTCCATTCCACTAGTCCTTCAACTCCAAAGTCTTCCCCAAAACTCCCAAGCCTTTCTTGCCCTTTCCGGGACTGGGGACTGGAGAGATGGCCTTTGACCAACCAAGTCGCAAGCTCACTGCAATGCCCAAGCCAAGTAACAATCCAAACAATCCGCAAAGAAGAGCCAAAACCAAAACAGTAGGGCTGCTCCAGCCAGAAGGAATCTTGGGCTCAGGCACGTGACACTGACAGCTGCACGTAGTTGGTACGCCTGGATTTGGATGACTAGCCCAGTCTCGTAAGATCCACGCAGTCAAGGCACCGATCACCGCCACAGGAGCGGGTTCCATCAAATCAAGAAGCAACTAGATCTGAAGCTTGAGCATTTGTGCCCACGGCCCACCGTTCCATCAGTCATTTTCGAATAAATTCTGATCATGCTTGCAAACAACGCTGGTGCGACGACAGTTTGATATCGCGTTGTAAATCCATCACTGGGCTCTTTCCCTTTGAGCTCCAAATCCTGTCTTGCAGCCAAGATGCGACATGCCAGCAGACAACCTGCTTTTCGTCACTGTTGACAGGCTTATCCACTCGCGATTCCCTGGCCTCATCGCAGTCACCTGCATATAGACGGCGTGACGACCTAAAGATAGACATAAGCTATAAGATCTTCATTATCATTCACTATACGTTCATTCATCAGTGTTCATCAACAACTTCACTCACCATTTATCATCGTTGATTCATCTTTCATCATCATCCAGCATCTTTCTAGCTTCTTCTTCCCTACTCTTTTTTCTTCTGCTCCCTCCTGCGGTCTTTTCGGAGCATGCTGTCGTCTAGTTTGATTGCGGCTTGTCATTTTGGCTTTCGGTGTTTTTGCAAGCCCGCCCTTGAAGTTATGGATAGTTGCATGGTGTGCGGCAGTAATAGCTGGTGTGGTTTTTATTCCTTTTGAGTTTGGCCCAAGCCTGGCCTATGCCTTACATGTGCAATGGAGCTTGCTCAATCGGATTCGGGCTCGAATTTCCTGTCCTAGGTTTGAACATTCAAGGCCCAGAGCGCACGTCCAATTTACAAAAAGATTGGCAGGCAAAGGAAACCATGCATATCCATGCATGGAACGAAAGACTGCTGCCATGGAGGGATTCTGGCTTTTTACCTGACCTTATTTCTGACTTCCTCCCTGAAATACATCCTGGCTTTTCTGACGTTCTCTCTGACGACCTTTTTCGCACGCAGCTCGGTTTTTTAGCTCGCCTTTTGTCGGCTTATTTCCAAATTTTCTATCGGACAGTGCTTTGACCTTTTGTTCGACATCTATCTAAATTCTACATCGGCATTGTATCTGGCATCACGCTGACAATGTATCTGACGTACTATCTGGCATTCTACTTCGCACTTTGTCTGACATATATACCGTATATACCTGCAATCTGTTTGACATGTTTTCCGGCATTTACCTGACCTATGTTCTGACATTCTGACATTCTTCTATCGGGCATATTTTCTGGATTCTATTTGGCATGCATCCTGGCATCCCATGTGACATATATGTTCGGACAGCTTCTCTGACGTTTATCCGCCGCTCTATATTCTAACAATCTATCTGACGTATTGTCTGATGTCCCCTTTAGTGCTTTATCTACCATCATTTGCTGGTTATGTATTTGACATGTTACCTGGCATTCTATTCGACATATAACCGGGCATTCTGTCTGACATGAAATATATTTTTAACAGTTCAATAGATTTCCTGCGATTATGTGAATCCCGGCAAGGCCCAGAAAGGCCGGGAGCTTGCGATAGTGCTCGCGCCCGGCTGGCCCAGAAAAAGAGACTGCGAGTTAGTTTGCTGCAGCGGAGCGGTGCAGACGAGGCGCAGAGACGCAGAGAAGGCGCAGGGCCGCAAAAGAATCACGAAAGGGAAGAAATAAATCTAGAACTGAAAGGGAATCCGCAGATCCTTACCAGCAAAAAATGGCGCGGAATTTCCGCAGGCAAGGCTCCAGGGCTGCAGGGTGCGGCTTGGGGGGAACAAACTCCCTGCCAACCGCTGGCCAAAACTTGGGCAAGCTTTGCGGGCACCACAATTGATCGTGCAAACTCTGGACCGTCTCTTGCGTATTACCTGAGGGCCCAGCGACAGTCGGTCACGCCCATGGCAAAACGTGACTGCAACCACTTCATGTGACGGGTTTGGGTCCAAGTCGCGTGTGACAATCGCAGTGGGTAAGGACCACCACTGCAAAAATTTGCCAAGCTCAATGACACCAGCAGCCAGCTGCAAAGTGCGGCGGCCTTCTGCTTCCATCTCCTGTCCAAGATCAGTAGAGGTGCCACCAAAGAACATGGAAAGCAATCATGGGGTCGCAAAGAGAAACCTTGCATTCTTGCAGTGATATGATGGCTTGCAAGCGACAACGCGGAATCACCCCTGGAGAAAAGCCTACCGGCAACTCCGGCCTCGATGATTTCCTCCGCCCGGTGCCTGTCAGGACCTTTCATGCCTGCAACTGCCTGCAGCAAATCTTGCCCAGCAGGCACACCACAACGTTCGTGCATCACCTTGAAATCCAAATTTTGCACCTCAGATTGAAACGCTCCAACTGACCAGGGCTACCTGCAGGGGGTGATGCGCGTGGACATGACGTGGCTTTTTAATTGGCTTCAAAATACACCACCGCGTTCGGGCCAAGTCCGAGCATCTGTGAGGGTCCCATCCAAATCAAAAACGACTCCTCTCAGCAACGGTTTTGCCATCTTTGCATGGGCGCCCATCTTCCGAAGAGCCGCCTGCAGAGGCATTGTGGCCAGCGCTACACTGGCATGGATAGCGTTGGAACGCCATTGCAGACAAGCCGGTCTTGAACCCGCCACTGCATCTGTGCGCCCGGAAAATTTCAATGTCAAGGCGCTTATGAAGAAGTAATGTTAGTGGGTGGCTCTCTTACATGCGGTGCTTGATGTGCACAATGTGCTACAACAAAAACCCCATGTCTAACGATAAATAGAAATGCATAGAAATACATGCCGGCGCTCATAAATCTTGCCTTGGGGGCTGACCTTGTCTGCTTCACGTTGTTTGGCGACCGCTGTCAGGACCTATATGGTGAGGTCCCTATGGCTGCGCACGCAGGGGCAATAGGGAAGGTCCATGCGACACGTTTCCCCACCTCATGACATGCCATTTCCTAAGCAGGCGCGGGGCTTAGGGAGGCCCGTGGGTTCGCCCGCATCTCAACAAATCCATCAAATTCCGCTCCGCGACCGGCGCCATACTCTTGCGTCTTGTGTGTGTTGTTTTGCATCAGGCGTAATTTTGGGGCCAAATGCGAATCATTTTGCGCAACGATTTGCTGCTCGAGGGACTGACCGACTGCAAATTCGGTGGTCCCAGAAACAACGGGCTACACGCTGGTTTAAGCTAACGGCCGGGTTAATGATCCGGGAGAAACACATATTTTTTCTCTCCAACTCCTGTCCATGCAGGTGCCAACATCAAGCGCAGCGTCATGGCTCATGGCTGCAACCCTCAGAATACCCCATGAAACTTTACTCTTCATAACATTCCACCATGCTCAATCCTAATCGCATCCCGCCATGATGCAATCATTAAAACATCCCGCCAAGATGCAATCATAACAACCTCCCACCATGATGCAATCATAAAAAACATCCCACCAAGATGCAATCATAATAACCTCCCACCATGATGCAATCATAACAACATCCCACCATGGTGCAATCATAACAACATCCCAACATGATGCAATCATAAAATTAAAGGAGCGGATAACCCCACAAGTCAACTCCTTCCAAGAAGCACCAAACAGACGTTAAAATGAGATGGTAAAGGCAGGAAAGAGAGAGGACATGGTGGAAGAAAGATTGTGTTCAAGAACTTGTGTGTGACAGTGCTGTGTGTGACAAAGCTGCGNAAAGAGAGAGGACATGGTGGAAGAAAGATTGTGTTCAAGAACTTGTGTGTGACAGTGCTGTGTGTGACAAAGCTGCGTGTCTAAGAGTTGTATGTGACAAAATTGTGCGTGACAAGGTTGTATGTGAAAGAGTTGTGTGTGTGTGTGTGAAAGTGCTGTGTGTGAGCAGGTTGTGCGTCAAAGAGTTGCGTGTGACAATGTTGTGTGTGAAAGAGTTCTGTGTGACTAGGTTGTGTGTGAAAGAGTTGTGTGTGAAAGAGTTGTGTGTGAAAGTGCTGTGTGTGACCAGGCTGTGTGAAAAAGAGTTGTGTGTGACAAGTTTGTGTGTGTGTGTGAAAGAGTTCTGTGCGAAAGAGGTGTGTGTGTGACAAAGTTGTGTGTGACAGGGTTGTGTGTGACGGGGCTGTGTTTGAAAGAGTTGTGTGTGAAAGTGCTGTGTGTGACAAAGTTGTGTGGAAGTTGTTTGTGGAAGTGCTGTGTGTGTGAAAGACTTGTGTGTGTGACAATCAGTCAAAAAGTTGTGTGTGAAAGTGCTGTGTGTGACAAAGTTGTGTGTCAAAGAGTTGTGTGTGACAAGGTTGTGTGCGAAAGAGTTGTGTGTGACAGAGTTGTGTGNGTGACAAAGTTGTGTGTCAAAGAGTTGTGTGTGACAAGGTTGTGTGCGAAAGAGTTGTGTGTGACAGAGTTGTGTGTGTGAAAGAGTTGCGTGTGAAAGCGCTGTGTGTGACAAAGTTGTGTGTAAGTTGTATGTGCGGGTGCTGTGTGCGAAACCACTGCCAGCCCAGCGCCATAAGTGCCACGCCTGCCAAGCGAAAGTAAGGCAAATCACCAGGTGAATGAATGAATGAATGAGTTGATCTCGAACAGGTTGACAAACAGCTAGATTAGATCCAGGGGCTTAGGCTTAGATGCCACCAAGTGCCAAGCCTGCCATACAAACGTGACACGGATGCTACAAAGTGCCACGCCTGCCGCACAAAACGAAGGCAGGCGTCGCCAAGCGCCACGCCTGCCACACAAAACGAAGGCAGGTGTCGCCAAGCGCCACGCCTGCCACACAAAACGAAGGCAGATGTCACCAAGTGCCACGCCTGCCATGCAAAAGAGGTGCGACGCCACACGGACCCAACGGCGACCAAGGCCGCCACCAGAGCCAGTCCAGTGCCGTAAGTGCCAAGCCTGCCACACAAAACGAAGGCAGAGAGAGTTGTGTGTAAGAGAGTTGTGTGTGAGAATGTTGTGTGTGTGACAATGTTGTGTGTATGTGACAATGTTGTATGTGTGAGAGTTGTATGTGACAATGTTGTATGTGTGAGAGTTGTATGTGACAATGTTGTGTGTGAGAGAGTTGCGTGTGTTACAATGTTGTATGTGTGAGAGTTGTGTGTGACAATGTTGTATGTGTGAGAGTTGTATGTGAGAATGTTGTATGTGTGAGAGTTGTATGTGACAATGTTGTAGGTGTGAGAGTTGTACGCGACAATGTTGTGTGTGTGTGTGTAAGAGTTGTGTGTGACAATGTTGTATGTGTGAGAGTTGTATGTGAGAATGCGGTATGTGTGAGAGTTGTATGTGACAATGCTGCATGTGTGAGAGCTGTGCGTGAGAGAGTTGTGTGTGACAATGTTGTATGTGTGAGAGTTGTATGTGACGATGTTGCGTGTGTGTGTGTGAGAGAGAGAGAGAGTTGTGTGTGACAATGCTGTATGTGTGAGAGTTGTATGTGAGAAGGTTGTATGTGTGAGAGTTGTATGTGACATTGTTTTATGTGTGAGCGTTGTGTGTGAGAGAGTTGTGTGACAATGTTGTATGTGTGAGAGTTGTATGTGACAATGCTGTATGTGTGTGAGAGTTCTGTGTGACAATGTTGTATGTGTGAGAGTTGTATGTGACAATGTTGTATGTATGAATGTTGTTGTATGTATGTGTGAATGTTGTTGTATGTATGTGTGAGACGGAGGGCGCGGGACGCGGGAGGCGGCGGCGGAGGAGGCGGGAGGTGCAAAGCAAAAAACAAGAACCCCACACAATGTTGCGGGGAAAAATCCCACCATGATGCAACCATAAAAACACCCCACCGTGATGCAACCATAAAAACATCCCACCATGATGCAATCATAAAAACATCCCACCGTGATGCAATCATCAAAACATCCCACCATGATGCAATCATAAAAAACATCCCACCAAGATGCAATCATAATAACCTCCCACCATGATGCAATCATAATACCGTCCCACCATGGTGCAATCATAATAACGTCCCACCATGATGCGACCATAATAACGTCCCACCATGATGCAATCATAATAACATCCTAGCATGTTGACTTCCAATAGCATACAGGTGCCCATGTCTTTTGCTTCCCGTGCCATGTCTGATATTACCCAAGAGCATCTGGATTGCTTCCACGATGGTTTGGTGTCAATGGTGCCAGTCGGGGCCTTTGTTCCGTGGAGTGAAGCGGTTGAAATTTCAGCTCGTTTCGGATGCACACCGGATCAACTTTTTGCAGCTGCCGAATCATGGTAAAGTTTAGGTTCTGCTGAAATGGATCCTCGCAATTCTACATATGAATGTCCACCCTGTCAAGTTCGGCTGCTACGTCGCCCGGACATAGATCCTGACATGGGTCTTCTTTCGGTCAGCTGCGATGAAGATCCGTTGCCTCTGCAAAGGCGTTGGAAAAAAGGTCTTTTGACCGCTCCGCCAGGGTCAGAGTTGGATATTCCTCTTCCTGATGATTTGGATTTGCAAGAGGTGGAGTTGATACCGACCTTTTTTCGATTTTGCGGGCAACACAAATCCAGGTGGCGGCTCTTCCTCGGGCATTGAGGTGGACATCCCACCTTGGGCTCTGGAGCTGTTTCAAAATGGCATTGCTTGCGAGTTGGAAACTGTGGGGTCTTTGAGCTAATACTTGGTCAACGGCAAACCTTCCTTCATCCTTTGCCAATCGCCAATACTCCCAATGGTACGCAGCCGCAGCGCAATGTGCTTGACAAGAACACAGCATGAGCAGAAGAATGGTGGCAAAGCCAACCGGAGGCAGTAGTGGACACCGTTCAGCATGGAGTCAGTGGAGCACTTCGTCAACGACTTCATGGTCGCAACCTTCAAAAGGCAGTGGAAAAGGTGAGTTAAAAGGCTCTGATGACAAGAGCAAGAGCAAGGGCAAAGGCAAGGGCAAAGGCAAGGAACCTGTGCTTTGTTTCAATTGCCGACCAGGCCATGTGGCAAAGGATTGCTGGCGAGTGAAGCAGGTTGGAAACAGTGAGACAGCCACAGTTGTCACTTCAGTGAATGGCCGAGAGAGTGTTGGGCCTTCAGCATCAGCCAACCTGACCCTCAAGCGCGTTTCAGCTCTTCCAGAACGAGATTTCGATTTGAGGAATGAAGATGTTTCCAGTTCAAGTTGCATTCGAATGGTGAAATTCTTCTACATCAACAACGGGTTGGAGGAGCCTACATCGGCGAAGAGTGCAACACTCATGGATGGCGACAACAAGTATGAGCTGGAGAACGAGGAGGTGAACATCATCATCGGCTCTGGGGCGGATGCGCCGATTTTCCCAGCTTCGATGGCTCACTGTGGACAAGATCATGGTGGAGCAGCAGTGGCCCTACAAGATGCACAAGGACGACAAATCCCTGTCCTTGGCCACAAAACCATGTCAGTGCTGCTTGAAGATGTTGGTGCCACAGAGATTGCTGAGAGACAATGTGGTCTTTTCTCATGAGATTTCACAACCGGTTCTGAGCTATGGTCGTTTGATGAGCGCTGGATGGAACATTTGCGCTGAGGATAGATCCCTGAAGAACGGCAACTACGAGATCCCCATCGAGTTCCAGAACAAGGGCCTTGTGGTGAAAGGGCATGTGAGAATGGTTGGAACCATGCCGTGCTCAATTCGAGCATTGAAAGCTGAGCCCACCCCTGGACTTCAAGGGTATATCGACAATGCCTTTGGCTGGAACAAAGAGAGAGATAGATGGGTTGGCATCCACCTCAGCACGCAGTGCCAGAACCCGCTCTTCGTGCCCAACATCGACTATACCATCGAGTGGCATCGAACCACCCTCATCAAGAAGGACCAGTCATGGGTCATGGTGGAGTTTTGTGAAAAGGTTTCTGAAATGATTGAAGCAAATCGCTTCATAGAAGAAACAGCTGGCCGTACCACAGTGGTGACTTTTCTCATTGATGGCTTCGAGGATGTGGAGTCCATGGGCTTTGAGGTTGAAGGTGGCCTCAATCGTGACCAGTTTGAAGCCTTGGAGCTGGGATCAATCCAATGTTGGATATCCCTGAAGATGTGGAGTTGGAGCGACAGGAGTTGGATGAAGCTCTACAGCATGGACCTCAAGAACCAGCTGCAGGAGTTCAAGAAGTTGATGATCGTGGAGCTCTTCAACCAGTAGTTCATGATGGACGAGTTCATCAGCACATGCAACTTCAACTACCACAAGAAGGGCAGATTGTTGTGGGCGAAGTTGTTCCAGCTCAGATCAAGGGGGGTGGCAAGGCGCTCACTGCTGAAAGTTCCCTAGCAACTTTGAGAGCAGCGTGTCAGTTTTATGGAGTGAGCAGATCTGGAAGCAAGCGCAAGTGCTACAATGAAGGCCCTTGAGCTTTTGTTGGCTCAGTCAGCCATTGCGCAGGCCCAAGGGCAAGTTGAACGGCATCCCAATGCTCAGACTCTTGTGAAGCCACCTGATGCCAAAGAGCAAGAACTTCATGCTCTTACGCACACATCCTATGCTCCTTGGTGCGATGCCTGCATCAAGCATCGAGCACGCCCAGATCCTCATCGACGAACTGGTGAAGCTCACAACACCCCAATCCCTGCGATCTCCATGGACTTCTGCGTCACGAAAAAGAAGGATGGCCTAGATCCAAACCGAGAAGGATCACCAAAAGACAAGGGTGCACTTTGGTTGGTTTTGACTGACCGCCAGACGGGCTATCTTGGAGTTGTTCCAGTCCAGGCGAAGAACCAGCTCAACTACATGACACATGAGGTTCTCAGCTTTGTGCAGAGCCTCCGCTATGCTGAAGTTGGTTTTTACGGCGACAACGAACCAACCATCCGTCAGATCCTGAAAACGATCATCACCTCCAGACATGCCTTAGGATTGAAAACCCGCATCTACACCACGAAGTTGAAGGACTCAGCTGGCAATGCTCTGGTGGAGAACAATATTCAGAGGATCAGGCAGTTAGCCTGCACTTTGATGGAAGATGTCAGCAGCTGAACTGGTGTTGCCTATGCATGTGCTCATGCACTTTGGAGCCGGGCTGGAAGACATGCAGCATGGTGCCTCAACCGATATCAAGTTGGACGTTCTTTGACCTCTTATGAAGTTGTTCACGGAAAACGCTATGAGGCTAAAACTGCATGCTGTGGTGAACCAGTCTATGGCTAGTGCAAAGCCCGAGGCAAAGCTGATGCCAAGCGGCGAGTTGGCCTTTATCTTGGCAAGACGGAACAGCAAGATGCTTGGATCATTGGTGATGGTGTTGACGTCATGCTGACGAGAAGCATTCGAAGGATCGACGAGCCTTGGACGAAATTTCTCGCCTACTTTGCGGGCCTTCAGACCCACAGCTTCGTCTACCAGACAAACTTTGGTGGGAGGATCGTTCCAACGAAAAGAAAGATTGCACCACAATCTCAAGATGGACGACGGTTGCCCAAGATGAGAGAGATCGAACGACGATTTGCAGACGAATAAGCAAAGACCGTCATGGACCATGCTCGGTCTCGTGAAGGTCGTCTTGAAGCTCAGCGTGAGGTGAAAGAAGCTTTGGAAAGCCTCCCAGAACAACCACCAGAAGGAGCTGCAGTGCAAGTTGATGATCCTCCAATTGAACTACCACAACTTCAAGTTCCAGGACAAGAAGTTCAAGTTCCTGAGCCTCATGCAGTGCCATCTCAACCGAGCAATGCAGAGCTTTTGGCAAGACCTGCATCACCAAGAGCCTCTTCTGCACGAGCACCACAAGTTGAAGATGGTGGTCGGGAGGAGCATTCTTCTAAGAGAGCAAGGCATGAGGAAAATGTAGCCAGACGCATCTCGCTGGTGGAAAGACAGCTTGTTGAAGTTGATGTTGGCGGTGAACGTTTTTACCATCTCGACAGCATCGTGGATGTGGAGGTTGTCAACGCGCTGGAGACTGAGGAGGTGGAGATGAAGAATGATGGATCCACAGCAGTGGATGAAATGGAGCCTTCAAGCCATGGGAGTGTGGGAGATCCTATCACCACAAAGAGCGGCCGTTTCAAGGTCATGAAGAATATACCAGGTCAAAGACTTGCAGCCAAGGCCTGGTATGAATATTTGGCAACTTTTCTGGAAAAACGTGGTGTGGAGTTTTCGAAGGAGAACCCTTGCTTGGGACGACGGTCTGGCAAGCTCTTCATTTTTGCGGTAGCTTTTCTGAAGCCTAAGCGGCCTGCGGACGCCTGCAATGTGAAGCCTGATAAGAACAGATACTGCACTTGATCACTGCAGCAAATGTTGATATGTGTCATGTGTTGACACTGCATCTAAATGATTCGCACTCCTCCTTGGACTGGAATGATAGGCTTTGTTAGCCTGTCATTTCATCTCTGTACGTCCAAGGTGATCGTGCCTGCCCTGCTATATGCTAAATGCTGGTAGATCTGGTTGTGACGACAGTCCGCCAGCCTTTCATTCTCATCTCCAATGGCTCGAGCTCGTCTCTGGCTGAAATCGTGGATCCACTGCAGTGCTGTGAGCTATGCCTTGTCATGAGAAGCGCTGACATCATGACTGGGCCATTCCAGATACTCATGCTTCATGAACTCGCTCATCACAGTGTCTCGATCTCCTGGTACTTGAGACTCATCATCTGTAGGATGCTCCTCCTCATCACCCTCAAAGTAGAGTCCAGTCCCAGGCTCACCGTGATGAAGTTCCATCCATTCATCTGGATCTGAGCATTCTGACATTGTTGCATGCAGATATCGCTGACGTCGTACTTCAGCAGGTTCAGCTGGCCAATCTTCTGGATCATCTGACCCTTATCTCCTTTGATACTCCTCCTGAGTCATCTCCTCTGGAGGTGTTGCATCTCCATCTCGAGATCTGCTTGCATCAGAAGGCTTCCTCCTGCCACAGGAGGTGCTGCATGTCTCCTCCTGCGCAATGCTCCAGTGCTGACTCGAAGATGTCGTAGACCACGTCTGCAGACTCGATCATCTTCCACTCGATTCATGCGCTCGACGCAGCGCCAGTTGTCCCAATCTTGCTCACTGATGGACACATTCAGCACCACATAGCCACCAAGTCTCACCAGCGCAAGGCGCATTGCATTCACATGAGTCCTCAGCAAGTTGGTCTCCAGAGTTAGCTCTCCTTGTCGTCCAATCATCTGAGCTTGTTGATCTTGTACACGTTGAAGTTCCCGCTGCAAAGCTCGGTAAGCCTTTTACATGAAAAAGAAACCCGCAAGCATGACCACAAAGAGCATGATGAAGATCATCTCAAAGGGAAAACCAAACCTTCTCCTCATCAGGGATGATGGCTTCCAAATCCATTCGAAAAGGCACCAACTCTCCTGTAGCCTGCTCAAGGCCGCTGAAGAAAACAGAGGATTAAAGGAGCTTGGCCACACGCATGATCTTGGTCTTGGTCACGGTGTTCTCCTTCACCTTGGTTGCCTCTTCTTCTCTAATTGGATTGCCATGCTTGTCGTAAATGTTGCACCAAAACATCAAAGCATAAAGGCGATGACGTCCAAGGGGTTTGGTGCCAATGCCATCAACATTGAACGCCGTGCCAATCTGTTTCACTTCCAGCGTTTTGGCACTGGCTTGATCTTGTACCCATAGAAGCTTGCCAGAAACATGACGAAGTCTGCTGCTTCCACGTTTGTTTGCTATCTGCCTGTTGCAGAATTGTCGATCAAGCACACATGTTGCACCTTCAGGTCCAGCATGAACTCCAAACAAACTTTGAGAGCTATTCAATCAACAGCTCCACTGACAAGTCCATGGAGTTCTGCTTCAGCTGAGGAAAGGCTCACAGCCTTCTGTCCTTGGCTGCTGTTGCACAGCACTACTCCCAAACGCAGAAGTCCTTGCCACTTCTATGTTTTTATCCCATTCTGCATGGCACAAAAGCGCAAAATGGGTCCTTGCAAAAATCCTTGCGACTGGTTTTCCCTATTGGCACACCGAGAACATCCGATCAAAAAAAATTGAATTTTATATTTTTTTTGTCCCATTCTGCATGGCACACCGTCACACAGTTGTTTGACCTCCAGTATTGGATATTTGTTACTCAAAAACATGTGTTTCTTACCAAATCCCCATGGCACAGGCTATGTCAAATACGATAAACGGAAGGATCTTATCATGAATGTTTTGAACATGTTTTTGGCAACCACACTGCATGGCACACAATGCCTGACAGTGCGCGCAGCTGCTTGTACTTCGCCTTGTCACACGGTCTCCTGACCAATCTGAATCTGTGAAGCTTTCCAGGATCCACTTGCCATCATAGTGATGATGAATGCCCTTGCCATAGCTGGGGGCCTGCAAGTGGCTGTAGTTTTCCAAAGTCGTATTGAAGTACCCAACCAGCTTCTTCATCACTCGCAAGTGGCCATAGGTCGGATTACCCATGCCACTCGCCAACTGCTTGATGACATAGCCGAGCTCAACGCGCTCCTGTGAGAGATAGATTCCACTCCCAACCATGGATCAAAAAAAGAGCTGCTTCATCAGGAGGTGGAAATGTCGTGCTGGAGATTTCTTGAGCATCATCTCCGCAAGGCATTTGTTGATTTTTCACATGCCAATACTTCTCCTCGAAGCTCTTGGCCATTGTCTCAGCATATCGGCCTGGTAGCACATCCAATCCGTTTTCGGAAAGACGATATGTGCGCTTCAAAAACTCGAACTCATCCCCAGGATACTGGGCAATCTTGTGGGCAATGACAAACTCGGTCTGGAGCTCTTCCAAAAAAGCTTCTGAGCCTCATCCTTGAAGCCACAGACCATCATGCCGTTTACATGCAGCAGGATGAAGAGCTTGTCGCCACGCTTGCCCAAGCAGGGATTCTCAATGGAAAACTGCACCCCTTTCTTCTCCAGGAAGTTGGCAAGATAGTCATACCATGCCTTTGCCGCCCCGCGCCGTCCTGGAAGATTTCGTAGAACTTTGAACTTGCCCTTCTTGGCGGTGATCTGGACAGGTTGCTCTTGACTTGCCATCAAGAAAGCGATGTTTTGATGTCTAATGCAACAATTTGAAGTTGGTCTCGGGGAACTCCATCGACTCCAAGCGTCATCAGGAAGGCTGCAGGGAATAGTCGCATGATCCGTCCATTTGAAGCTGGAGAATGGACATCATCTCGGCGCTGATTTGCATACTCACTGGCCACCAATCTGGCTCTCCTCATCCACCTTCTTCTGCTCTGGCCTGTCTTTGGACCAGTCCATTCCGTGATTCTCCAGTCAGAGACCATTCTTCTAGTCAATGAACTGAGGCCAGAATCTTCAGGTGTGAGGATCTCGCTGACTCCCATTGATTGAAGTTGTTGAAATTCCACCGCATCTGCCAAGAGGTCAACATCTGGATCTGGATCTGGAAGTGCCCCCGTCAGACCACAACATATCCATCTTGTCGACATTGGCCATCACATCGTCCTGAATCTCGTCCCCTTCAAACTCGTAGGCATTGACGTACTCCATGTCCACCACATTGTCACGGTGATACAATTTCTCATCGTTGATGTTGACTTCCACCATACATCGCTCAATCATGGTGATCCTTCTGGTGATGTTCTCCTCATGCTTTGTCCTCTTTGAACTTGCCTCCTCCTCACCAGGAACTCCTTCAGGTGCATCTATAGCAGGAGATCTTGGTGATGATGGTTGTGCAAGTAGAGCTGCATTGCTTGGTAGGGTTTGTCCGGGAAGTTGTTCTTGGCCGTCCTGGGTTGGTAGTGGTGGTTCTGGTGGGTCATCCACAGGAACTGCAACTCCAGCTGGTGGTTGCTATGGAAGAGATGGGAGTGTTTCTTGGATCTCTCGTTGGGCTTCAAGTCGGCCTTCAAGTGAATTGGCATATGCCATCACAGCACGTGCTTCCTCATCTGCAAATCTTCTCTCCACTTCACTCATCTTGGGTAAAAGTCTTCCATCTTGACGTTGAGGAGTGACCTTTCTCTTGGTCGGCACGATTCTTCCACCAAAGTTGGTTTGGTAGACAAAGCTGTGGGTCTGAATCCCGGAGTAGTATGCCAAGAATCTGCCCCAGGGATGATCCACTCTTCTGATGCTTCTGCTGAGCATGACGTCCACTCCATCTCCAATCACCCCAGCATCCTGGGCCTCCGTATTTTCCCACGCATTAAGCCAACTCTCCATTTCGCATCAGCTTCCCCACGTCCTTTGCAGTAAGCATAAGTGTTCAGCAAAGCATGCAGTCTTGCCACTGCACTTCTTGCCGTGGGTCACTTCGTAGGCAGTAAGGGATTTTCCAACTTGATACCTGTTCAAACACCAGGCGGCATGACGTCCAGCCCACCTCCAAATGGCATGCTCGCATGGGAATTGCAATCCAATTCTCTCACAGACATCCTCCACCAAGGTGCATGCCAGTTGACGTATCCTCTGGATGCTCTTCTTGCCAGCAGAATCTTTGACCTTGGTGGTGTAGATCCTCGTCTTGACTCCCAAAGCATGTCTGGATGTGATGATCGTCTTCAAAATCTGCCTGCTTGTTGGTTCATTGTCCCCATAGATGCCCACTTCAGAGTAGCCAAGGCCCTGCACAAAGCTCAACACCTCGTGGGTCATGTAGTGCAATTGCCCCTTTGACCAGATGGGGATGCATCCCAAGTACCCAGTGTCGCCGTCAGTGAGAGCTAGCCATAATGTTCCTTTGTCTTCAGCGGCTCTTTCTTGGTTTGGGTTCAATCCATCCATCTTCTTGGTAACTGCAACGTCCATTGAAGCCACTGGAACAGGAATATCATGTGAAGCTCCAATCCTTCTGTGTTGATCAGGGCGTGCTCGACGCTTGAGGCATGAAGGACACCACGCCGCATAGGGTGTGCGAGTCAGAGCATGCAGTTCCTTCTCCTGATCACTGGCGGCTTTCACCAACGTCTGCGCGCCTCTCCACAACTGCTTGGGCTTAAGCAATGGCCGCCTGAGCTGCTAACACCCTAGTAATTTTCTGATGTTTGCGTCGTCGATGATAGCACTGCGACTTGCGTCCAGAGCGGCTCACACCATAGAATCCACAGGCAACTCGAAGTGTTGCTAAGCTGCTAGCAGCAGTCAGAACATGCCCATCCACCTCAATCTGCGCGGGGATCACTTCACCAACCATGATCTGGCCTTCTTGCAGAGGTTCAACTTGCATACGTGGATCTTCCATCATCATCAGTTTGAAGAACTCCTTGTCCATCGTCGGCATGAACTTGTTGTGCATCTCCTTGGGCTCCATGATGTAGAGTTTCATCAGCCTCACGTTGTTCCAACACCTTGTCCCTGGGGATGTCGAAATAGTGCTGAATCTTATGTTTGAAGAGCCTCCAGCTCTTCCAGCGCTTGTCCACTTTCAGCTGAAAAACCCATGTTCGCCACATCCTCAAAGCCATCAGTGAGGAAGGTGACCACAGCAGTTCTTCCTGCAGCCTCATCTATGGGAGGCTCTGCATCCAGCATCTTCGTGACGCGCCCACAAAACTCCACCATGAGCCACTCCTGGTCCTTCTTGATGAGAATCGTTCTGAACCACTCCACGCCATAGTCGGTGACGGGCACAAAAAAAAAAATTGGGTGTTGAGAGCTTAAATGAACTCCAATCCATCTGCTGCTTTCCTTGCTCCATCCAAAGGCATGTAAAGGCATTGTCCACATAGTTCTGCAAAGCTTCGGGAAAATTGGCCCTCACTGCTCGAACTGAGCATGGCGTTGGCATGGAATTAATGGCCCTGACATGGCACTTCACCACCAGGCTTTGGTTCTGCAGCTCCACAAGGATCTCGTAAACACCATTTTTGAGGCATTTTGTTTCAGCACATATGCTCCATCCAGCATTCATCAAACATCCATAGCGGAGGAATGGCTTTGAAATTTCACTTCAACAGATCCCATTGTCGAGGAGCTCAATCTCAACACCATTCACGTCCTCCAACACTACTGCTATGGATCTTTGGACAGCCAGAGGGGTTTGTCGCCCCTGCACCTCTTGAAGAGCAACAGCCTGACCATCGTGGTTCAGGCCGCAGTGGATCATTGAAATTGGAAAAACTGGTGCGTCAGCTCCACTATCGATGATAATGTTCGCCTCACCGTTGTCCACCTTATAGTTCTGACCAACACCATGCGATGTCGTTGCACTTCTGATTGCCAAGGGTGAATCTTCCTTATCAATGTAGAAGAACCTCACCATTCTCACATGCTCGTCCTCCTTTTTCACATGCTCCCAGCTTGAAGCTGACGATGACCTCATGTCAAAGGTCACGTGGGACCCAGCTTGGCCTCCATCTGCACATGTGGAAATCCTCTTCACTGACAAACCAGCATTGACCTCATTTGCAGAAGGTCCGAACAATTTCCTGAGCTGTTGCAGTGCTCAATACCGTAGCAGGTGGATTTGGACTGCCAACTTGCCTGATCCTCCAACAGTTTTTGGCCATGCGGCCAGGGCGTCCACAGATGAAGCAAACTCCAGCATCTTTGCTCTTGGTCTTGCCTTTGCCCTTCTCATTTGATCCTTTTTGGTCTCCTTTTCCACTGCCCTTCGATGAAGATGTCCATGAGGTAGTCGATGTGGAGTTCCAGGGTGCTTGGTTCTGCACTTTGCCCTTGCCCTTCTGGTCTTTGCTCTTCGACTTTCCCTTTTGTCTTGCCTTTGCCACCACTCGCCCTTGATCCCGCCAGAAGAGTCCTGGAGAGGCTGCAAAAGAAACGAAGTTATGGTTGCATCTATCCATTTCGTAGTGGCAGTGTCATTTGCTTGGGTAATTTCACGGATCTTGGCAAAGCTGGAGGATTCATTCAACGACAGGATCAAGTGAACCTTCAAAGGCCCAGACATGCACTTCAAGAGCACAGCTACTCGCATCTCATCAGTGAGTTTACCACCAGTCTAACCACCTGAGCAATGATGGACGACTTCATGTTGAAAGCTGGATAGCCCATGATGCCTTGCAACATTGACATGGTTCGATTGCGTGCTTTTGGCTGGCAATTCGCAACAAGCTGTTTCAAAGTTTCCAGCTCTTCTCCACAATTTCTCACCAAACTCAGCAGAAGACCCTGCAGGAGTGTCGACAGCAACGAATATAGAAAACGTCCACGATGCTGTTCTTCTTCATTGAATAGATCCCAGTCCACCTCCTGCACATCAGAGCGCTCCACATACTCCAAATCATCTTTTTCCATCAACCACCAAGAGGTATTGACGTAGTCCCCAAAACCAGTCACGCCACAAACCAACTTTTTGCTCACGGTCTGGGGGAGAAAATGTTGCTGGTCTAGGGATGAGACGATAGAGGTCCTTCTTCTTCTCAGCTGTGGAGCTCGAGGCCTGAGTTGTTGCTCGTGCTGCTTCAGCCGCACTATTGGCTGCATTCATTGCTGCTCTTGGAAGCTTTGCCATCTGGGCCAAGCCTGTCTCGAGAGGAAGTCCAGCAGCTTGGAAACCTTAAGAACCTGTAACTTGTCCATAGGGTGATCCATATGGTAAGCCTTGAGGGCTTTGTGCAGCTCCAGGATATCTAGTCGAGATTCTTGCGCTCAATCTCGAAGTTCAACGAGGAAGATCTTGTTGTCAAACTCTTGGATCGAGTTGACAGGGTTCTACAGAATGAGGTTCGTGGCTTAAAAGAAGTGATGCAGCAGCACATGTTCAGATAGGTCACCAGCGCTTATTGCGAGACTACTGCTACGCCAGTTCCAGGGACTTGTTGTCAATGTCCCCCGCGCCTATGGCACCAACGTCACCCTGAGCCCCGTGAAGGGCTCCGCTACCATGCACTAGCTTTTCTGAAGCCTAACCGGCCTGCGGATGCCTGCCATGTGAAACCTGATGAAAACTGAGGCTGCACGTGATCACTGCAGCAAATCTTGCTTAACACTGCATCTACATGATTCGCAGTGAATGCTTCACGTTGACGACATCATTTTTTGCGGTTTGAAGAGCGAGCTCGCTGAAGACCAAGCTCGCCATTGCCTAATAAAGTGGCGCGTTTCCCTGGGGACTCTCTTGCATACGAACCTGAAAAGGAATTGCAAAAATAAGAAATTGAGAAAGAAGCTGCTGGAACCCATCAAAAATGGAGGAACCTTTTGCAATCCACGCATATTGAACTGGAGCTGGAACTACAAGTGACGGTGCCCCTATGGAGATTCTGCCAAAGGAAAATCGAAGCCAATGGGAAAAACAAAGGAAAGGGCAAGAATACCAGCTATGATGGTGGTGGAAAGTCTGGGAAAAAGAAGCACGGCCCAGCCACGGCAAGAGAGATGGAAAGGGATCAGACAAAGCGTGCTACGTGTGTGGCAAGACGGGACATTCTGCCCGAGACCGTTGGAGCAATCAACCTGTGAGGAACATCCAGAATGGCAATCAAGGTCAACAAGATCAAGGTCAGCCTTCAGTTCAGTCAAGTCATCAAGTCAAGGCCCGTTTGTTTTGTTGACACCTTAAAATCATTTCGATCTCCAAAGAATGCCATCAGAGCAATTCATTTTTTCCTTGGTGATGATGATGAATCGTTTTCCACTCACCCATTGGATCGCATTCTTCCGGATTCAGGTGCAGGCGCAATTGTTTTTCCAGCGGCGTTTCTGGATGCTGGATCAAACGTGCCAGGTGAAATTTCAAAGCTGCATGACGCTCAGGGTGGCCTCATTCCAGTGCAGAACATGCGTGATGTTGAGGTCCATTTGCTGAACCAAAACGGCGACCGGCTGGAGAATCAATTCGCGTGAGCATACTCTCACCTACGATGCTGGAATTCAACTTCCGGTTGAATTCCCGAATGGGTCAATGGTGGTGAAGGCCTGGATCAAAATGATTTCAGATGCTTCGATGCCACTCACAACCCTCAGATGTTTTCAGAAAATGCTCAGATGCTTTCACTTTGCGCTGTCTAACCAGATGCGACTCCTGATTTGAGGATTGGCCCTGCACGTGGGACTTTAGACGATCAGCATTGTAGCATTGGTCGACACCACACAAATCATTTTCAAGACCAAACCCCAGTTCGACCTCAAATGAATGGAAATGTTGCGCGCACCACTTTGTTTCGAGACCATGGTGAATGCTATGCCCTTGAACTTTGTGAACCGCTTGAAAATTTGATTGGTTTGAGTGCGGAGCTTTATGGCTATGATGGACCCAGGGATACCTCCACGATCATCACGTAAGGTGACAAGGATCCAATGTTGATTCGTTTTACGCTGCTAGGTGATGAGCCACCTCTGTTTCCTGATGTCGGCGGACATGATGTTTCAGATAACGTCATGGTTGCGCCAGAAGATCCGGTTGAAGGCTTTGAGATTGAGGTGGAACAGATGCAGCAAGGTGCACAGGTTCCACTTGCAGGACGTTTAGTTGTTCAGCCGCTTCGTACAAACATGGCGCTGGTGAATGGTGTGGAACTTACTCCTCGGAGGCCTGCGATCTCCGCGTGCTGGCGTGCCTGTTAACGGTTGGTGCACATCAAGTTCCTAACAGAAATGCTTTCAGCAGCTCAGCAAGAACTTACAAGGGTCCCAAGGGCCACGGAACTGCAACAGCCTCCATCTGAAAGAGATCAACAGTTGCACAACTACTCACATTTTGCCATATGCAAGTTGGTGTCCATCATGTGTTGCTTACAGGGCAAGGAGTGATCGGCATGAGCGTTCAAGTGCATCACGACAATCCAGTGTTCCAAGCATCAATGTAAAATTTTGCTACACGAAATGTGTTCCAGATTGACTCCAGTACAAGTTTGATCATGATTGATTCTCCGTCTGGAAACATTCGAGCAGTGCCAAAGCAAGAATCAGTGGAGTTTCATGGTTCATGACCTGTCCTCTTTTGCTGGACTGATGATGGGTCATGCAGAAGCGACTTTTTGATGCCATAATGAACCGACTCTCCTACAACTATAACGTATGGCCACCGTATGGCCATCAATGCACGTTTGGCAATGAGGTTGGTTGCACACAAGGGTTCGCCCCCTCCGTACTGAAAGTCAACTAGGCTGGTAGAAAACGCTGTGGACAGGAGGGCGCTGGCAGGATCCGTGGTGCACTACATGGGTGAGCGAGTTGACGTTGAATTTGACACCATCAGCCCTGGTGGTGGTGGGCCCTCAGGCATGCTTGCTGGCTTGTAAACCGTTTCAGGCCCTCCAAACGCATGTCGCCTTACGAAATCATTCATGGGAAAGAGCTTGCAGGCAAACATGTTGCTTTTCAAAGCCAATTTCTCGCCTTGCAAAAGTGGAAGGAAAGGGAACAGCAAAGTGGAGACGTATGATTTTTCTCACCAAGTCACAGCCCCATGACAGCTATTTGCTCCATGGTGGTAGTGGTTTGGTTTTGAAAAAAACCGTGCGCAAAACTTGAACGAATTGGAAGCATCTTTTGGCTTACTACATGAACTTTGCATGCTGGAATTTTGAATGCCGAAGTGGATTTGGCAGCAAGGTTTGGTCCATCAAATCTACGACAGCAGCTTTGGGAGCGAGTTCAGCAGCTCCAATGGGCATGGCGGAACCATTTCCCTGCGTGGATGCAGAAGCTGTGAAGCAGAAACCTTTGGAGGAAGTTCGTGAAGAAGAAGAAACAAACGAAATGGCACTGCATGACAGAGTGGCAGCGGCACCAGTTGAAGTGCAGGAGGAGCCTTCCTTACCTTCGATTGCACCAACCGAGATCAACATGCAGGAGATCTTCACTGATGCCGAGGCTCAAGGCTTAAGGCCCGCTCATGGCGCAAGGCTCAAGGCTCACGGCTCGCTTTGTGCGAGGATTTCTTGTAGGACTTCCTGGTTGGTGCGACATGCCGTTGTCGGCCGAGCAAAAAACAACCTTGAAAAATCCCAACACGCCAATCAAGTACCAAGGGGACTACCCCAAAACACCAGGTAGCAAGGCACACCAACGCTTTGAAAAGCACAAGGGTAGTCAGACTATAGGAGAAGCTACCACAGCAGGAGCAAACTGGCAAAATCTCGTCGGGTATTTTGAAAAAGAGAATGTTCACGATTCCGTCAACCATTGAGGAACTCAGAGGCACCGGTAGCAAGAGAGGAGCAGAGGAAAGCACACCAGATCGTGAAGCATCAGCGCGGGCAAAAGTAGCAAAAGATTTGACACCTTGTTCCTTGGAAAGCGTGGCCTTAGCACCTTCTTCCAGTGCAAGAGTGGAAACTAGCACAGTTGAGATGAGCGCAGCGAACATTTTAACACTGAGGACCATGATGCGGGAAGAATTGAGCAACACACTTGGCGAGGTTGAGTCGAGAATTACTGCAAATGTGGCCGCCACCATGGAAGAGCTGCAACAAGAATTTAAAAAGGAAAGAGCGGCACGAGCAAAACTGGAACAAAGGATTCAGAAACTAGAACAGGGTCATGTGGAAGAGGGCCGCGTCGAAAAGGAGAAAGTCATCATAAAAGGATTCGTGGACATGGATAATGAGGAGGCAGAAAAGCTTTGGACCGATGTTCTTTGCGACGTTCCTGGTTTTCAGTTTGCCTATGCCACCACCCCGACCCTCGCAGTAGCCTTCGCTCAGTTTGACACCGCAGTGAACGCAATGAAATTCATGCGGAGCCAAAAGCAAAATGAAGAGAATGTTGATCGAACATTTCCGTTATGAACCGGAAAGTGAGATTTGTGAGTTACAAGTGGTTCCAAGTTCGTGCACATGGAGAGAAATGATTCACAGTGCTGGCGGACGGCTCAATTCAATGGGCCGAATGCGATGGCATTGTGTCCGAGGAAATGAAGGCAGGGACGGCGGAATTTGAGGCATCTCTGGAATAGGGTTCACGGTTCATCTGTGATATCTGCAGCAGCCCTTGACTCATGGATTGTTTGCCGATGAGGTGGCTGATGACCCCTTACCACCTGCAACGAATGATGCGGGCCTTGTTTCTACCAAAGTGCATGTGACGACTCAGAATTTGCAAAGCATCCGGGATCACGAGCGTTTTCAAGATTTCGTTTCTGAACTCAGTGATGCTTCTTTTGACGTGCTCTTCGTCACAGAAACTTGGCGAGGAGAACGACAAGAACTTTTTACAACAACGCATGGACACGCACTTTTCTTAAGTGGCGGTGAGGGATGTCGTGGTGTTGGCATTGTTCTGTCTGTTGGGTTCTTTCGTGAATTGGTCCATGTGAATTTCCATGCTTATTCATCTCGAATTTGCGCGCTACATTTTCGATATGGCGGTAACAAATTTCATTTTTTTCTTGTTATTTTCCGACAACTTGGGATACAGACGATGCAGCGGATGAAATTTATGAACTTTGAATCTTCTACTACTTGATGTTTGCGTGCGAGATGGCGCTATTCCAATCCTTGGTGGTGATTTTAATGCTTGTCTTGGATCACCATGCCAATTTGATGAAACTGAACATATAGGTCGGTGTGGAGTAGGCCAAAGGAATGCACGTGGTGACATGTTGGCGACGTGGGTTGTGCAACATGGGTTTCAAATAATGAGCCGGATGGGTAGACCAGAACTTGCTGACGAGAACTGGACATGCATTCGAACAATGGATGGCGCACATGTACAAATGGATTTCATTTTGACGGACATGCGGCTGCACCATGTAAGTTCCTGGAATGGCTTTACAATTAGTATTGGCTTGGATCATCGATGCGTTCATTGTATTTTGGAGATCCCTGGTGCGAAACCAAGACAACGCAAACGAAAACGTACATTGAAACGCTGGAGGCCATTTTTGGATGAAGAACAACAAGCTAGTGATTTTCAAATCTGTGGGCGAGACTTTGTACGCAACAAACCGGAGATAACCTTTGCAGATTTGAAACATTTTTTGTTCATGGCTGGATTTCACTATGGGGCCTGCAGTGCAGACTTGGCCAAATTCAAACCTTCTTTACGCGCTAACAAGTTTGCGACGACAAAGGCGACAGAGTCAAGACACACAAATTCGCAAACAAGTGACATTTACAATTCAAAAACTGCAAAGACAAGAGATTGGAACATGGAAGTCGTTGAGAACGGTTCAGTTTTTTGCTTCATCACACCAGTGGCGTCACCTTCGCGATTTAAGCCGGAAATCATTTGGCAGGACAATCGTGGAACATCCATCTGCAAATGGATCTGCGACTTACTTGACCGAAATCTTTTCTGGCAATGCTGCACAAGTCAACCGCCCAAACAGGACATTGGACGAGGTACAGCACGCAGTAGCTAAATTGAAGTCGAACAAGGCTGCAGATGGTTGTGGTTTGGTGGCCGAACTGCTGAAGCATGCGCCGCCCGAGTTTTTGATGGTGATGGTGGATCTGTTCAACCACGTCTTGTTCCATGGTGATGCTCCCGTGACATGGCGCAAAAGTTTTTCCACATGCTTCCGAAAAAACATAGTGCTACTTTAACAATTGATTTCAGGCCGATTGCCAATATCCGCTTGTTCTACAAAATTTTTGCGCACATGATTTTGCATCGCATCGAAGCAACGTTGGACATGGAACAACCAGAAGAACAAAATGGTTTTCGGATGTTTTCGGGCAGGATGGCGGTTGGAAGAACATGTGCTCACTACAAATTTGATTTCGGACAAAAGCAGAAGATTCAATTTGCCAATATGGATGGTTAGCCTTGATCTGTCAAAAGTATTTGATCGGGTACATCGGCCAGCATTATGGGGAGCACTTCGCAGACAAGGAGTTTCAGATCATTTGGTATTTGGCTTTTGGAAACTCTTTATGCAGATCAGCGGGGCCAAGTGATGGGAAAATCGAATGATGTTAGCGATGACTTTGGAATTAGCGCTGGCGTGCGTCAAGGACGCGTTCTTAGTCCCAATGCTTCAGTTGGCGCAACGCAGAAGAAAGGAATGGTCTGAATTTGCAGGATGGCTTGCAATATCTGTTGGATTTACGGTTTGCAGATGACATTCTCCTTTTTTGCGGAAACGTCGCACAGATTGGTACACCTGTTGGACATATTGATTGATTGTTTGGAAAGTGTTGGCCTATCCTTAAATGCATCAAAGACAATCATTTTGACGACAGAAGCCCAGCCCCCAAATTTCTTGAGAACAAAGCAAGGTGAACAAATTATATACAGTTTTGGATGCCACAAGTTCTCACAAGTGGATAGGATGCATCTTGACCAGTAAAGGCTCCAAGAGTTCCAACATCGACATCGAATACCATTTGCAAGCGGCAACAAAAGCATTCCATGCAAACAAAACGGTTGTATGCGACAAACATGCGTCGATTTGCAAGCGGCTTCGCTACTTTCACACAGTTGTGACGCCTGTGGCTTGTTTTGGCGCAAGCCCCAGGGCCATACATGGAGTCGATTTATCGAAAATAGATGTTCATTTTCGGACATTGATAAGAAGCATAGTTGGCCCACCTCCGCAAACAAATTGGGATAGCCCTTGGCATATCATTTTACATCCTTGGACTGAAAGAGTCAATTACTTTGTTCAACAATCCGGTATTCCCACGTGGGCAACATCCTGCTTGCAACAACATTTAATTTCTTTGCGCGATACATTGCAAATCTACCTGCAAACAGATGGGTTAAAAGGGTTCTGCATTGGACACCAATGGGCAGTGCAACGGTGGGAAGGCCGCGCATTGTATGGGAATCGAAAATTCAAGGGTTTTGCGGCTACAAGCTACTCGGAAATTGGTTGGGTTTGGCGAGCAGCGATGTATGGTTTGACTTAACCGATGACTTCGTAGGCTTTTGTTTTCCTCGCCGATGAAAACACAGGTGCATATGTTTCAAATTTCGGTTGTTGTTTCACATCCGCCTGCGCCCCAAAGAGGGCTCGCCGCACGGCGTTCAGGCATGAAATGGAAAAAAAATGTCGAAGAGACGGGTGGAAAGCCCGATGATCTTCCAGCCTCAGCTGCTTCAGCATCAGCCTCACTTTCTTTGCCAATGGAGGTTCCACAGACACCACCTGATGGAGGTGAAGCTGCCACGGTGACTCCAAGGACAAGTCCATCAACACGTTTGCATGGAGAGGAGCCAGGTGATCATGAAGGCAAGAGAGCGCGCGTTGAAAACTCAAAGCCACTCAGGCTTCAACGTATCAGTGCAGAGCATGCTGCAATGATCAGGACATGCTGCAATGATCAGGACGGTTACAATATCTGGGGACACTTTTCATACAATGGATGACTACCAGGCTGACTTGAGTTTGGATGACCATGTGTCTGATGACCCATGGTATGATGAAGATGAAGTTTTTCTCGATGCCAAACGACTTATGGTCTGGGTGCCCGCTTCACAAGCATCCAGAAGAACCAGGAGCTTGGGTGGATCGACTTGCGGCCAATGGAATTGACCCGTCTTTGCAGTATGAATAGGCTGAAGAAAGCCAATGGACAAAATTTAACACAGGAGGAGCATCTTACAACGAAGTTTGTGTACGACTGGCCTGTGAAGGATTTCACCAATGCTGATGGGAGTGTATGTGTGTCGACAGTGGCTCGACGTTCACGCTTGGTTGCCAGGGAATTTTCATTTGGGGAGAAACGAAATGATACATACAATCCGGTAACTTCAACACGTATTCTCAACTTGCTTCCAATGTTGTATCCCAAACGACTGGGTGAAAAGCAGTTGTGTGGCAACAATGGTGAACTTGAGTCCGTTGTGCTTGGAACAGTAGATATCGAAGATGCTTTTCTGCTGGTACATCAGGCTGTGCCGACGTCAGTGTCTTTGCTTGGACGAACGTTCAGGGTGTGCAAGAATCTCCCTGGACAACGTTTAGGTCTAGGTGCAAAGGCATGGTATTGCAGTCTTCGAGACGTGTTGACCAAGGAGATCCATATTGGCTCCATGCGCCACTGTCATCGACAATGTCGAAATAGTGCAAGACGTCCTGTTCAAGACACCCAAGATCAGCAACAGGGTCTTCTCAGCAAGCACAGTTTTCATTCTCAGGTTTTCGGGCAGTCAGTGATGACTGCGCTCGGTCTACAGGCTGTACGTCTTTATATCTCTCTCTTGAGCCTTGACAACGTATATTAACTGCGCGCAACACTCATGCATGTGTGCCCATGGTATGGGTCCAATGTAAATAGAATCCGTTCCACGCCCCCTCCTAAAAATAAAGCGAAAATTAAACGAGGAAAAGGTCAGGGATTGGAGACAGGCCCAGCCACAAATATTAAAGCACATTGAACTCAGGTAGCCTAGGCTACCTTTCGTGAAAACTGTATGAAATGCGTTTCCAAGTCATGATATGTCCCGTCAGGGTTCACCTATGACCCCCCGTTCCTCTGCATAGAATGTCTCATCCAACATTCGTACATCGATCCTACCACCGCACCCTGATCGTTAAACATCACCACCCAAAAAACCAAACATTCTGAATTACTTTTATGCCTTAAATGGTATATTCTATGCTGATTTTACGGCAAGGCCCAGGTGGTCCCAGGAGTCGTCCTGGGCGTACAAAATGACTGCCAAATTAGATAGTATAGGCTCTGTATATGTGCTAAATCATCGGCTTTCTAAAAGACCCAATCACGAGGGATTTGAAAACAACGTCAGCTTGAAAGCGAAAGCACGCGAAAAAGGTTTTGAAATAACGGGACGGAAGAAGTGGCAAAAGAACCCAGAAACGTAGGAGGAAAGAGCAAATGTGAGAGCCGCTTGTTGCGGACACCTCGGTCCGAGCCAACTCGCTTCACCCAGATAAGAAAATCTTAAATGCTCACGCTACCCAATGGACCCCGGCATCTATATGACTCTATATGGTTTTCATACACTTACACAATCTTTTGGCTGCAGCTGCAAAGCCGAAAAAAATACATCGTTCCTCGCTCATTTATGCCGCAGATGTTCCACCTCACAACAGGTGTGCAATGTCCAATATTTTTTGAATTTGTCCTTGGGTTGTGGGCTTCCACTCTATCTCCGCAGATGCGCGAATAAAGTGACCCTTCACGTTTTCACGTTTCTCCACTGCTTTCGCCTTTTCCACGCCATTGTCGAATTTGCGCGAAAATGCGGAAATCCCGCGCGGCACCAGGGCTGAGACACTCGCATTTCCCGCGCAATCTTTTACATGCGACCACTGAAGCAACCGTTGCATGTTTCCGCCTTTGTCATGCCGGAAATATTGTTCGAGCGCCGGGAATTCCAAAAAACAAAACGCAGTGTTTGGCGATTTTTCTGGGCGGTAAGATTCTGTAGGGGACGCTGCGCAAGGGCCATGTTTTTGACAGTCCACGCTGCTATTGGTAGTTTGGGCTAGGTACGTTTTTGCTTGTGGCTGCACTTGTGCTTTTGCTCTTGCTGCTGGTGCAGCTCGTGCTGCTGATGCTGGTGTTGCTGATGTTGTTCTTGTTTTTTCTTGTTTTCGTTGTTGCTTTTGCTTCTGTTCTTCTTCTACTTCTTCTTGCTCTTGCTGTTGTTGTTGTTGTTGCTGCTGTTGTTGTTCTTCTTGTTCTTCGTGTTCTTCTTGTTCTGCTTCTTGTTCTGCTTCTTGTTCTGCTTCTTGTTCTGCTTCTTGTTCTGCTTCTTGTTCTGCTTCTTGTTCTTACTTTTCTTGTTGTTTTTGTTCTAGTTCGTGGCCGTGCGTTTATTTAAAGTTGGTCGTGTGTTTCTTTAAGCTCTCTAGGGTCAGGAAATCTTACAAATATGTAAAGTTCGCTTCGGGTTTGTTTAGGATTCGCGTAGGTATGCGTAGGTTCATTGGAAGTTGTTTTGGCGTTTCCTCGGGGTTTGCTGGGCCCGGTTTATGGCTTCCATAACTTTTTTGTTTAAAATTTGTTCGAAACTGCTTTTGAAATTGCACTATCTTTATTTGCAAATCTCTTTGTGTTGCTTGACAATTGGCCAAAATCGCGCGACTCATTGCCTAAAGAATGTGGTCACACTCGTGGTTTTTGCGGTAGAGGTGAAAAGCTGGTGGCTGATGTTCGTTCAAGATGGTTTGTGGCGGGTCCGGAAAAATTGGCGGCACTTGCAGCACAAAAATTCCTCGGCCTTTTGTTTTCGAAGGAAATTCCACACGAAATTGCGCCTAGGAGACCCGTCTTGCGAAGGTCTACTTTCACCGGCGCGCCGTATGTGTCTCTTGAAATCTTTATGTACGTTTTTTCGCCTTGCGTGAGGCTTCTGGGCACTTTGAAATTTAGACCCTTGGGCGTTGTTTTGGAGAATCTTGAATCTTGAAGCCTCGTTTTCTGAAACTGTAATCAATCTTGAAGCCTCGTTTTCTGAAACTGTAATCATTGTTGATTTGGCGCATGATCATGATTTCGCGTGGCAGGCGCAAGACTTCGGATCCCTTGAAGCTGATTTTTGCTGGCAAGCACGCTGCTTCAAAGACCTCAATGAAATTGCGCCTTAAACGTGGGCGCAACATTGCTTTTCACATTTCCACTGTCCATTTTTCGCGGCTCGCGCAATCTTTGCCGAGATTCTAACATGTGTTCGTCTCGTCGCTTCGTGCGTGCGCTATTGCTTTCGTTGCGGCGCGGCGTTCATTTTGATCTCGTTCGCATGCAACCCTCTTGTCACTTCGTGACAAGTCACAAGATTGCTGTTGTGGCGTGACGCTCGGTTTGATATCGCTCGCGCAAACTTTTCATCCCTTTGCGTCCATCACACACCGCTCTCGGAGGACCGCTCTCGGCGCAACCTTCTCATCTTTTAGACGCCGTCTACAAAAATCTTGACAACAGATCAGTCACAGAGATCTTGCGAAGAGACCCCGAAAGAGCTTGTACAGAGATCTTGCCAAGAAGCGTTTTTCCCCAAACAAAGGGTTGCATCCCTGGGCCGCGTGATTTTGCCTCTGTCTCCGGGCTTGCGTTCCTTGGCCGCATGCTTTTCCACTTGTCTCCTACACTGGTCTCCACTCTAGGTCCTTTAGGCCGCATAATTTTACACTTGTCTCCCACTTGTCTTCCACACTTGTCTCGCACTCTAAGTGCTTTGGGCCCCATGATTTTACACTTGTCTCTCACCCTGGGTGCTCTGGGCTGCATGAGCTTACATTTGTCTGCCACACTTGTCTCCCGTACTTGTCCAACTCTTGTGTCCCACTCTTGTCTCCCACTCTGGGTGCTCTGGGCTGCATGATTTTACACCTGTCTCCCACATTCTTGTCTCCCACTCTTGTCTCCCACTCTTGTCTCCCTTCTGGGTGCTCTGGGCCGCATGATTTTACTCTCGTCTCCCACTTGTCTCCCGCACTTGCCTCCACTCTGGGTGCTCTGGGCCGCCGGATTTTACACTTGTCCTCCACTCTTGTCCCCCACTGGTGCTTTGGGCCGAATGATCTTACACTTGTACCCCACTTGTCTTGCACTTGTCTCCCACACTTGTCCCCCACACTTGTCTCCCACTGGTTGCTCTGGGCCGCATGATTTTACATTTGAATCGCACTTGTATCGGATTTTACACTTGTCTCCCACACTTGTCTCCCACTCTAGGTGCCCTGGCCCGGCAAGGCCCTCATTTCTGACACCAAATCTCCCTCATTTGCGACACCAAAACCCACCTGGATTTCCCTCATTTGCGACACCAAATCGCCTTCATTTCCAACACCACCATTTAGGGTTTAGAATTAGGGGCCATGGGGGGGGACTTGCGGCGACTTGGCGGGACTTGGGCAGGAGGGTTGCAGCACTTCAAGGCAACCATTTAAGGTTTATAATTAGGGGGCATAGGGGGGACTTGGGGGGACTTGGGCAGGAGGACTGCAGCGCGTGAGTGGGGGACTTGGGGGGGCATGGGGAGAATTCTGCAGGAGGGCTGCAACACTTCATGGCAGACAATGAAAGTTTAGACTTAAGGCAAACATGTAGGGTTTAGACTTAAGGGACATGGGAAGGGGAATTGAGGGGAATTGGCGGGACTTGGGAAGACTTGGACTTGGGCAAACATCCGAGTTTGGGATTAGGGGACATGGGGGGGTTGGGGAAGACTTCGGGGGCCTTGGTTGCAGGGAATTTTCGCGTCACATCCGACAGCCTTTACCCCTGTCCGCATTACTTTACACTTGTCTCCCACTTGTCTCCCACACTTGTCTTTCACACTTGTTGCCCAGTCTGGGTGCTTTCGGCCGCGTGATTTTACACTTGTCTCCTTTGTCTCCCACTCTTGTGTCCCGCTCTAGGTGCTCTGGGCCGCATGATTTTACACTTGTCTTCCACTCTTGTCTCCCACACTTGTCTCCGACTCTTGTCTCCCGCTCTCGGTGGCCTGGGCCGCGTGATTTTACACTTGTTTCCAACCTGTCTCCCACTCTTGTCTTCCACTCTGCGTGCTCTGGGCCGCATGATTTTACACTTGTCTCCCACTCTTGTCTCCCACTCTTGTCTCCCACTCCTGTCTCCCACTCTAGGTGCCTGGAGCGCATGATTTTACAATTGTCTCCCTTGTCTCCCACGCTTGTCTCCCACAATTGTCTCCCACTTTGGGTGCTCTGGGCCGCTTGACTTTACACTTGTTTTCCACCCTTGTCTCCCACTTGTCTCTCACACTTGTCGCCTCTTGTCTCCCACTCTCGTTGCTCTNTGGGTGCTCTGGGCCGCTTGACTTTACACTTGTTTTCCACCCTTGTCTCCCACTTGTCTCTCACACTTGTCGCCTCTTGTCTCCCACTCTCGTTGCTCTGGGTGGTGTGGGCCGCATGATCTTACACTTGCCTCCCACTCTTGTCTCCCACTCTTGTCTCCCACTCCTGTCTCCCACTCTAGGTGCCTGGAGCGCATGATTTTACAAGTGTCTCCCTTGTCTCCCACGCTTGTCTCCCACAATTGTCTCCCACTCTGGGTGCTCTGGGCCGCTTGACTTTACACTTGTTTTCCACCCTTGTCTCCCACTTGTCTCTCACACTTGTCGCCTCTTGTCTCCCACTCTCGTTGCTCTNCCGCTTGACTTTACACTTGTTTTCCACCCTTGTCTCCCACTTGTCTCTCACACTTGTCGCCTCTTGTCTCCCACTCTCGTTGCTCTGGGTGGTGCGGGCCGCGTGATTCTACACTTGTCCCCCACACTCGTGTCTCTCATTCTTGTCTCCCACTCTTGTCTCCCACCCTGGGTGCTCTGGGCCGCATGATCTTACACTTGCCTCCCACTCTTGTGTCCCATTTTGTTTCCCACTCTTGTCTCCCACTCTGGGTGCTCTGGGCCGCATGATTTTACACCTGTCTCCCACTCTTGTCTCACCCGCTTGTTTCCCTCTCTCGGTGCTTTGGGACGAATGGTTTACACTTGTCTCCCACACTTGCCTCCGACTCTTGTCTCCCGCTCTGGGTGGTGTGGGTGGGCCGCGTGATTTCACTCTTGTCTCCTATTCTAGGTGCTCTGGGCCGCATGATTTTAACACTTGTCTCCAACCTGTCTCCCACTCTTGTCTCCCACCCTGGGTGCTCTGGGCCGCATGATCTTACACTTGCCTCCCACTCTTGTGTCCCATTTTGTCTCCCTCTTGTCTCCCACTCTGGGTGCTCTGGGCCGCATGATTTTACACTTGTCTCCCACACTTGTCTCCCACGCTTGTCTCCCACTCTGGGTGCTCTGGGCCGCATGATTTTACACTTGTCTCCCATTCTTGTCTCCCACTTTTGTCTTCCGCTCTGGGTGCTCTGGGCCGCATGATTTTACACTTGTCTTCCACACTTGTCTCCCACACTTGTCTCCGACTCTTGTCTGTCGCTCTGGGTGGTCTGGGCCGCATGATTTTAGACTTGTCTCCCACCCTTGTCTCCCACTCTTGTCTCCCACTCTTGTCTCCCACTGTGGGTGCTCTGGGCCGCATGATTTTACATTCGTCGATCTCCCACTTGCCCCGCACATGTCTCCCACTCATCTCCCACTCTGGGTGCACTGGGCCACATGATTTTACACTTGTCTCCTACACTTGTCTCCCACGCGTGTCTTCGCCTTTTGTCTCCCACTTTGGGTGCTCTGGGCCGTATGATTTTACACTTGTCTCCCACTTGTCTTCTACACTTGTCTTTTACACTTGTCTCCCGCTCTCGTCTCCCGCTCTTGTCTCCCGCTCTTGTCTCCCACTCTGGGTGCTCTGGGTCGCATGATTTTACATTCGTCGATCTCCCACTTGCCCCGCACTTGTCTCCCACTCATCTCCCACTCTGGGTGGTCTGGGCCCTATGATTCTACACTTGTCTCCCACACTTGTCTCCCACGCTTGTCTTCCACCTTTGTCTCCCACTTTGGGTGCTCTGGGCCGCATGATTTTACACTTGTTTCCCACTTGTCTTCTACACTGGTCTTTTACACTTGTCTCCCTCTCTTGTCTCCCACTCTTGTCTCCCGCTCTTGTCTCCGACTCTTGTCTCCCACTCTGGCTGCTCTGGGCCGCATGATTTTACACTTGTCTTCCACACTTGTCCCCCAAACTTGTCTCCCACTCTTGTCCCCCACTCCGGGTGCTCTGGGCCGCGTGATTTTACACTTGTCTGCCACTCTTGTCTCCCGCTCTGGGGTGCTCTGGGCCGCATGAGCTTACACTTATCGCCCACTTGTCTCCCACTCTTGTCTCCCACCCATGCCGAAATGATACCCTTTTGCCGCGAAGGTAAAAAAAATATAGTTGATATTTCCTACACCTGTTTGGGGTCAACGCGGGGATAATTTGAAACATCCCGTACAACAAGGACCTTGCATGAAGATCTCGTCCAAGAATCTTCCCACAAGGTTTCTTACAGAGGTGTTACTGCGAGATCCTTTATAAAGAGTGCGAACAGCGATATTGACAGATCTCTTGCAGAAAGCATGCATAAAGATCTCTTATCGGCAATTTGTAGAGGCACCTCCTCCAAAGACTATTGAAAGAGATCCCTACAGAGGTCTGGCCAGGTGATCTTTAGAGCGAACCTGTAAGGAGATCTTGCACAGAGATCCCTACAGAGATCTTTCCAAGAGATCCTCTGTAGAGACCTTGCGCAGAGATATTGTACGGAGATCCCTTACAAAGATCTTGTCCAAGAGCGGTGCACCCTGGGCAAACCTGCCAGAGGAGGAAGAAGTCACGGTACCACCACCTGCTTGTAGCCTTTGAAACCCAGCAGCTTTCTGCTGTTGGGAAGCAACCCATCTTTCCAACAGATTTCAAGTTCTACGTGAGAAGGTAGTGGCATCCCTTTTTGGGCCGCATTTTGACGCTCAGCGTGGAGACAAAAAGGACAGACAAAGTGGGAAAAATTGAAAGACAAAGCGGAGATGAATGCTTCTCAATCGTCATGGGTCCTCGCGCGGCTTAAAGACTTTGGATTCGGTGATTGCTTCCACCACTGCGTACGGTGTGACCAGCACTCCCTTGAAAACAAACCAATTTGGTTAGTTGGATGCGTTCCGGAGACGCATCCTTCCTTCCATTGTTGGATGAGTTCCCCTTGTCGACCACGACGGGCCCTCTTTCATGACAAGAATGACTAATTTCTCTGTGGGGTGGTGGGTGGAAAGGTTGGCTTTCGGCATCCTAGAATGAGCGGCAATAGCTGTCCCGCCTCGTTCTTTCTTGCAGTTTTGCCAGCGAACTAATGTTTGACATGTTCTTTTGATGATTTTGGCATGTCCCTTGCGGATCGTGGCAGTTCACTTGGCTCGGCTTGGACTGCGCGCATAAGTTGTGATCCGTGTATGATCGGTTTTCCCTTGTTGTCACCGCGGCGCGGCTCTGCTATTGTTCACAGGCGCGTGATCTGGAGGCTCCGCACGACCCCCGTGAATTTAAATGGTACCGTTTCTAGCCCTCATGTCAATATTCAAGGGCTTGGATCAAGTAGTCCGCTCCTGGCCATGCTTGACCAACCAATGGCTTTCAGAAAATCTGGGGAATCGGGGTTGAAGGCGAACACAAGGTCCAGGTTTGAAACGGTTTGATAATAAGGCGTCCGCCTGCAGTAGGTTTAGGGCACGTAAGGTCTTCTTCTTTTCTCGGGACATGTCAGTGGTTGAACCAGGGGTTCATTTCCAACTCATGCGGGTATGGGTTTATCTAGTGTGATTGTTGGAACATCCGTGCTTATGTGTGTGTGTGTGTGGGCGCGCGCGCGTCTGAGCTTGTAGGGTGTTTCTATGCATGCGTGTATATTCCTCTATAATATATATATATATACATATATATATATATACATATATATATATATATATACATATATATGGTGAAGGCTCCAGGTTCCCCGGAATGTAATGTATTTGCAATTTGATTGTTATGATAAAATGACATTTTTCACTGTATTCTACAGCATTTCGTGGTGTTCCATGCATTGATGATTTGATGTAGTACATCCATCTCGCGGACAACATGTTGCAGGTATGTTGGAATGAAAATCAGGAACTTGGACTTCATTATTTTGGCGATTCAAGGGTTTGGTTGTCAAAACCATCGCAATTGCGTATTCACAGAATGTTTCCGTTTGAATGGAAGAGAGGAAAATGTCACAATTCATTGGAGAACCATGGGCGACATGCACATCGCTTTGATTTTTCTGAAGTCCACAACGCTGTTTTGAAGGTGCTTGCAAGGGACAGAGCACCGTTCACTTTGTGACGGTGGCAACGCAAAGCCTTAAGGATAGATTGAAGACCAGGCTTTCGGTGAATGTAGAAAGCTAACAAAATGTCGCGATGTTCCAAAGAGTCTTTGGCTCCACTCAACTGTCCCAGTCTTCGGGGCTGGTGTTTCCCAACTCAAACGAGGCTTTCAGCGACCCTTCTGTAATTGCACACCACAAAGAAGATGAACATTGCAGCATCTCGTCATCTTACGCAACATACATGACGTTATTGCACCCCCCCAACCCCCTGTGGTCGGTTTCCCTCTTTTTACCACGTGTCTATGCAATGCATGTAGTATGTCTGTAGCTTCCGTAGTTACCACATAATTCACTTACTTCCACTGCGCCACTTCGTGGCTCAAGACTGACAAGCATAGCTCAAGGAGAAAAGTCGCTGCGCTCACTGTCGGTAATTCCAGGTGTGTATATAGACCAGGGCCCCCGAGGGGAATACCACGTCACCCCCCCACCACATACATGATGCTATTGCACGCCCCCGACCCCCCCACACCCCCCACCACCTGTATACTACATGGCAAAACGCCAGGTTCCTGGAAGGCTCCGGGGAACCTGGAGCCTTGACCCTATATATCTATGCATGTGAATATATAATATATATATATATATGCATATGTGTGTATATATATATAATATATATATATATGGCTATGCCTCAAAAAACCGGTATGGATCGCTACGCGGTGATCCGGACGTATGGAACGAAGGAGTTACACAAATGATCTCAAATGAATTCACCCTCTTCAAAACGGTATGGATCGAGGGTATGGATCGGGGGGTATGGATCAGGGGTATGGATCGCCTGTGGGTCCGCATTACATTTTGAGCTGGAGCCTTATGTACGAGTATATGTTTGTGTGTGTGTGTGGGAATGTTAGTCTTGAGTCATGCCTTCCTGTCTCTGTCTCTGTTTGACTGGCTGATTATACCGGCACTTGTAAATGTATATGTTTCGTTATGTGTCTGCATCATTCTGCATCTATATATCTTTACGCGTATGCGCACGCACATGGATGACCATGTGTGTCTGTGTTTGTGTTGTGTGTGTGTGTTTGTGTTGATTTTAAAAAATACCGGCAATGTGAACATTCGGCATATAGCGCCTCTGAGCTGCTGAGCAAAAGGCGGTGTCTTGCCCATTCTTGCAAGCTGGATTGATTTCACAACCTCCAGGTTCCAAGTTGCAAATAGACGTCGCCGCTAGAGTGCGTAATTGGGCGAAAAAACATCTAGATTTCGGTACGAATACAGTACGTATCCGGGCTGCTTGTGTGCAGTGAAAACAAGAAGCAATTTGAAGGTGAAACAAAAGCGAGCAAAAGAGAAAGACGGCTGTCACAAGTGAAGGTTCGGCCCAAGGCATGGGTCTGTCCTGCAAGTCGCACCGCGGTGAGAATGATCGTCCAAGAGCGGAGATGGCTTTGAAAAACGATTCCTAAAGAAAGTCAGTGCGGTCAATGTGGGCAAGAAAGAATGTGGGTGGTACCTCGCGATGGCTTGACATGTCAGGGAAAAAAACGGCGAAGTAGTCACGAGAGCAGGTACCCCAGGTTGTGCTGAAGCGATGAGGAAGCTTGATCATTGGGCCTCTGGCCCCGCCACCCTGCAACAGCTGGCTCTAATCATACTTCTGAAATCGAATAGCTGGAGACAGCGCAGGCATCGGTGCATCTTGCAAATGTGAATGCACATGATCCACACAAAAATACAAATATGCACACACATATTCATTGGACAATAGCTACGTTCTTGTGTCTTGCTGGCGTGGTACAGCGGTGGGTACGTTGAGATTGTCTGCGCCCATCAGAGTGGCCCCACGAGAGGAAGGCCGCTTTTGAACATATTACATATATGTACATTCTGTACATTTGAATGGTCGTTCATCGGAAATCGGAATCGAACGGCGCAACACCGACATTGTATCAGGCGCCCCAATGTACCACGCCACTGTTGTAATTACGCGAGCTCTCGTAGGAATGGGCGCTAGCGTCCATTGGCATCAAGTCGGCGCAAGGCCACGTCAGTTTCTGGCCTGGCACGTCCCCAGGGTCGCTTCTGTTTTGGCTCCGTGTGCGATTTCTAGGTGTCCGAAAGCCATTCGCAGCATGCACTGATCCAATGCAATCGCAGCTGCTGAAGTGAAAGGCGAAGCAATCTCAGACTACAGGGCGAAGCAATCGCCATTCCAGCAAGCCTGGTACTGGTAGTTGCAGTTGCTAATGTACCTCGAGATCCGTTCCTACATCTTACATTGATCCTGTTCGGATCTGTTCGGCATATTTCGGCTTGATCTGTTCGGATGCACTTCATTTTGGGTGTATGGGCGGTTCACTGCACAGCGCGACGCAGCAACTCCAGGAGCGACAAGCTGCAACTGGCAAGCGTAGGTGCTGTCCGACTGTCCCAGAGCGCTCAGGCAACAGTTTTGTTTCACAACATTGTCGTTTACTGCGTTTCCTGAGGGAAAGCTGGCTGCATGGAATCTTTTGGCTCGGGCTGCCAGCTCTCATGGCACATGGCACAATCAAGTGACACAAGTGCCGTCACTGCCACTGCTAACGAAACAGGTTCACCTTGGAACTGTTGTGAAACTTGTGAACGGTGAAACTGCAAATTCGTCTCTCGAGTCGCCCAAGCTGTGACGCACTGGGAAAGCGCTCCGGATTGCATAGGGGAGTGGCAGAGTGGTAAAACGGAAAACACAACGACGTCACCTGCAAGCTCTATGAGATCCTATCAACTTCTACCAGATTCTCTACCATACCAGATTCTCTAAGGATCTATAGGATTCTCTAAGTCCACGATAAGATAGGCGTCTGCCTTGCAATTTGTAGACAGCCTTTCCATGCCTCTGACTTAAACATACTTAAACATTTTATTTTCTTTAAAAAAACATAAAACATCTTTTGAAGTGAAGGATCTTTAAAGGTCTGAAAGGATCTGAAAGGCTCAGATCGTCTCACACTGTGTCGCAGTCGTGCTCTCTGTTTGATGCCTCTGCCGGGCCCAGCCAGCAGGTTCTTCGGCCTGGCGTCCGCAATGAGTTTCAGAGACCGACAGAAAGGACTCAATGAGTTTGTTTTGAATGACTCAATGAGTTGTTTTTTTCGCATTTTTCAATGACTTTGATATCTTTGACTGTGCCCAGGGACGCTTGAATGACTTGAATGCTTCATGTGCTGCTAGAGGGTGTACACCCTCTTTGGCTTACAGGCTTAAAGGGTCCTCTTCACGGACCAGGGAAACTGAACATTGGCACACAGTGGCCACCATGGCTTCGACAAGACAAAATGTGGACATTCTGTGCGAAAGCAGCACAAAAGGCAATAAGTGAATGAAAATGACATGGAGATGTGCAAAAGGAAATCAAACTAACTGAAAGGCAGGTAAAATTCTTCCAAGTCCTACTAAAAATTTAGAGGCAAAGAGTTTGCTCCACACGATACAAGGACTGCCACTCCTGCGCTTCCAAAAGCTCAATGCGCGAAGTCATTCAGAGTGGCTTGTCAGCAAATTTCGGGTTTCTACAAACGTATCTTGCTTTGCTGACAAGAGTGGGAGACGACAAGTTCTCCTTCTTTTTAGCCTTGGCTACCACGTTTAATACTGTCAAGTTCCATATTTTTTCACTCAGCGGCTGAAAAATGAAGGAAAAGAAGGAAAACGCCAAACCAACGAGAGTACCGGAGGCAAAACAGGTTGGTGTTTTCTTGTGAAGCCGCGCCTTCTTCCCATTCGCCTTTGCGTTTGTCGCCTCCAAAGTATCGAGAGTTGGCTTCATTCCCAAATTATACATTTTTCTCAAGTATGTCAAACTTTGGAGGACCACAAGCATACTAAAGCACGCCGTCATCGTCCCTTATTTCCTTGAATGTTTAGCTGCGCAAAATTTCAAAAATGAGCCAAACATGTTTTTTGCGTTTGTCATGTTTGTCCTTAAGCGTTTAAAAAAAAAACGAACACAAAACATTGACTGCTGCCCTCCGGCCTCGAGCGGTGCAGTAAACGCCGATTCCATGTTGCTTTCCATATTTCCATTGACCATGATATTGACGACCTCATTCCACCCAAGGGAAAAGGAACACCATCAATGACTCTTTGCTTGCAGTTCCTCAACAGCCTCTACTACCGTAGTGTAGTATATAGTTCAAAATCAACGCCGGTTTGACTAGTTGTGTCAGCTATGTTCCTATTTTTGGCCTTGTCACAGGATGTCATGTTGTTCACCATTGTCAGTACGTCGGTTTGATCAGTAATTATAGCAATTGGAGGCGTCCCATTACAAAATCAAGATCACAACATCTCATAGCTCCTAGCTGGCTTTCAGCTGCACTCGACTCTGTCCCCCATCTGGCCCATTGGGGACATGCCCACTTGGGGGTCATTCCCACCTTTGGGAAACGCACCTGCTTGATGCTCCAACAATATGTAAAATATGTCTACATTGGTGAAATTGCAGGACAATCTCTGCAGTCTTTTCTTCACAAACTGAAAAATACTTTGCAAAAAATAGCGCAGACTGCAAACAAGTGCAGGCAGGGGAGAATGGCTATGGCCGCAGTATAGACTGCAAAAAGACCTGGGCCTGTGCCTCCGGATCCGATTTTGAACATGACATGTGTTGACACAATTTGACGCATCCACAGGGGTCTGGAGCCTGCTTTACAATTCCCACGGTTTGTGGCAGCAAACGTTGCAACTGAGTACAAGTCCATCTGGCCATCGAAAAATGCCCTGATTCAGCACATTTCTGAAAGAAACACCAAAACATTCAACTTCAACACTTCAACTTGGTTCATCGAAATCAGAAGTAGTGAAGTTCTGCTAGGCAAGCAGACTTTTCTAGAACAAGAATGAACAAGGCAGCAAAATCTGTGAAAGCGATTGAAAGGTACAAGTTACATCAAAGTTGCCATGGGCCGAGTTTGCCTCGCCATCTTTTTGGTCGTTGACATATTCGCCTTCATAGCTGCGACCATCCTGCAGAAAGCGGAAACACGTTGATGCTTTCAGATCTTTTAGACATGTTTAGACATGTTTGGACATGTCACGACAGCTACGGCATGCTGCGGCATGCTGCGGCGACTAGGGTGGCTATGGGAGCCAGAGCTGCCGCTTGAGCTGCCACTTGAGCTGCCACTTGAGCTGCCACAATCTCACCGACTGAGTCAGACACCACCCAGGTGAAGAGTCCAGCTCCATGCATCCTGACAGTGACAACTCGCAGAGTAAAGTCACTTGACTAGCTCATTTACATTATTTTACATGCAACTTTTCGTATGATTTGAGCTCCTTATTGCACTAGAATCTGCCCCGCTTCATCTCTCTCTTCTTGGCTTTCATGGATATACGTGAAAGCCAAGTCAAACGAATGAGGGAAAAAAAGGCCAGCAACTTTGGCTTTCATGACTTCATCCGCATGGTGTGCGCACGGTACGCGTCCTGTTGTGGGCCCATTGACCTTCAAATTTGCGACCATCACTCCATCGATACACGCCAACCTCAATGCTCTAACCCCAAGGTCCAAATGGTGCAATTTCAGTGCAGTCTCAGTCGTCGCTCCTTAGATTTTCTTGGTCTCGTCCGCTTCTCAAACAATCTCACCTAACACATCTCCGCATTTCCTCTTGCACGCTCGGTCCAGGAATTCTCCAAGAGTTCCCCAAGGACTGCACGCCATGAATGTCATTGCCCATGAACTCACCCTTGGCAGCATGTGAAACAGTTGTCACCCCTTCACCCTTCAGTTTGGGCAACACAGCGCATGCATACCCATGCTACATGCATCCACGCTGAATCTACATTGAATATACAGTGGGTACATGCCACAACATGGGCTGGCACCTGGTAGCTTGAGCCATCAGCCCAAGAGAATGTGCCTTTGCCATTCTTGTTTCCGAGCACCTCCCAGCAGGGCAGCAAAACAAAGCTCATCAAAGCAGGTTTCTTCAAAGTTTCTTCATGCTTTGAGCACAATTTGGTCACAGAGCTCCACGCATATGAGCCGGTGTACTTTGCTCCGTCAGGCCTGCGTCAAGGCATTATCAGACCTGCACAATTCGCATATGATACTTAGCTCCAGGCCATACTTCGATGCCTGCGTCCACGTCAAGAGCGTCAAGCGCATCTGCAACTCACTTAGTTTGCTTGAGAAAAAACATATAAACTCTGACGCCCTTCCACGCGCTTCAACACAATTCAACCCCTTTGGAGCGAATCATTTAATCCCTTGACTCACCAGCCTTGCCCATGCTGCTTGTCTTCTTCCCAATCGCCCTCGTACTTTGAGCCGTCTGCGTGGTAGTACACGCCCTGGCCATGTGCCTGACAGAACCAAACTGGCCTGGGCTAAGCACTTCTTAGCGCTGTGGAGATGGCAATGAAACGCAAGCTAATCAAGCTATATTATCGTATAATTCATACATGTTTCATATGCCAGTAGGACCGCACAAGGCGGCGGCGGAAGTTTCAGAATAGGAAACCTATAGGAGAGGTTCGTTGCTGTGAGCCATGGATGGCGGAGCAGATCCACTGATGGATCAAAAGGTGGTTGGAGCGTCGGCCTATTTATCTGTCTATCTGCCTGCCTAACTAACTGACTAACTGACTAACTGACTAACTGACTGACTGACTGACTAACTAACTAACAAACTAACTAACTAACTAACAAACTAACTAACTGACTCACTGACTAACTGACTAACTGACTGACTGACTAACTGACTAACAGACTAACAGACTAACGGACTAACCGACTAACTGACTAACTGACTGACTGACTAACTGACTAACTGACTAACTGACTAACTGACTAACTGACTAACTGACTAACTGACTAACTGACTAACTGACTAACTGACTAACTGACTGACTGACTAACTGACTAACTGACTAACTAACTAACTAACTAACTAACTGACTGACTGACGAACTGACTAACTAACTAGCGGACTAACAAACTAACTAACTGACTCACTGACTAACTGACTGACTAACGGACTGACTAACTGACTGACTGACAAACTAAGTAACTAAGTTGTTAAGCTGTTAAGTTGTTCAATTGTTAAGTGGTTAAGTTGTTAAGTTGTTAATTCAGTTAGTTAACTGACATCTCAAATTTTGCTTATAACCCTCAGTTTTTGACACTTTTGACTTCCAAATGTGCTTGGCGCCACAACGGCGTGCACTTTTTCGACATCGAATCATCATCGAATCGTCAAAAAGTGNTTTACGATTTTCACTTCCAAATGTGCTTCGCGCCACAGCGCCGTGCACTTTTTCGACATCTCAACTTCCAAAAGTGCTCCGACCGTGACAGTTTTTAACCCTTTTTACTTTTAAATCTGCTTCGCGCCACAGCGCCGTGCACTTTTTCGACATGTCAACTTCCAAAAGCGTTCCGAAACCCAGAGTTTTTAACACTTTTTACTTCCAAATGTGCTTCGCGCCACAACGGCGTGCACTTTTTCGACATCGAAACATCATCGAATCGTCAAAAAGTGGTCCGAGACCCTCACGTTTTTACGATTTTCACTTCCAAATGTGCTTCGCGCCACAGCGCCGTGCACTTTTTCGACATCTCAACTTCCAAAAGCGCTCCGAACCTGACAGTTTTTAACACTTTTTATTTCCAAATGTGCTTCGCGCCACAGCGCCGTGCACTTTTTCGACATGTCAACTTCCAAAAGTTGTCCGACCGTGACAGTTTTTAACACTTTTCACTTCCAAATGTGCTTCGCGCCACAGCGCCGTGCACTTTTTCCACATCTTAACTTCCAAAAGCGCTCCGAACCTGACAGTTTTTAACGCTTTTTACTTCCAAATGTGCTTCGCGCCACAACGGCGTGCAATTTTTCATCTCTCATCTGGCGAGATGTCTCCGCACCCGCCGCTTTAGCGAGCCTACTTTTCGACCTTCCGGAGCCACAAAACATTGGAAAAACAGTGTTTCGCGACTTTCCTACCTTTTCGCGCACCTGCATCTCTTCTCTTCTGACTTTCTCATCTCTTATCTTCTCTCTTCTGACTTTCTTCATCTTCTCACTTTCTTCATGGCTGAGCTCTTCACATCTTGGCTCTTCTCACCTCTGCTTTTCAACTGTCCATATTGTCGGAAGTTTCACTTCTAAACTTCCTTCGANCTTCATGGCTGAGCTCTTCACATCTTGGCTCTTCTCACCTCTGCTTTTCAACTGTCCATATTGTCGGAAGTTTCACTTCTAAACTTCCTTCGATCAATTATCAGATATTATCAATACCAAATATATCAGGCTGCACTAGGCTTCATCTATTGTTCCACACTTTGAGAACTGGTCTGATTTGAAGAACACAATGCGACAAAAAAATGCCTTGTCGTTCTTCCACTGGCCTGCATGGCACAAGCACCATGGCAGCTGTCGCTCTGAAGCCATTCATGTGCTACCAATGCTTGCATCATCGGCAATGTCACTTGACACCAAATCTAGATGATACAACGGCCGTCCATCCCCACAAAAGTTTGAGTAGCAACTCGGTGGGGTAATGGTTCCGACATTGCAAGTGATGGTAGCAAGCTATGGGAGCATAGAAAAGACGCTTGACCATTAAAGTCGTAAAGACATGCAATGGCACGTTAAATAGATGCCTTTTTAGTACCAAGCAATGCATGACATTTTTTCAAACCCTGCGTAATCCTCCGCAGAAACCTGAGATTCGGACCCTCGTACACGTCTCCGTCCACGTGTTCGAATCTCCCGAATCCAGATGCCTGGATGGATTCCACATGTTGGGCACGGATACAGTCAGAAAACCATGCAGAAAAGCTATGAGGGACAGAAAGAAAAAACTCAGAAGCTTTAGCGCGGTGCGACAGCGCATGCAAGATTGATTCATGTGGTTAAATGCCGCTGAGGATTTCGTTGATTGTAAAATTTGGTCCTTGTCATCGGCCCAATCGCCCTCGTATCTTGCACCATCAGGCCTGAAATTCAACAGAAAAATTCAACGGAAATCCCTTGAAACAGTTGGTTCCATTCATCACTGGGGCTCGGGCCATATCTGCACGCCTTTGCCATGCCTCAAAGTGTCTCACTGCAAGCTCATCATGACTCATTGAGACTCATCATGACTCATGGTGACCAATAGATATGACGCGTGCCGGCTGTCACAGCATATAGCAGCATGTCACAGCGTAGTGTATAGCCTGCTGCTTCCTTTCCATTCGCCAGTATAAGTGGCACCACTTTCGAAAGTGTGTGAGTCCTGGAAGGGCTGACTGAAACTGCAGGTTTGTATTCGTCTGTTTTTCTGGCTCTTTGCGGACAGCGCGTCCTTGCTGTTTCGCAAAGAACCTGGCACATTGTCCTCACAAACCAACGGCAAAAGGTGATCAGGGTGCAACCAAGCCTGAACCTAGGGCCAAAATATGTGAGTCACAAAACGCTACAGAAAAACAAAACATAGTATGTCAATATGTCTTTGATCTTGTTGCTTCACAGCAGAAACGACATGGTCTCAATTCAAATTTTAAGTGATACATTGGACCACCGGGACCGTGCCGGGACCATGTGCCACTCAGTGACCAGTGACCACACCTTCACCATGTCCGCTGCATCGTTGAAGGTTGAAGCGCAGCATGCTGGAGCAGTGCCTTGGACTCCCAAATTCCGATCGGTTCTTTCGAAAAAACTATCAGATTCTTCTAATTTCTCAATATTTCTCAATCAGTTCCATTCCCAAAATGTTCTGATTTCTCAAAGCTCGTTTGAGAACCAGTGAGCATGTCACAGAGTTCTGGTACGGTAGGTTCCAAAGTCCAAAAACGGAAAATCATGACCCAAGCCTAGCTGGACTGATCGCACGGAAGGTCATGTTATGGGTTTTTGCGGTCTGAGAAAATCAATCCAAATGACAGTGATAGTGTGGAACGTAGTGACTGAGTTCTCAGCAATGGATTGAAAATATGTTTCGAGCAGGTGAATGTCAACACAAACACATACATACATACATACATACATACATACATACATACATACATACATACATACATACATACATACATACATACATACATACATACATACATACATACTTGCACGTACTTTCTGAAGGGTGAGAGGATTTCTACTGAAATACGTTGTACAATGTTTTACATACTTGTACAGCTTGTAGTTAACACAAAGGCATCAACGGAAACTCTCTCTCCATTGCTGACCAAGCCACCCATACTGACAAGGATTGCTGTGACTAGGCCATTGCTTTTACAAGAATATCACGGTATGGGTCTACCCAGTGTCGATTCATGTCTGACATTGTCAATTCACTTTCTGACAAGTATGCTGTAGTATGCTGGCAGTATGCTGCTTGGATCTGCTTGGTATCCTCCCTCAATTGATTCAGGCCGCTTGACGTTGAAACATGTGACACAGCTGGTGACAGCTCTTTGGTCTTATTTGGCTCTGACTTGCACGGAACTTTTGACTTTGCAAAAGATTGCAGAGAGCGATCTATTCATAGTCTCCGATTTTTTCTACCGGGTCCGGCGACATCCCCGAGCCGAGATTTACCATTGGAGGTTGTGAAAAGTCTTACTGAATGCTGCTGATGCTTTGTGCTTGTCGTACCCTGACCCCAGTTGCGCAAGCCCTTGACCCAACTTTGACCCCAGACCTAGTTCCCAGAAATTGTCAACTCATGAATCTTGTGGCGTATCTCGCTTGTCTCTTGGCACTTTTTTATTCTCAAGCCATGTGCACACAGCAGCATGTCCAGAAGCCTGGCGAAGTGAGATTCTTTTGAACATTCAAACAATGAAGTGAGCAAAAAACCGAAGAAAAGCAAAGAAACGAACTTGAAACGGCTCGGCTCTCTCAGTCAGTGGCTCAAGCGGCTCTGGCCTTCGCTATGAAGGTCAAGGTGGTACCATCAAGTGCGGCACCTGCACTGCCAAATATTGCACTGAATCACATAGTTCTAGACCATCAAAGAACAGGCACTGGATATCAATACAATCCAATAGATCAGCAAATTTGCACACTCCGGCTCATCTCTTTGGTATTAGGGTCTCTCTAGTACTTCACCGGCTGCTGTCAGATCTGTCATCACTTCTCTTTGGCTTCAGCACTAAATCATACATATATAATTAGAATTTAAAATGCACAAGTTATACTACATTTCTCCATGCTTGTCTTGTCCCTTTCGGAACCTCCAATGTTGCTTTCCTGGCTCCCCTTCAGGTCTGTCGTTGTGAAGTTGTTCCCTTTTCACTTATTATATACTTTCTTTATTTTCACGTTGTCACCTTTCATCACCTTTCATCACCTTTCTGTTTCTCGTCTCCTGTCTGCATCTCTTCTCCCTGTGCTTCCTTTCTTGCCGCACCTCCAGCAGCAAGTAGGTGTAGCATTGCAGCATGGCCAAACTGTGCAGCTGCATGTGCTGCTGTCACACCCTGACGACACACGCGCAACACTCGTGAAACTTCAAAACTTCGAGGCATAGGCGCCACAGGACGAGCCTTCAAGCACTGCAGTCACTGCAGCAACTTCAGACGAGTTACGGAGTTATGACTAGTTTACATTAGACGTTTACATGGCTGTTTACGCTTAACGTTACAAGGTAACAACACATTCAAGACATGTCAAGACAATTGATGTCGCACCACAGCACACTCCCAATGGCATCCTGCGTGTCCATCACACTTACATCAGCTTTGTGGGCGAGCCTCATTTATGCGGGTTCACTGATCATTTGCTCTTACTCCAGAAGCCACTTGGAAGCTCGCTGGAAGGTACGCTAGCTAAGGCAGCTAAGCCTGCTGCAAGAGTCTCATGGCTGCCAAATGACCTTCACCAGCAAGGAAATGCCTTTGGGCAGAAAGGGCAGAAAGGGCAAAAAGGGTAAAAAGGGCAGAAAGGGCAGAAACAGTGAAATGATCTGATACGGGTGAACCCCGTTCTGGCTTCCTTGAGGCCCGGAGGTCGCTGATCCATCGAGAGCATTTTGCTGCCGAAAAACGGACCAAGATGAAGAACCCGATCAAGGACCCAATGAATTCAATGATCAAAAAAGGTCGGATTCGAGTCAATTGAGTGACCTGGACAAACTGACAAACCATGACGCAACCATGACTTCGACCATCCAAAGAGAAGATGGTATGCATAATTGTGCATATTATGTAATTGCGCATGCTATGCCTTGTGCCCTCTCAGAACATGTTGCACAGGGCATGACAGAAGAACACCGTGCCGGCCATGCCTGAGTTATCTAAGTTGCAGTCTACAAGACTTAGCCAAGTACAATGGCCGCGCTCCGAAGTCATCAGCAACATCGGGATCTGCCTCTGGACACCATGACATTTTGAACACAGTTCTCGAAATCCATCTTTACCAACATTGCTTCAACGCCAACCAAATCCAACCAATACATGTCCATTCAATCCCATTCATATTCTTCATGTGCCACAGCTCGCCAATTGTCGTGTCTTATTCGCTCTTCTTGGTGGGGAGCTCCAACGATTCGTGTCAGGACCATGGGCCATGGGAGGATTGGGAAAGTGAAGTCTTGAGTTTTCGGCAGACTCTGGGAGACTCTGGGAGACTCTTCAATCCAAGTCCGAGTCCATCTGCAGCCGTGCCTTTAGCTTCAACAGCTCTTTCATCACTGAAACATGTCCAGTTGTAGCTGCCCAATGTAGCGCGGTCGCACCTTCACTGCAACAGAAAGGGAGAGAGAGAGAGAGAGAGAGGAAAGAAAGAGAAACGGACACGTGCAAACAAACGAGAACCCCCCGCGATTTCACTCCAGGAAAGCATAGACGGGACATTGAAGGTATAAAATGTTCTGGTTTATCCTGGTTTATCATGGGTTGCATATTATTATGATCTGACCATCAGGGGTTCAAAGCGCATCAGGCTGTTTCAACTTTGTCCCGGGTACAGGTCAGATCAGTTGTTTTCCATTGTTTCAACAAATTGTTTCCCACTGTTTCCCACTGTTTTCCTGCGCCTTCTTCGTCTCGAGCATGGGGTCCGATTTGTTGTGCCAAGAAAGCGCTTGCGGAGCTATGGCCTCTAGCTGCAGCCCATCGTAGCGCATGGGTCGCATGGGTTGCATGGGTTGCATGGGTCGCCATTGGCTGAGCAAAGTTCGAAGTCTCAGAGCTCTCAGAGGGCACGGAGCGCACGGGGTATACACTCCTCGACTTCGCCAATCCGGCCATGTTCATCCACTTCATCAACTTACGCATCACTGCTACATGACCGTTCCAGGCAGCCCAGTGTAAAGGAGGCAGTCCAGCTTCGTTCAACATCCCAGCTCCTGCAACTTCAGCAAGTTCAGCTCCTTCTAGTAGAGCTGAACTTGCTGCAACTTCCAAATCATCCAGTGCTTGTAGATCTCCAGTGACAGCGGCACGGTGTAGTGGAGGCAAGGGGCTCACAGATCCGATGTACCCGACACCGACATTGAAGGTGGCAAGGCCACATGTCGCATGAGCCCAGCCATCAGGCAAGTACAGGATGTCTGATGGACCAGTAACGCAGCGATACAAGGGCAGGTCTGTCGAAAATCTGCCAGAGAAGCTGCAACGGTGAGAGCGTCGTCCACGTTGACCTCTTTGTTGCAACTCTGGAAGAGCCCCACCTGGTCCTCCGACAAGCCACCTGATGTGATTCGAAATGAGTAGAATGGAGTAGAATGCAGCTCCAACGCATGGTAATCATGAAGAGATAGTCAGTGTCACAACATGCCACAACTGGTTAAAACATGCTCAACTCACAGCAAGTCAACTTGGAAGGCAAAGAAAAATGAAAGTGTTGGCCAAACAGCAAAGAACAGGCTTGCATGGCTTCATCACCAAGCCGCAGCTTTTTGCCATAAATCTGCGCCATCCAAGCCTCTTCGTGCCTCATGCAGTGATGAAAGGTACAGTTGACTCATCGCTTGCCATCGGTGCCCGCCTGTGAAGAACTGCAGTGGAACCGGGACCACCAATGCTGACGCTTGGCCCGTGCAGCTGCACGCTGTCCAGTTCATTTGGCACACGAAGAGCTCGACAAACGGCTGAGACCCTGTGGTGCGGCCTTGGAATAAATGTCTAAAATGTCAACTGTTCTTGGAATTAAATGTAATTATATAGTGTACATATATATATATTATGTAAACAAACATCGAATTGACACTTCTTTGAGAGCAAGGGGCTGCAAGTAGCAGCAGCCTCCCCCACCAGCTGTTGCTGCGTGCACGACTGATGTCCTTGAGATGAGAAGCAGCAAGACGCAGGGCGTAACAGCGTAGCAATGAAGTGAGCTCAATGATTTTTGTTGGCGCCATATAAAGCTTGCTAATTGGTTTGTTTTGCTTCACCTGATGCTGGCTTTGGTGACGAATAAAAGATTTGATTCGGCTTGATGTCTTCTTGCTTCTTTCTCACACATTGCCGGTGGTCCGGGGCTCCTGTTCTTTCTTGCACCAAGAGCGAGACTGCAACCTGCACAGGAATCAAAAGCAAAGGAAGAGCTGATTTTGTCATATTTGGTTCATGTCAAGGGTGCGTGGCACCGCGTGGTACCGCAAGGCACTGCCAGGCACTGCATGGACTGTGGAGACATGCGGCGAGCCTCTGTGCAAATCGCTTGGCCTGACAGTCTGCGTTCCTGAGAAACAATCGCACCACTGTCCCTACATGTCACTCCATGCCACTCAATGCCTCTCCTATGTCTCCAGGATGTTGATCCACACTTGATCCACACTTGATCGACACGGGTTAAGCAGTTAAGCAGTTGTTTAGGTGCTCAGTGTTGAGCCGTGCCGAGCAAATAGCTTTGTCCGTGCCTCGCAACAGACCCATCTCACAAGAACCCAACGAAAGCAAGGAACTGCTTCAGTATGCTTCAGTCCCTTCGTCAGTCCGACTTCTGTGTTCGACGGTCAGTTCCAGGGGCAAAGCAAAATGCCGCTTCAGTTCCCGCCATCCTCTTCCGTACGCCCAACCTGACAGAGACTTGCCGCTTGGTCTGATGTCTGATGTCTGTTTTGTTAGACTCAGTTATACAGTTTGACAATGTTTCACGATGTTTCACGATAATTGACATTGTCTTTGACATGGTCTGATGTGGTTTTCACGATGCTTTCGGATGTTTTCACATGTTTTCCTCGCAGAACCACTGCTGCTTTTCCAAAGTAGAGCTCCTGCTAGCGCCAAGCAGAGGAAGAAACACCAACATTCACAAAACAACAAAAAACAACAGCCATCATTTAGTACAACAGAGTATACCTGTATACCATCATGTTTCATCTTCATGATTCATGATGTTTCATGGACATGGTGTAAAAACAAAAGCAACGTATTGAAAATCATTGAAATAAGTCTAAAATATTGAAACAAGTTCGAAGTCCTGGAAGGTTTCCCGTTGAAAACGGTCCAACTCCGGCCTCAAAGTGATGAACTCTGCCAACGCTGTTTCGCTGAAAGCTTTGAGAAGCACAAGCTCCAACATCTTAGGGCTGCCGCAGTTCGCACTCAGCGCCATAAGTGCCTCCACTTTCCGCGGCCGTCGATTCCGTTGATTGTTTTCAATGCTCAGCACCCGCGATGTCTGAATCAAAATACTTTTGCTGCCTTGCCATGCAATGAAGAAGCTGAGGCAGCTAAGGCTTTCTGCCAAGCATCGCATGAAGTCGGTGGATGGAACCATGTGGGTTTGGATGCAGGTTTACTTGCGAAGCATTTCGGCAATGCGTGTCAAAGTGTTGGTCAATCTCGTTTTCTTGTAGCTGCCAAGTCCTTCAAAGGCAGTAAGGAACACCCATGTTGGCAGGTAGTCCTGATTTCTCTTGGCCAAAGCTGATCTGCGCGAAGAACAACAGCTGTCAGTGAGCAGAAGATGTCTTCAATTACAAATGAAATATAGGCGGTGACACCTAGCGTAAGCTCCTCTCATGAAAGAAAATGGATGAGCAAATGTGTATACTCCATATAATTTATGTATATATATATATATTATATCTATTATGTATAGTATTTGCACATTTGATGTATTCATGTATATGCTATGCTTTATTATGCATATATATCTATAACTATACTGTGTATATATATATATACTGTAAAAATGCCTGAAGCTCTCCGGTATTTCTTCCGGGATTTGCTTGCTTTGAGCATCTTTGGCCCTTCTGGCTACCGCCAGACCACTCACCACTTGAGAATATTTCATTGTGCTCACCTGCCAGAACTGACACAGCTGGTCACTCTCCGATTGTTTGACTTCAGAGACCGAACATCATCCCAACATTGGCTGACACAGTAGGGACCCAGAATACACTTTCAAAAATATCCTGAAACCACTGGAACAAGCAAGTTATAGCAAGTTGGTAGTGCACACTCAAGCTGCTTTCGATCGTTCAAACAACCTAGCGACATGTTGCAACAGCAACCGCAACAACATTAGATATTGGCCCCAGAGTGAACCCCTAGATTGTTTCGCTGATAAGCTAATGAAAAGCAGTCAATGTTCCAAGGATTGAAGCTGTAAACGAGCATTGCTATGCATTATATCCTGTTTGGTATGCATTGTATGCATTGTATGCATGGTATTGCTGACGTGAAAGCGTGCCAGCAAGTCGTGGAGGTGGCTGGAAGTCATCCTCAAGCTGCGGAAGTTTCGGAGACGGCGAACCTGTCGTGCATGAAAATTCATGGATTTTATGAAAGTCCTATGAATTTCATGAGCATATGAACACACTTCTTGGATATCTTGAATCTTGATCCAATGCAAATGCCTTCAGCTTTCAATCGTGATGTCGAAGCACGCAGCAGCGCTGCTGGGCTGAAGGACTTGGAGACAAAGCATCACAACTCTCATGAGAAAAAAGGAAGGCTGTGGAAGACTACGAAAAGGATTGACAGCATTTCTATCAAAGTGCATGCTCTGCCTTGGAAGCCAAAGGCAGGTATCAGCCATGTCAGTTCTGCAACAAATTTCTAGGCATCGTCAACCAGCAATAACCTGTTCCAAATGCTCATTCTTTTGCAAAGAAGCTCTTGACCGTTTACAGGCAGGTAGGATGATATAGGGATTTGGGCGAAGTAAGTAGTTCTCGATATAGAAGACATTGCTTCTTGGTTATATCAGCTGAAGGGATAATGATAGATAATGTGTCTTTGCATCTGTGCGCATGTGGGCGCGCCCAGCATGCGAAAAGTTTAACTCATTATTTGGCGGGGGGGACTGGGGATTGACTGCCAAGGAAAATGTCTGGGAGTGGAGAGGCGCCATTGCATAGATTTGAAAGTACTTGACTTGACGAGACCTTGAAACTGTTTGGTTTTGTTGCAGCGTCCTTCACAGAGAGCAGAGTCAGCCGTGACGGTGATCTATGTTGCCAATTTTGCACTGGGGGAGCTTGCTGAAAAGGCCGCAACCATCCACACCCTGATGGTCGGTACTACAGTCCTGCACGTCCACTGCACGTCCACTGCACGTCCACTGCACGTCCACTGCACGTCCTACAGGTCCGGCGGGTCGTTTCGGGTCCTATCGGGTCCAAGTGGCGGTAAGTAGGACACTGCCTTTCGATTGGGTCGCCAAGGCGTTGGTGACACCGGTATCACAAGGACATCTGACACAGACCAGGTATATCTTCGTCACATGTGCCCATGCTGACCATTGTGGACTGTTTGGAGGGCGAGGACAGCCATCAACCCTTTGAGAATTTCTCAAAGTCTGCAAGCTTGAAAGTTTGAGTAGATCTTAAATATGGAACGACACCAATACCAGGGATATATTGCCAAATCATTATGATATTCTTATTTACAGGATTCCTAATGATTCTGGAACTGGCTAAATCCTTCTATGTCTTGGGAATTAAGAAGCTCGCTGTTTGTTGTGACATGTTGCTAGTGTGTTGCTCTTGTTTTGATTCCCTGCTTTTGAGCGGCGCTCGTGCAACAAAAAAACTTGGATGCAGACTCGACCCCAGCTGCTTTGACGCCGCCAACCACCTCCAAAGGTTTTGCACTGCTTCAAGAGGTAAGCGGCCATGTGACTCATGTGACAATTGTCCTCACAAGTCCTTATAAGTCTTCAAATGATCTCACATGCCTACCTGGGTCTGAAACGGAACTTGCGGCACTAAGCTCTGGAAGCTTTCAGAAGCTTTCGTGGCCGAGGCATCTGCCCCTGGGACCCCACTAGGCCGTAGCCGTCACTAGGCTCACGGCTCAACACAGACGAAACTCGCCCACGAGGTGGCCTAACAGCATCGTAGCATCGTAGCATCGCCGAACTTGAACTTTTTGAGTCCTTACAGAGTCCTTACGGAGTCCTTCGTTGCAATGTGAGAACAAGTTTAGCAACACTTTAGGCAATGTTAGACGTTGATCATGTGATGTGTGATATTGTGTTATCAAGTCATATCATATTATATCATGTTATATTATGTGATAATATGTTTGGTGATTGTTGTGATCATATGAAGCTTTTGCCTGTTTGTACCTGTGGTCAGGCAGTCAAGTCTAGTGACTCTGTTATGGGAAGAGGACATGAAAAACGACGCAAAGCGACAGAAAACGATAGAAGTTCTGACCAATCTGACCAGCTCCAATATCTGTGACGATGGCAGGATTGGCGCAGCATCGCTTTCAAGTGCTCCCATCTGCTCCCATCTGCTCCGTGGAGACATCAACTCATCGTTTCAAGTCGGTCGGAGTCCCTCTCGACACGTCTCTATGACTGCTACGCTAAGTCGCCCACCGAGTTGCTTGCGCAGTGTCTAGAGCCTTTCGACATCGACATGCAAAGCTCATCGGTGGCTTCAGGTGGCTCTTCAGTGGAGAGATTTTTGTTACTGACACGCATCCAAACAAAGCAAACATGGTTTGGGTCTAAGGCTTCGCATGGCCATGGCATGGCAGACTAAAATCGGCTGAAAGCGGCGATCGGCTGAAGGCCTCTTGCACTGATTTAAGATTTCGCACGAGCTCTTCCCGTTCGGCCAGCAAGGCCCTGCAGGAACATTCCGTCACGATGCCATGTATCATGATGCTGCTATGCTGCCATACTGAGTAAGAGGAAAACCATGTTATGAAACAGGAAATTCAAATAATTCCAATATACGTGTAATTCCAATACGTGTTACCGTGTTACATGCGGGAACAGCATAATGATGTGGATGTGAAGCAAGGGGCACTGTCTTGCAGATCTTGCAGCGTGACACACAAGCCGCTTCAAAGCCGTGTCTTTTGTCGTTTTGCAGATCTTTCTCATTCTCGCCTGAAGTCGGAGATACTGATGTCGCTCCAGACCTTGGTCTTATTACAGCTGGGCACAGCTGGGCACAGCGTGCTCGGTTGCAAGTTCCATGTCAGAAATGTCACAGCACAATGTATCATAAATATTCACAAATCGTGTTTCATAGCTCAAATCACTGTCACTAGCAGCACCATCACAACACATCGTGTCTGGATGGTATGTCTAGAGTCTAGAGCTTTTCTGAGGCTGAGGCTCTCGATTCCCAGTGCATGTCAGGAGTCTCCTGTTTACAAAGCGAGCGAAAGCAAGATAGAAAACGAGACGCAAAACTTCACGTCATATCACACGTCATGTAACCCGTCATGTCAAGTCAGGATCTGCCTCCAAGTCGCCATGTGCGTCATCAGCATCAGCACCTGGCATCATTTTGCACATGGCACAGCAATGAATGCGTAAGGCATGGAAGGTACGAAAGGTATGATACGCAAAGGCATCACAAGGCGCGCCCATTGCTTCAAATAGCTTCAGTACAACTCACAACCACAAGACCCTTCTTCACATAGGTGGACAGTCAGCAGGCACGAAAACACTGGCATTAAAAAATGCTCAGAGTTATTTCAACCACATCAAAGCATCAAAGACTGTTGTTCTGAACGAGATGCGGCGCACCAAGATGTTGCTGAAACGTCGTCAAGAAATCGAACAGGGGTGGAAGTCGATCCTAGCCACGGCATGATGCCATGCCATGCCAAGATGCCACTGCAACATGACATATCATTGCAACATATTGCAATATCATGCCATGGCAAATCCAATGTGTTCCGGTGTGCTGATCATGATAGGGTTGCTCACTCTTGCTCACTCTTGCTCACTCTTGCTCACTCTTGCTCACTCTTGCTCACTCTTGCTCACTCTTGCTCACTCTTTATGATACCAGAAAAGTAGACAAAACAGCAAAAACTGAGTCCTGCCAAAAGTGCTCGACCTGGACAGGCCAGAGTGACACAATTGGAATCTGGTGAATCTGATTGCAATAACTATCGTATTTTCAGCGCCTCCCAAATTCCAGCAACAGGCTGGCAGTTTCCTGCAAAACGCGCAGGGACAAAAAAGGAACGCTTGCTGGGAACATGTAGTGTGAACATGTAGGACCAGTGTAGGAGGAACATGGAGAATCTGTGTAGCGTACAGAATCCAGTTGCATGCAGCGGATTGGGTGTGAAATCAGCTCAAGCCACCAGCTAGAGTGACAGATGGTAGCTGCTCAACGAAATGCACCACAGAATGAATCGATTCGATGATACTGTGATGATACTGCGCAATGAGTTCAAATCGAGAAGAATTCAGAAGAATCATGGGATTGAAGGTCTTAAAAATCTTCAAAATCGATACTTGTGTTTCTGTTTGTGAACTGTTTATGAACGTCTGAGAATCACAAGATATCACAAGTATCGCACCCTCTCAATGCCTTCGCCAGGCCCAGAGCGACGTGCTACCACGCACACCTGCAAAGCGGAGAATGGAAATGGAGAAATGGATCGAACATGAAATGAAAATTATAGAAAGTTCAAAACAAATTGGACAAATCATACAAATCCAAAGCGAAAAAGAGATAATGATCATTAAATGATCAGAAAAGGGAGAAACACAATTAAAGGACGGGGAAAGGCAAAGCGGCCGATATCGCACAGCAAAAGGCAAAAATGGTCACGATAAGTTCGTGCCATGACAGAACAGGATAATTGCAAAGGAAGAAACCAAGGCAGCAAGAAGAGACTTGTAAAACTTGTTGGACTAAAGCAAAAAGTGGTGAAACAGTGAAGGGACTTGGCCATGCATTGAACAAGTGAAGATCCGATTAAAGTGCCATTTAGACTGCACCGCAAACAAGTTTACATACAATAAATGTACACAGGCGATGATACGCAAAGACTCATTTTCACATATTGTCACATGATAATCGGTTTATGACATATATGTTCCACGGTCTTCATAGAATCGGATCGATTTAGACATGTAAATTCGCCCCAGAGAGGCGCTCCTCGGGAAGTCCTTGAGCATTGAAAAGGATGGAGAGCTCAAACCTGGCGTCGTCACAAGACGTGAATGTCACTGTCACAAGCATCAGGAGACGGATTAGACGGATTTGATTATACTGATTGGATCTGATTAGATGTTACTGATAGTGTTACTGAGTATCAAAGAATATTATAATTATGTGTCTGTCATGTATTACACCGGGGGTCTCCTATCCTTTCTTTTCTTCATAACTTCATAGTTTGTGGAGATGTAAGGATCCTGAAGTTCCTCGGAGTTTTCTCGATACAGTATACATTCGCATCGGTATACCCGGTCTTACTTGCCTGAATGCATGTTGAAGGAGCCATTGTTGAGCAGTAGGATCAGTCAATTTGCACAGCATACAGAGTATGCACACCATGCCTGCGCACACCGTCTGTGAGTTTGAGAGGCATCATTTGGAGGACTCCATTTGCCATCTCCTCAGTACTCAAAAGTACTCGTACTCAACGTGATCAACACATGAAGAACACACTACGAACATGTGAAATATATGAAGCACATTGAAGCACTCCAAAAAAAACAAAAATGTATTACCTCCGACCAAGGGGCCACGGTCAAAGCCGCTGAGAAGTTGGCCCAAGAAAACGCTCATTGCCCGTCAGAACTCTACTACTATAATTACTTAGTATCAATTGTACTGCTTGGACCTACATGGTGATCTAAATGGTGATCTACATGGTAGGCACATGGCACTGCACGAGGTGGTTCCAGCTGGGTCTTTAAAGAAATGTCTGGATTCCCCAAGGCTTTCACGCAGGCTTCGGACGCTCTCTTGGCCTGCAGAAACAATGGATTTCATCCATGAACATCTCGTCGATATTCATACCATGAGTTGTGTTGTCGTTTACAAAAGTTTAGATAGGATTGCAATATCTTTTAAATATCTTTGAAGTCTGTTTTAGAAAGGTTGAGCTTCCAAAGTATAGCGTACTCCAGGATTGTCCATCGGGTGAAGGGGGAAAGCCCGCTGGGTAGTGTCATCCGAAGATACAAAATGAATCAAACAGGAAATGGCAGACTGGCACGGACATGACTGGAAAGCTCAACAGGTGCAATACATGTTTTGCTGTCCTGACGAAGCAGTTTGTTTGCAGCTTCATCACCGAAGTCACTCTTCACCAAAAGCATAGCCTCAAACGTCTCAAATCAGCGCATCCTAAAGTTCTCAAACGGGCTTGCACAGCAGCCACTGCTATGAATAGTTCACAAAACGGAACACCTCATCACCATTCACCATCAAACTCACATCATGAAACTTTTCATCTGTGTGATCTGTGCAAAGTACCGGCCTTTTGAACTCCATTCTCCCATTCCGGGTTGATTTGGGCACAAGCTGAGATCTCCTTGGGGATTTCGGGTCCAAGAAAGACCAAGAAAGCAGCAGCTCAGTCACTTCGACGAGTTCGACGACAGACAACTGAGGACATCTAGTTCTCGTCACGGTCTCGTGACGTGCTCGCGACGTTCTCGTGAGATGTCGTGAAGTCATGTCCCGTCCTCCAAGGCGTGCTCAAAGTCATCTGGCGTAGCCTCAAAAGTCAGAGTTCTGCCCATACTGTTCGAGCTTTCCCATGTACTCTTGAGCTGCGAATCCAAATCAAGGAATGATTCATTTGCAGCAAATATCATACATCTCTATGTCATTCCGTGTCATTCCGTGTCATTCCGTGTCATTCCTGTCTGAATATGTGTCCTTTCTTCGCCATTTTCACCTCTCGAGAAGCCTCATCTTTGCTGGCTCCAGCTTCGGGAACCTCGTGCCAGCTGGTCTTGAACACACATTGCAAGAAATCCAAATAGGATAGGCAAGTCTCAATATGCCCGAATGCATCATGATTCTGATAGAAGATTCCAGAATACAGATATAAATTGATATAAATAAGTTATATATACATAGTGTGTGACTATGTCTTGTCATATCACTACGTTCCAGCTTGGCAAGACCGGCAGTTTGGTCTCATGTCAGCTCAGGGTTTGACCTGCAACCGAAAAATGTAAGCACGGCCAATGGCAAGCCTTGGCGCACTGAGTCACTGTAGTTCAGATCATAAACAACGGTGATTTGCCTACTCTGGATTCCATTGAGTTCATTGAAAATCAGTGAAAATCATAGCCATGTTCATGATCTTCTATGTTGGAACGTCTTGGATCATGACCTGTCACCATCTTGAAGTGACTGGCCAGCCTGTCAGACTGACAGAGGTAGTCCAGACCAAAACGTGTTACTGTGTTTCTTTCCCCACCTTGAGTCGTTCGGGAATGAGCAGAAAGTTCATGGCAAGATCTACGTTACAATAATTTGTCAATATGTGTCCGGCAGAGGCCTCTGGGACAACACATCCATTAACCTAGGCACCCAGGAGCACTGCAGGAGCACCGCAAGAGAACACCACGAACACCGTAGGACATGGTGGGACATCTTGAGGACATCCGAGGGAGGATGTGAAGTCTTGTGAAGTCTTGTAAAGTTCATGCCTTGCTTTCAATGCTTTAATGAATTTCAATAAATTTTAGTCTTTCGTTTTTGCGGGGTGTTCTAGCACTTCCATCCAAGGCACTCGCACCAGCCCCTCACCAAGGGATCTGACGGAAAGTGCCACCTCAGCAATTGACAGTTGCTTTGCAATTTTTATGTGTAGTATATATATATATTGGTATATAATTCTATACGCATATCGTTACCCATTCTGCACTTTGTTTACTTATCTTCATATTAGTTCCGCTTTGACTGCAGAGCAATTGGTGACTGCTCCTGTGGAGGTACAGAACACGAGAAATCAGACAAAATGTTTGAGCCGCAGAAGAATTGCCTGATGTCAGCACCCAGCCTTGCTTGTGGCTATTGTTCGTGGTTTGTGCCATCGCTAATCAAGACCAATCAAGACAATCAGCGAGTATCAGCGATATGTCCCAACGTTTGAACTGCTTCGATCCTGCTGAGGCTGCGTGCATTATCTGCATTTTCCACTGCACAAACCTCCACCGATTTTCTCCACATCAAAGCTGCTAGGTTCTCTTGCATTCTCTTCATTCTCCTCATTCTCTTTACTCCATGTTTGCCAGAAATAGCTAGAATTTCTGTTAGCTTCTGCTGCCTTTTTACTTCTGGGGTAACTTTAAATTTATGTAATTTATGTAACTTTGCAGGACTTTCCTGCAATGCTCTGCAATGCTCTGGCCTCCTCAGCCACGTTGAGACCAGAGAGTGCCACCCGACAGCGTTGTGGGTCAGCGCCAATCCGAGTCTCACCCATTGGCAGCGAGTACACCAAACATCCCTGCAAGTCGGATGAGTCGGTGAGCATCTGATTTGAAAAAAGTGAAGAAAAAGGTTTAAACTTTTATAAACAAATTTTGTTGTTGTTTTTTTAACTGAATTTGGGGAATTGCTGGGGACTCAGGCTGGCCCCCAAGGTGCCAGCCTGAGTCTGGTCTTCGAACACACAGTACACCCTGATCAACTTACCATGCGCCAAACAGCCAAGCCTTTAGTGCAGGGTCCGGATGCAAATTGACGAGCTTTGGTGCCTCTCGCATTCTACGACTCAGATTGCAACAGCTTTCAACATGCTCCCAGTCCACCCATGTCCATCACATTCCAGCAGTGTCCAACCGAAAATGTTGATTTTCAGTCATGACTTATGACTTATGACACATACTCTTCATGATTTTCATGCTTTTCATGTTCTTCATATTGGTCGCGGTATCATTTTAACGGGCCTTGGGCACATCGTCAAGGTCCATTCCAACAAAATGCATCCCCAGCTTTGCAAGCTCTGCCTGACCGTCCCGAGATCCCATGACACAAATCCAGGGGGCTTGGGGCCGGGTGGAGACCGGTGGAGACCGGTGGAGACCGGTGGAGACCAGTGGAGATTATGAAGAACCTGGGCTTGGTGTTGTTTTTGGGTCACTTGGATTGGTGCTTCGGCCATCAGTCACCTGTTGCTCAAAACGAATCTGCCCTACTTGGAAACACGTTCTGTGCTTAACAAGAAATCAATCAGCATCAGCATGCAGCATTTGTTGTATTGTATTTGTTGCATTTTGTAACACATTTGTTGCATTTGTTGCATTTGTGTTTACTTTGTCAACTTTGTCAACTTCGTGCTGCTTGGCTCGGCACTTCTCTTTGGCGATGCTGCTCTTCGCGCTTTGCCGCGAGCTGAGCCTCATCAAGTGCCTCAGAATCGAAAGCATCGGAGGCAGCTTTCATTTTTGGTCGGTTTGGTCGATTTGGTCGTGCTCGGTTGGCATGCTCCAAAACAGATTGACAAAGCCAAACTGACTGACCCAATCGAACCGAAAGTTTAAACATGTTCGCTGCAACCCTGACGTTTGACCGCGTCTGAAGATAAGTTGATGTTACTGTACTCCAATCCACATATTTGCCAGAGGGGGTGGCGGATTTTTATCCCTTACTCCAATCCACATATTTGCCAGAGGGGGTGGCGGATTTTTATCCCCTATTAAGATAAGTTGATATTACTACCCCAATCCACATATTTGCCAGAGGGGGGGGGTGGATTTTATACCCGATTGAGATAAGTTGATGTTACTACCATGTTGGGTGTGGTCGAACGTCCGGGTTGGGGCGAACATGTTTAAACAGAATGATACATCAAATGCCATCAAACACAAGGCATTTCAACTTGTGCTTGTATGGTGTTTTGGGTTGGTGGTTTGGAAGTCTGGGAATTAATGGTTTTCTGAACCTGGAACCACAAATTACAAAAAATACCCCTGAAAATAGAAATATTGGTTGAAATAAAAAATAATGTAGGATAAGATAAGCTAGATAACATGGATAAGATAAATAAGATGGCTAAGATAGATAAGATAGATAAAATAAAGATAGATGATAAGATAGATAAACTAGATAATGAGATAGGAAGATAGATAAGATAGATAAGATAGATAAGATAGATAAGATAGACAAGATAGATAAGATAGATAAGATAGGGATAGATAAGATAGATAAGATAGGGATATATAATAAGATACATAAGATGGATAAAATGGATCAAATAAAGATAAGAGATAAGATAGATAAGATAGATAAGATGGATGAAATAGATAAGATAGATAAGATAGATAAGATAGATGAAATAGATAAGGCAGATAAGATAGCTAAGATAGCTAAGATAGCTTAGATAGGATAGATAAGATAGATTAAGATAAATAAGATAGATAGGATAAAGATAGGATAGCTTAGATAAGATAGATAAGATAGGATAGATAAGATAAAGATAGGATAGATAAAATAGATTAGATAAGACAGATAAGACAGATAAGATAGATAAGAAAGGATTAAGAGCCATTTTAAGATAAGATAAGATGGATAGATATGATAGATATATGTAGATATAGATAGATTCCTATAGATAGATTCATATAGATAGATTAGATATATATATATATAGATAGATAGATAGATAGATAGATAAATAGATAGATAGATAGATAGAGAGATAGATAGATAGATAGATAGATAGATAGATAGATGAATACTATAAAAATTATCATTAATACCAATAATATTGTGATCGATAATTTAGAACAAACTTAAACCATTATTCTTAAAACACTCACCCAAACTTTGACACGATCAAAAATAGTTAAAGAATAAAAACATATTCTTAAATCTTAAACACAAATACTTTAAATATATTTAAACCTTTAAAACAATAACAAATTTCTAACATATATATATATATTTTTTACACATAACACTGATTTCCCAGACTTCCAAACCACCAACCCAAACCACCACGTAAGTACAACCTGAGCATTGGCGAACATCGTGGAGCAAAATGTCACAAAAATATGAAAATATGGCAATGGCTTGAGTTGTTGCACTGTCTTTCGCCAAAGGCACAATGCTCTCTTGAATTCCTGCCATGACAGCATCAACGTGACTTGCACAACAAATTTTGTCCCTGACTACGGGTTGTGACTAACGGAGTCAAAGATCGTTGCTACTGGAATAGCTTCTGGAATCGATCGAGGATTTCGAAATTAACGTTTTCACAGATGCCTTTTAATGCGTCCAGCTGTGCGAGAAGCTCGGCTTCGCGATCCTGCGAAGGATCAGAATTGCGCACCAAACAGGAAACACATTCAAACACATAACCCAACACATACGATTTTGAAAATGTTTGAATAACATGACTTGTAGTTGGACGTATTTCGGTGTGTTTCGATGTGGAGTGCTTGTTCTGATGTGCTTCTCCGGTCGCATGTCCTTCTGTTGTTTTCGCTCATCTTCCAAGCGGCATCTTAGCTCCAGCTCCTGGCAGAGAACAAAATGACTACACTGAGTCTACACTGAGTCTACACTGAGTCATCTGAGTCTACACCCGGGTCCAATGTTGAAAGCAGAAGTCATGTTGAACTGCTCTACAGAATTTCTACGGCAAAATCAAAAGGCTTGAGGGTCCTTGAATCGCCAAGCTTGCTCGCTGCAAAAGAGATCCATCGAGTCAAATGAGCAGAAGCACGCATAAGCAGAGCCGGCTCGAAACCAAATGCTTGGAAAAAAACGTGTGATACCTGTGCAGAAATGCCCCTGAATCATCCGGAATCTGTGTGTGTGTGGGTTTTGCTGCAGTCCTTTCTTGCCTCCTCACGTTGCTGATGCTCCTGTCGTAGCAGGAGCCACCAAAGTATGGACAGGTCCGTAAGGAGTCGTAACAAAGTAATGTTCATTGTGGTCAGGTAGAGGGATCACAAGGCATAGTCATCAATTGAGAAATTGAGAGAGGAATTGTCAAGTGTTTTTGTCATTCAGCTTCTGCAAGGCCAGGTACAGACTGCAAGTTATAAAGTGCCAGACTTCATGGCAGAAATGAAAAGTGCAAAAAGCACAGGCGCAAACGCGACGCAAACATGAAGAAATTATGATAAATATGAAAGAAGTACCCGGTAACGATGTGAAATCTCCTGCTGAGCAAGCTCTGCCAAGCGTTTTGTAAGACTTGCTTCAACCTTCATGGCTTTTTCTTTCTCCTGCGCTGCAAACTTCCGGTTGCGATAATCTACCTGGAACGCTTGGGACCTTGGAGAGAATCGCCTTTTTCAAGACTGGTGAGGCTGGTGCGGCCACATTGCTGCAAGAAACCTATGTTATTTAATTGTCTGTCCTAGACTTGATGAATCACATGTGCACTCCTTGCTCTCGCCGTATATACATTCAACAGAGAACAAACTTACTACCGACTACCGATGACCAGTTCGTATGATTTTACAATTGACTCTTGTAGCTCTTGGTGTTCCACGACTCTTGCGTCACTCTTGCAACTTGTTTGCACTCAGGCGTATCATGTGTCACTCGTGTCACTCGTCCTGACGGAGTTGCTCTTTTTCTGCCTCAAGCTGTTGTTTTTCACAACAAAACTTGGGAAACGGTGCCAGGGAGGTGCCAGGGACTGGACGCACTTCAGCTGATGTTCCATTTCATGCTGTTCTTCCAACCTGCCATCGCAGCAACTGCGATTCAGAGCTTTTGAGAATTCATGTTCGGTAGTTCCCTATTGATGCACGTCCCCTCCTAAGTTGTTCCTCGATGTGTTTCTTCTCCTGAGCATTCTGGTGCTGGGCGCCAGCTTGTGAATTGACTTGCGAAGTGATACATAAACTTATAATATGTATATAGTGTATATATATATATATACACATAGAATGAATGTATATGTATATGTGTATATATTTGTACATTGTATGTATATAGTGTGTATGTAAATAGTATAAGTTGTAGTGTATGTATATATTATATTGCATGTATATAGTGTGTGAGTGTGTATATATATATATATTGTATGTATATATGTCTGTATATTGCATGTACAGTATAAGTGTATGTATACTCGATGTACAGTTCATGTATAGTGTATGTGTATGTATATTATATATATATATTATGTATATTGTATAATACAAGCACATAACATAGCATTACATCATGAATTCCATCACAAATTGAAGTGGAGATGCATGCCTCTAGCGCTCTCTCGGCTGCCTTTTGTTTTTCTTCCAACGCCTGCGCAATCTGGTTGGAAGAGACTGAAAGTACTCTGCGCGGCTCCATATCTTCCGCATTCCGCATCTGCAGAGTGTGACATCATTACGGTCATTATGTGATCATTCCGCATCATGCATCCATCTGCATGTTTGCCTGGAGTTGACGAGAAAGTTCTTCTCTTTGAAGCCTTTCCTGTCGCAACTGGTCTTCAATGACAGCCTGACGGACATGAGGAAGCCAGAATCGATCTGCTGTGGAACTGCACGAGGCGACGAACTTGCTAGAGCAGTCTCAACGCATTGCTCTCATCTTTCCTGATTCTTCTCTTAATGCTTCAGAAACACCACAAGAGCTCTCAATCTGAGCCCGTTGAAAATCGCAAACTTGGAGTATTTCTCTTGCGCGGTCTGCCTTCTCATCTGTGAGTCGCTGAATCACGTCAGTCTGCCGAAGAATCGAAGAGAAAGGAAGGCGGTGGCAAGTGCAGAAAAATTACTCAAAATCAACAAATGCCAACGGCAAAACCTCTCGCAGGTCCGCAACGAAAACCCGTACACATCTAAATACGCACCTTTTTCAACGCGGATCAAAACGTGCCTGTCTGCAACGCAAAGGCAACCTGTCTCTCTCCCCAAATTCAGTCATCTAGAGGATCTAAAGCTCAGTTTGCTGAAATACTACAAAGAAAGGAAATGAAGGGAAGCTTGAATTGGCCAAGGATCCGAGAAAATGTGTCACTTGCTGGCTAAAGACTATGGCACTTGGTTCCATCAACAAGTTCAGGTTTTGATGTGTTCTGAATCTTAGGTAAGCTTTCTTTGAAAGCATACCAGGCATACCAGGCATGCCATTCAAAACTTTCTGAATTTTGGCGCTGCCTTTGGCAAACGCTCTCAGTCACTTGCCTCGCAAATGTAGAGGCTCAGTTTAGTTGCTTGTGGACTCCCACTCAGTAGAAAAAAAACTCATGCATAATGGATCAGAATATCAAACAATATCAAACATCATACAAGACAATACCTAGGATAGAGGTGGCCGACACTCTGATAGAAGTCGTGCCTAAGTCAAGCCGCGCCTCCTGGCTATGAATGGATGGGCTTGCGAAGGCTTTTTGTTGCCACCTGGGCCACTTAGAGTCCAACGCTGTTTGTCCTGCTCAAGGTCCAAAAGGTCAAACAAATTGTCAAGCAAAGATTTTGTTTTTACAACAGTTAAAAGCGGTACAAAGGATCAAAGAAATGAACTATGCCAGTTTGCAAAAGAATGTAAAGGACCCTGTGGAATTGTTCGGATTTTTTTGCATGCAAACCCAAGACATGCTACGGCAGTCTGTTGTTTTGCAGTGTATTTTCGTCATCAGTTTCTAAATAGTCATAAGTCGTGCGCTATAACCATCTGTAAAAACATTCCAAAACCAGGCAGGTGAAGATCCCTGTGACCCGCTTTTTGTGCATGTTTGAATCATGCGAAGGTCAAATGATCTCTTTTCAGCCAAGCGGATATTTACAAAAGCAAAGGATGACTTGATGCCCAAATCTGGTGGAGACATGCGGAGCCAACGTTGTGCTGAGCGACCATCAAGGCGTCCGCATCCACCTTGCCATCTAAAACGTGATCCACTTGTCGACGCGAATGTATGTGTATGTATATATATATATATCTCAACTCCCCCCAAAGACCATAATACACATATACATGTGTATATATATATATATACACATAATGTGTATATATATATATATACAGAATGTATATATGTATATGTGTATATGTGTATATGTGTATATGTGTATATTTGTACATGTATATGTATGTATTGTATGTAATGTATGCAATGTATGCAATGTAGTGTAATGTAATGTAATGCCATGTCGTGCAATGCAATGCAATGCATTGCAATGCAATGCATGCATGTATGTATGTAGACATACGTATGAATGCCATCATTCTGATTGTTCTGATGACTACAGAGCTCAAACATGCTCCTAAACAGCCAAAAAACTGCCTATAATGAACCAGTTCTGCAGCCAGGTCACTGGAACCTGGGCGATGAATTCGAAGGCTGTGCTGCTTTCACTGCTTTCCATGAATTTTCCATGAAGTTTTCACAGCTGGATATGTCTGTGCGCTTCCAGCCTTCTTTCGGTCACCTCCACCTCTCCAGAATTTGAACCTTGATTTTTGCTCCTGACATCAACAACACTTGGACCAAGATTTGCACCAAGATGTCTGTAGTATACACAAATATACAAAAATATATGTATATACACATGTAGATATCTGTAGATCGTAACCGTATCAAAATGTCTTAGATAGGCCGACAAATGGCAGGCAAGGGCGAGTCAGCACCTTTGTCCCCACTACATGGTTCTCCTCCTGGAAATGGTTTGTAAGCGCAGCCACAATCTCACGTCTCTCAACATCCTGTGCGGAGGGTGACACAAGGTGACATGTTGCCAGACAGTTTACGACCCCGAAAATGCTCTTCTTCCTTTCAGTGGCGGGTTCAGTGCGTCAGTCCCTTTTCAAAGCCCTTTCCGTTACTTGCGTTTCTTTCCATCCCACGTTCATATCGTTCATTTCGCTTCATGGTGGCCTTCTCCTCAATGCACTTAGACATTGCCAAAGCCCAGGTTGTGTCCTGAGAAGCAAAGAATGTTCATTCCAGCATCTATAGCCAGAATACATATACTGTATCTATTTATGTATACATATGCATATATATATATATACATACATACATACATACATACATACATACATACATACATACACATACATACACATACATACACATACATACACATACATACACATACATACACATACATGCACATACATGCACATACATACACATACATTTACATACATTTACATACATTTACATACATTTACATACATTTACATACATTTACATACATTTACATACATTTACATACATTTACAT
>BGPT01000901.1:61379-77178 GCA_003297045.1 Symbiodinium sp. clade C Y103 | reverse complement strand
CATTTACATACATTTACATACATTTACATACATTTACATACATTTACATACATTTACATACATTTACATACATTTACATACATTTACATACATTAACATACATTTACATACATTAACATACATTAACATACATTAACATACATTAACATACATTAACATACATTAACATACATTAACATACATACATACATTCACATACATTAACATACATTAACATACATACATACATTCACATACATTAACATACATACATTAACATACATTAACATACATTAACATACATACATTAACATACATACATTACAATACATAAATTACAATATGTACATTACAATACATACATTACAATACATACATTACAATACATACATTACAATACAATACAATACAATACAATACAATAGAATACAATACAATACCATACCATACCATACCATACCATACAATACAATACAATACAATACAATACAATACATGCATACATGCATACATACATATATATACACACACGCGGGTGTGTTTACATACATGGATAAACGTATGGTTCTACATGTTCGCAAATTTCGCTTTGCAATGCTCTGCATTTGGCTTTGCTGAAAACGTTCTTTGCTTCCCGGTCCTTTTCGGTCGCCAGCTGCTCCCTGACACGACACACAATACGTGACACTACAGGATGTGACACCACAGGGATTTACAAGCAGTGTGGACACAGTTGGGGACACAGTTGGGGACACAGTTGTGGACACCGTGTTACCAAATGGTGTGGTTCTCCGATTTCTCCAGATTCCCACTCTTCACACTCTGCAGCCGAGCGGCAACTCCATAGCATGTTTGGTGTTTTTCACGGCCATGTCAACCTTGGCGAAGCTACAAGAATGATACCAAACGGAAAGATATGCAGAAAATGGGGGGTCGATCAAGTTGGAGTAGATAAGTATGTACTGTATGTAATATTCCTACAATTCTAATACTATGAATTATGATAATATCATGATAATATCATGTATATGTCCACTTTGTGTCCACTTTGCACTCTTCCTACACCTTCAAACTCCAAATTCAGAATGGAACTGTTCCTGTCTATCTATCCGACACTTTGTGCTTGCTGCCATTTTAGCTGACAGCTTTCCAAACCGCCAGCTTCTGATTCCTCACCCCTAGAACCGCATGGAACCACCACAGTAAAAAGTCTTACTTTAAGTCTCTCAAATACTGCGTACTTAGCAAAGTGTCAACAGAGGCAGAATTGTTCCAGCTGAGCCGAGGATCTTCGTACTTCGTGTCCTTTTCCTTGACCATCTCTTTGAAGTCTTTATCATGGGCTGTGCTGATGGCGGAGAGTTGGACTTTGTACAGTAGTTCCTACAGGAACAATTTGGACGAGACTTTGATGTAGAAATCGTAGAATTTGCAAGGGCAAGGCTCAGCAACATGCTTCCTTCAAGTGCTTGGAAGAGCAAGAATGCGGCAATTTGCGCGGACCCTGTCCTTCTGCTGAAGGATCCTTGCCCATGAACTTCGCTCCTGTATTTGACCGGTCGAGCGTGTCTTTTACAAACCTCGCTCCTTGACATGAGCACCGAAATCTCTTTGTGTGGAGAACATGGGAGAACCATGGCTCTTACGATCAATTGTCCCACAAATCCCAAAAGCATGTCACAAGCATCTGCAAGCCAAGGCAGCCAAGGAGTTACTCGGAGTTTGGGGATCAGCACGAGGGACGGTGTCTTCCACAGTACGGTCCAGGTTCTGGTTTTATTTTGGTCGACTCAATGTGAAGTATTGTGAAGTATTGTGAAGTATAAGTATAGATGATGTATCAGGCTTTGTCAGGTTTGCATCATGTGCCTTGTGTGTCTCATGGGTCACGTTAGCTCATGTTACAGATGTTATGTGAATGTGTTCCTGATGTGTTCCTGCATAGCTGTTCCTTATGTTCCTTTTGTTCTTCTGTTATCTTCTGTCTTTTTCAGGACCTGGTTCCTCTGGACCGGGAGAAGTCGGATCCGACGGATCCGCCCGTCCTCCTCCAACTCCTTTCGGAGCTCAGCCACGTCGTGTCGACGCGCGGCCTCGAGCTCCGTGTGCAGCGACTCCAAGGCGTTGCAGGTCGCCGTGTCCTCGAGAAACGAAAATGTTGCAAAAATGTTTCAAAATATCTGAAATTCCAGAAATATAGACACACAGTGCAAAGTATCCCCAAAGATGGTAGGAAGACAGCAGCCAACACCTGTCAAGTTTTCAGTCCTGGCAACGGGCGACCCCTCCCAGAACCCACACCAGAATCACCACACCGGAAGCTCCAGAACCACCCAGAACCAGCCCGGAGCCTGCGCCAAAATCACCAGAAACCATCCGGACCCATCCCCGAACCCAGGAAACAACACCGGACTTTCAGGAAACACCACACCAACCCCCGGACCACCCGAAACCACCCGCGAACCTGCACGGGAATCTCTTTAGAATCCGCAGGGGAACCTACCAGACCTGCCGGAACCACCCCGGAACCTGCGCCGGAAAGCACACCGAACCCTGATCTGGGCTGAGACCCCTAAGCTAACGCTGTTGGGGCAAAATCATCTTTGCAACAGGCCCTACAAGTTGATGCGGGACTCTTATCAGATGTTGAACCAAAAGTAAATTGGTAAAAGCCAAAATTGGATCACACTCTTCGAACAACAACCATGCAGCTATGTATGAGATTGTATGAGAGAGTGGTTTCACCTCTGATCTCTCGAAGTTCTTATCATCATTCTGCACATGCTACATCATTCTGCATCCCTCCCCTGACCATCTCCAGCCTTTGCCTTCACTGTTGCATCGAGCTCATCCTGCACACCAACGCAAAAATGCAAAACTGTCGGCTGCCATCATAGCATTTCCGCGGTCATAAGTCAGGATCAAGTCTTGTGCATGAGATGTTTCAGCCTAGTGATCGACGTGATAGTTGTTTTGTGTTCTTTTCCAAGACTTAAGCAGAATCAGAATCATGTCTATCGTCCGCAAGTCTCCTGCCCTTTAGAAGACAGTTACCATGTAGAGTCAATGTAGAGCACAGCAAAGCATCTCGTCATGGATTCATTCAAATGGCACGAACATGATCAAACAAAATATGATCAAGTATGCATCTTCTTTCGGAATCAATCTCTTGTCTCACCCGCTGCCTTGTGGAGTTCATTCAGCGCTTCAACCTGCAATGAACTGCGTGATTCTCTCAGTGTACCTCAAGAAACTAACTCCTGTGACTTGCAAAATGAAAAGCACTGGATTGGCCAAATTCTCCAGTAGAACATCATTAAAAAATAAGATCTATGCAGCATACACAATTCTCGCAGTGGGGAGCATTGCAGTTTTGAAAGGAACATGTGTTGGGTGCAACTTCAACATTTTTGGGGATCCACATCATATCTACGAGGATGTAACGAAGTGGAAAATTGCTGACACTTTCCTTCGAATCCTTTCGTATCAGCAATCTTGTTGTTTTCTGTCAGCCTCTTGAGCATGCTCCTGCTCAAGCTGTCGCATAGTAGCAGTCGCTGATGCTCTTTCTTGATCCTCAGAAGATGCATAATAAAGATGCATAAAGATGCATAAAGATGCATAAAGATGCATAAAGATGCATAAAGCTTGTTCAGCAGGTGCTAAAGCATGCTCAAGCTTCAAGAAGCTTCAAGACAATTTGAGGAAAAACGGAAGGTTTCAGGATTTCAGCCGAGCATCCATTTGACGACGGAGAGCCTAAGAACAAACACATGCCATGGCAATCCATGGCAGGGGATTCTAGCAACGTGGCAAGCCATTCAGAGTCATTCAGGACGAGGTGTTGAGTCTGGTGCTTTGACCTTTGGACGATAAGTTCCCGACAGCAAGCGCATCAGCAAATTCCAAGTCCTAAGACATGAAGACATGGCATGACAATCGGCATGACGCTCGGCATGACACCCCGATAACATGGCCACAATCCAAAAACCCATGCAAAACATGTCAAAACGACTTCAGTGTCGCTGCCAAGTAACTCTTCGCCTTGCGTCCTTAGCCGAAGCAAACAATATGACTTTTTGCAAAACAAGTCAATTCAATTTGTCCATGTCTTCACTTTGAATTCAGAGCTTGGCAAATATTTGACAATCTCCCTTCCTGTTGCATGTTGGGCTCTGCTCGAAGGCAGACAAAGCCATTGCACTGTGTGCACACAGCTGTCAGGACACATTTGCCAAACAAATTGAACCTATTGAATCCTTTTGATGCCCCGTGTCTGTTCGACTAGCCCAAAAACATCATCCAAAATCCACATCATTGTCACATATTGTCACATCATCTACAAGGCATTCTTTTGTAGGAAAGAATCCTCCGCATGGTTCCTGTCTTGTTCTTCCAGGACTTCCGTGGCCGTCTGCCTTTCCCTCTCCATCCTGGGAGCGGACAAGCTCTCCGTTCCAGATGCGCCCAGAGTGAAACAGGCAGAGATTAAATTTGCCACGTTCGCAAGGAGTTTGCAAGGTATCATCAAGTATAATCTGTTGAATTCTATTGAATCAACTGATATCATCGCATTACTTGGAGTATCTTGAAATACTAGGCATTCTTGAATAACAAAGTGATTAATCCGATCACAGCCAAAGCGCTGCTGATGGAGCTGGGCACAAGCTTCCTCATGCTCTCCTCAGCTTCAATTCATTTGAAGCTTGAAGATGGGTTTTTGAGAAAGAAGGATATATCATTTGTAGGTGTCGATTGATAAGGCGTATCTCACAGCTTGTCTCGTGTTTGGCTGAATTCATCTTCAACCTCATTGTTTGTTTTATTGCAAGCAAAACAGGTGACACTCTAAAGCATAAAACTTGCAGTTTCATATATGCCGCGATGTCAGGCTAAATGCAGCGTTCATGCATGCAACACGGAAAAAGGCATACCCACATCTTGCCCCAGCCCCCTTCAGACCATAGCCTATAGTATATAGTCTTTAAGGATGTTTAATCTATGTTTAAACTATGTCTAAACTAGTTTTAAATGTCTTTTTGGTTCTTTTGGGTTCTTTCCATGCTGTCCAAGCTACTGTTTGTGTCATGGAGAGTTGCCTCTGATGCTGCCCGTTCGCTTGTCATTTGGGCTTGCAGCACAGCCACTTCCCGGGCTCGCACCTCGCGCCAGTGACGCCGAAACCAAACGTTTTAGACTTTTTTCCACAAAGTCCTCCTGTCACCGTTTTAGAGTCATTCACGTTTTAGATGTTTTAGTATCTAATCTTCCCTCATCCGTCCTCATTGTGAATTTACACAATGCCCAAATGTGCCCGTCAAACTTCATGCAACTGTTGTTTTAGTCCCTGGGATCTGTGGCAGCCATTGATGTTGATCTAGTCAATCCAGTCTTTGATGTGGCCGTCATGTCAGGATTGGTATCATTACCTCTACCTCCTGCACCACAATCAGAAGAACTGGCAGAACGTGCAAAGGAATGTACTGTACTAGCCTCTTCCTTTTGATTGCTCAGGAGAGCCATGGCTGCAGCATGTTCTCGGTCTTTGTTATGAATCAGATACCTAAGCTGGCAGACTTGACACAGCCGCAAGTGCCATCCGCTTTGCGTCAAATCTCAACACGAACTGGCAGACGTGCAGCGAATTCATGCAAATTCTAGACCAATCCGACCGCGGCGCATTGTCTGAATTATTGCAGGCAGCCTCAGCCAATTCAAAAGCATTGAATTGACCCTGTTCATTCTTGTTGCAGTGCAGTTTGATGTGCACCAAGAAAAAAGGAAGCAATCATCAGCGATGGCGACTAAGGTGTCTATGGCTCTGGCCCATCAGGCCCTTCTGACTCCTGGCTTTCAGCCCGCTCTGGCTAGTTTATGCATGGCTGTAGCGGCTGTAGCAGCCATGCTGTGTCGCTGTTGGATGTTCGGATTGGACTGTGGCACTTCACAACACGCGACGTGCGACACGTGCCACCATGCCATGCCAGGTGCCTGAGGAATCTTTCTGTTCAGGAGAAAGTGCCCCTTATTGCCCGGATCGCCTGGTTCTGCTCTCAACCTGACTGACAATGAAACAAATCAAACAACCCCAAAACTTAACAAAACTGCTAAACGGATCTAAACGGTCCAAGCGGGCTGAACTCAGAACTAAGCCGAACAGATCTGAACTAAGCTGCGCAAACTGATCAGACCAAAAGCTCTGAGACGATCCACGGCTATGCAAACAAGACAAAACAAGGCAAAACAAGGCACCTGCCAAGCTCGTCCTGAGAGCTTTCGGAGCAGGAAGTACAGTACAGGAAGTGCAGGAAATGTATCGGAAAATGTTCACAAGAAACTACGAAACGAGCGAATTTCTGGTTCTCATAGGTTCTGATTATTTTTTTCCCAAGTCTCCACAAAGAGAAACCAATCAGGCCATTGCTTGGATGATATGAGCAGGTATCCAGGCATCTCCTGACTCAGGTGCAATTTGCATCAGACTGCAAAATGCTCATGTTGTCCTTTCGATAGCATTCAAGTGGATTAAGATGCTTTCTGATGTTTTAAGATGTTTTAATTTAAGATGTTTTCGATAAGAATATGGCAAAAAACAAGTCTGAGATAGCGTTGCTCACAGCATTCCTCACAGCATTGCTGATGCATATTGAGTGGGTCAATTATTGCGTCAACTGGTCACTCCTCAATGACAAATTGGCCCGCACGACCTGGTTCTCCGCGTTTGCCCACGACGTGCAAATAGCTACCGAAGTCATCCTGCCGAGGCCGAAAGACTGCTGAAATCACATGAAATCCTGTTGAAGTACCGTATGTCAAAATATATCACAATAATCATTATGAATTGATAACACATTTTATATCATTTTATAACACGTTATAAGTATTTATAAGTTATAATCGTTATGTGCTAGCTTTGTCCAAGGGCAATGCGGCACTGCATCAATCTTTCGGATCTCGATGGATCTCGATGAATCTCGATGGATCTTGGCTCCTTCACGAGTCGAAAGAAACTGCGAGGGAATTGCTCCGTCGAGATGAGGTAGTGCCCTTCTCTTTCCTCACGGGCAGGGCCAACGGGCGATCGAATCCATCGCACGGATCCATCCATGGGACATGTCGGACATGTCGGACATGTATTGACTACGATTATCCACGATCCAACACCATGAATCGTATCAAGTTGGTATCAAGTGTGTCTTTTGGATGTTTGATGAAAGCTCTGGAAGGCCGTAACAGCGCCTCAAGCACAACAACTCCAACTGGACGACGGATTCCCTTCAGATATGCTAAGCTATGCCAAGCTATACTAAGTGTTGAGCTACATCTACTATCATCTAAGAATCATCTAAGAATCATCTACCTAGAGTTTACACTCAGCGTGCGCCACGGTCCCCCGGGCACCTGGAAAATGAGATGACCAGCTGGTCCAGGGTCTCCGTCCCAGCCGCTCACAGTGCCACTCGGATTGTTGCGAAGACTCACATACCTTGGAAAGCTGAGGGAATCGATTTTGATTTTTTTTTGAAAGATGGAAATCTTCAAGTTGAGCTGCAATCTTATCTGAACATCTCTCCGCTTTCGTTTGAAACATGCAGTTTCAACATTAATCAACTCCCTTTGGTTCACAGCGCGTCTTAATGATTTTTAATGCCAAGCAATGCCAAGCTACCTTTGAGGCCATGTCTTCACGGAGAGTAAGGTGGCCACGCCAGCCATTCCATTTACGAAATCTTACGAAATCTGACGAAAATTGACAAAATCTGACGAAATCTTCCCTGTCTTCCGTGTCTTCTCTGTCTTATCTTGCGAAAAGGCCAAAGAATCTGGTTCCACAATTACAAGATAAGACAGGTACGTGTCAAGTCTCGGCAAAATATCTAAAAATTATCTGCAGTGTCAGCATCTCCGTGAAATAGCCAGTACTACCAGAGCTGCAAGTGAAGCTTGCACCAAAGCTGCAGGACCGTGTGTGTGTGTGTGTGTACTCCATGCAAACTGTCTATCATAGTCTAAGCCGCTTTGCTTTCAGTTCATTTCAATTGCACCACTGCGGCACTGCGCAGCAAAAGGCCCCCACTTGTTGCGTGCCTTGCTTTGCTCGTTCTTCACAGCACTCGTCTTTACCAATTTGCCTCAGATCTGCTCAAGACATCTGAACGCCTGCCAGTCAAGGAAGGTCAAGGAAGCATGAATTGTGGTGCATGCCGTGGTCAGACAAGGCACATCTGGCCGCAAATTCAAGCGTGCTCACTGTTTCCTGGGACGGCAGGTGAGTGTTATGTATAAAAGTATGTAGCATTCTGTAGCTACGTCATGCCATGTCAATGGGGTGGGATGGAAACATAATGAAGACTTCTGGAAAATGTCTGTCCTCGAGATTGAAGAGAGATGGACTAATGCACGCCAGAAGTTCTGTGCGGCTATTGCCCATGAGGGCATCCTGGCAATTGCAGCAAGTTTTACCACGTTGAGATTGCACAGAAAAATTGTTCGCATTCCGTTCAGACGTCACATGTGCAAAGCAATGCGCAAAAGGGTAGATCGTTTGTGGCTTGTGTAGCAAACCCACAAACCAAAGTTAACGGAACATTAACATGATGAAACTAACCTTGTGCTCCGTGCTGTGCACAACTATAAACAGGATCCCACCAGGTCCTTTAGAAGCAGAGTCAGCTTGGACTCTCGAAAAGCTGGAACGCTCCTTGTGCTGTTTTGAAGCATAGATCATGGACCATGGACGAATCTTTGAGTTGTCTTTTTAAAGAAGACGAAAGTCAACTTGGGTAAATGTGATCATAATGTGATCAGGAAGACAGAAAGGGCACACCGTTTGTGGGAAAGAGGTCCTTGTACCTGGCTTCGTCAATTCGGAGATCACCTTAGAACAGCAGCAGTACTTAATGATCTCAATGTATTTAATGCTAAACACAAGTTGAAGGCTCTGATTTTATGGACATGTTGATATGTTGATATGCGGCAAATGACACCCACACAAGCTCAGAAGACAAAGCATATAAAGCATATCTGCTCAGGCACATGTACTACGACGTACAGTTGCCCACACTCACTGGACCGCCTCAAGTCACTTCACCCTGCACCATGTGCCCACTCTCAGGCAGTTGCCCTGCCCAAAGTGGTCAAGGACAAGTTGATGCCAATCCCTTCCTGCACCATCTGCACACAAACTCAGAAGAAACATGAAAAAACTATCTGCACTTTTCATGAAACTCTGAAGAAACTCATCATTTATTAATACAACTGTCGCTTGGTTCCAATCGTTTAATGTTCGGAAGGGAATATGCTGATGACGGTGCCTTCAAACGTTCTCCAGCAGCACCCGTCTTCTTCTGCCTGCGGTAAAGCATCAAACTTATCAAACAGCATGGACAACGGATGGACAACGGATGGACAACTGGAACAACGGAGCCCCTCTGCTTCTCTGCTTCCCTTCCTATTCATAGCTGTCCATTGCTATCCATTGCTAGGCTCGCTATGTTTGTGCTTCGTGCTGGGATGCCGCTATATGCTCAGGCAAACGGCTTGCGCACTGGCTACCTTAGCTACCTTAGCTACCTCGATCCGTTGGAAATCCCTGACCTCTCACTTCCAGCCAAGTCGACAAAGTGCACCTTGGCCTGCCAAAACCAAAACCCAGCACTTCAGAGGTAGAACCAGCAGTTGACAAAGAGTTACGAGGCTTCAGAGAGCTTCGCACAGTTCCAGAAGCCGCAGAAAGTTTTCTCACGCTTCACAAGTTTTCTGTTCTAGACTTCTAAACGCTCCCTATTTCTGGAACACTCGATGACCTGGCCTGGCTTTCTATGTGGCCGCCAGGTCGAGATGTCACCATTCGAACCTCCCAAGCTGAAGGCCATGATGCGAACTTGAACGTTTTTCATGTCTTTTGCATTTAAATCGTTTACCATTATTGTAACAAGGCAAAACTCTGCGCAAAAAGGGCCTGCAAGGTGAAGACTGCATGAGACCTGCCAAGGAATCTCCAATTCTATCCACTCCGTCATCTCACCTAGCGCTTCAAACCAAGTGAAAATATATACAGTAAATATATATATATATATAATATGTGCATACATGATCAATATATATATATATAAATAATACACATATATTGTAACCTTGTATGTAACTTTTTGCAGAATCAGGTTCACTGACCATAAACGTCTGGATGCTACGCACGAAGGCCGTCATAATCAACATAGTATGTTCAAGTATACGATCTGATGAGGCCGTTGTGGCCGTTGCCCAAACTGATCAAACTGGGCCTGGAAGATGTCGCATTCATTTGAGTGGCACCCACGGCACGACGCTTTGCACCAAAGTCGAGGAGTTCATGCGCCTCGCAGCCCATCCCATGTGGAATCTGACGTAAATCCACATGGAATCCACATAATCTACACGAAAGTGTCCTGTTTTGGAGACACTTCGATATGGAAATGCATGGAAATGCAGCAAAACAGAGGGTTCACCTCCTCAAAACTTTCCACCGGACACTCGGTCAAGTGAGGAACGATGGGTCCCAAATCTGGGTGATTTCTCCTTAGACACAACTCAAATTTATTCAAATGTTGGACGAAATCGCTAGTCCAATCTCGCAGTTCAAAACCATTGAGCAATGACAACGCATGCCGCACGTGGCATGCTCCAGGCTGGGACTAGGATTTGAACACTTGCAGTTCACCAGCATCACCACCTGAAGTTAGCAAAAGCTCCCTTGGATGCCAACTGCCAGTATGTTAGCTTGACTTGTGCCACTTGCTTTGTGCGTACCTGTCAGCAAGTCATAAATTTTCTCGTTGTAGATCTCCAGGTAGCTTGCCAAAACAGTCGCCTCACAGAAACGCCAAGGATCGCAAAGGTGTAGAAGTTGATACACTTTGCACAGCTTAAGGTGCGACGGTGCGAGCAAGTCTTGCAATTAAGGTGAAAAACAAATCATGATCAGATTCCCTTCAAGCTCCGGTTGGAAATGACAAGGAAACATAAGGAAACCATAGTCAAAAAGGCCTTCCGTAGGAAATGGTTGTCGAATGACAACTGATCTGTTTCTGTGCCCACTGTCGGCATGTTCCGCTCCTTTCATTCATGGCCTACTCTGCTTTGTGACTTGAAACTGGCCTCAAAGCCGCTTTCTTCTTGCCGAGCTTCCTCGAACTCAAGAAACGTACAGAAGTCATACAGACCACAGAATCGTGACTAGATGGTTGCTCTGCAAGCAGCTGTTCGGGTTCCTAAAACTTTCGCCAATTTCAAATAGAAGGACAAAAAAATATGTCAACTATTTTTTCCAGACTGCGTTAGCTTTGTGCAACCCTCAAGGGACCCGAGAAACGATGGAGTTGACTTGAGACCTCGCAACATTTCAGGACACCTGTTTTAGGTTTGATCAACTGGCATAAAATTGTCTGGCGGCAAACAACAGTCGAACGGATGCTGCCTGACTAGAAACACTAGAACCGAAAAGAACAGCTATCGGTTGGGAATCGGGGAATCGGATGGAATCGGCCTGTCCCAAAGTCCCAAAGTCCTCGCCTGGATTCTGCTAAAGAGCCGTGTACAAGCGCGTGGTAAGATACCTTGTTCTGCCTGAAATGGGATGCGTCTGCGTTTCATGTTCAGTCTTACACATTGGAGTGTTGATCAGTGTACAAAAGATGTTCTTTGCTTCAACTGTACCTTAGATCTCTTGGATCCTGAATCTTCTTGGTTGAGCTGTGGCATCCTGCCTCATTGTGGACATCACCCATGATGGAATGGCTTTTTCCAGAGCCAGTTTGACCGTAGGCGAAAATGCAGCCATTGTACCTGCCGAGAAAAGATTCGGTCGGATCGGTCGGATCCGTGAAATCTGTCGGACCAATTGCTGTTTGCTCCATGACTCCATGACTCCATGACTGCATCACCTACAACGGAATCAAGGGAATCGAGGGCAACGGATCGAGAGCACTGACCAAAAAAGGTTCCTCAGTCTCCTTGATCAATCTTCACTGTCTATGTGTCTAAAGGAAAGGAGAAGAACAAAGTTCATTTGCCAGAAAAGGGATAATTGAGAGAAATGGAGATAAGTAGAGAAAAGGGATGAAAAGAGTGACCAAAATGGTAACAGAAATCTGACAAGATTTGTCAAGCACGTTTATTAAACCGAGGCACGCGTTCATGGCATTGTCCAAAAGGTGAAGACCGATGGCCTCAAAGATTGCCTCGAAAGACAAGTTCTGAGACTAAGCCTATGCTAAGTTTATGCAACTGGCACTGCAACCATGCACTTTGTATCTGGACTGTGAAAAAGCCAGACAACTTTGCGCCTCTTGTGAGTCCGAACATCCAAACACGTGGTCGTAGATGAAGGACTTTGGCATTCGTGTCGACTCCAACACCTTCGATATGAGATATACGGAGTGCCAGTCGGTGAAGTAAATCACACCAAGTTCAAATCCCTCTGAAATTCCTATTAGATCAACAATACGGTCAATACGTGTTCTTGAAAGCCGATCTGAAGGCTGTACATGGCGACAAACGCTTCAAAGCTGATTAAAAGCAAATCGGACACTCCAAAGCCTGAACAGCATTGTCTGTGCAGGCGAGAGCATTCTTTGCTTCGCCCTGGTAAGTATAATTCGGCTTGCTTCACGAAACTTGAGGACAAATGTTGACTGCCATGGAATCTGAATACATCCGAAAAGAATGACAATGTGGATGCATTTGGAAACAAAATCAACTCATATCAACTCAGATATACCCAGATCATCTCATAGCCTGCCAAGCAGGAAAGGCCATGGGAAAGGATCCACTCTGATCTACCAACACAGGGACGTTGGGTGAATCGGATGTCGGGCTCAAAACATTCAAAAACGCTCTACTGCCTCTGACTGCTCACGCGCACTGAAGGGCCGGCAGCGAACAGCTACCCGAATGTTGCTGGCCTCATCAAAGCAACGCCGGCAAGGCCGGCAATGCCGGCAATGACGGCAATGCCGGCAATGCCGGCAATGCTGAATCTGTAGGCAGAAGACTTAAGAATACCTAAGTTGATGCCTACTACCAGTATATGTAACTATCTGTAACCAACTGTAAGTAACTTTAAGTATCTCTAACTATCTCTAACAAAGTGTAAGTATCTGCAAGTATCTTGAAGTATCTGCAACAAACCGCAACTATCTGTACAGAAAGTATCTGTAAGTTGTTAAAGTATCTGTAACTATCTGTAACAAACTGAAAGTACATTATAAGATTGTGTAAGTGCCTGTAAATATCTGTATGTATCTGTAAGTATTAGTAAGAATCTGTAAGCATCTGCAAGTATTAGTATCTGTACAGTAGATATCTATAAGCATCTTTAAGTATCTGTGACTATCTGCAACAAACTGTAACTATCTGTAGTTTTGTGTAACTATCTGCAAGTATCTGTAACTTAGATTGTGAGGCGTGCTGGAAGCAACTTGAAGCAACATTGTCTTGTTGCCTTATTGCTTTACTCAATCTAGCATTCGATGCTCCTTGGGAATCTTGCCAAAATTCCAAACTCACATCCGGCCATGTTCTGCAAATGCAAGTCACAGTTCTTGGGGCATGGTTCTGCAAGTTTAGAATGGCTTTTCTGTGTTGTGAATCACCATTCGAAATGTCCATTCTGTCCTGCCTCAGAATCACCTGCCATCTCGAGTCGAGTTCAATCCAAAGACGCCACGCCATGGCACACAGCCACCGGCCAGCGGCGAGCACCGGCACTGTGACGTTTCATCAAAAGGCAAAGTTGTGAAAAAAGCAACGCCTGGAAATTCTGAGATGATCAGTAGATGATCAGTTTCTTTCAAGGAAATCATCTTTGGGTCAAACCCTAACAACCTAGACCTGAATCCAGATTGAAATGTCTTGGCCTTCAATTGCAATTTGAAGAATCGATAGTTTGACCTTCAGACAGATGTCATCCCAATATTTTTTCATGACTTTCACTGTTGGACGTATGGTTTTCCTTATCTTACGCTATTTGTTAATGGGGTGAAATGGCTGCATTTCCACAATCAGAACAAGAAGAGCAAAACCCTGAAGCGGAACTATGTCTTCCATCCTGTAGTACAAGGTGGAATCCAAAAAAAACAGATGTTTCACTTGCAGTTCCAGCAGAAGGAATCCCAGTCTTTTGCTTCATCTTGCGTCTAGGATCACTGTGCAACCGACACAATACTATGGTATACTATGCAAAAATCTGAAAGGTGCTACAAGGATCTGGACCAAATCCAGATACAGTCAGACAAGAGATCTTCCGTCAGGGAAAGATGTTGGACACTTCTATTCCACCAATTTCGTTTCCTGAATTTATAGATCTTGCAGCAGAGCTCTGTGCGGGCACGGGACACACAAAATGCAAAACCTCTTTTTATATTCAGGATCAGTTTCCTGCAAGAGTTTATAGTGAGTATAGTGCAAGACTTCGACTAACCATGACAAGGGTTTCTTCCGGAAACATTACACGAAATGACAAAAAATCACCATACCGGTCCCGTCCACCCTTTTGCTTTCCCTGTCCAGCCTACCCCAACCCAGCTCAACCCGCCCACCAAACCACGCACACAGCATATATAAGCTCAGTCCCATTGACATGGCACAAGTTCTCCCAATCTTCATCACGATTATGCCTTGCTACAAAATGCCAATGCGTTTTTATGATGGCCTGACATGATTAATAAGTTTCCTTTTTAGAATGGGATTCACAAGCTCAAGCTCTATAATCTTGGACATGTTTCCTACGGCACCTTTAGCTTGACTCAAATGGAGGGCTTTATAGAGAGCACAAGACCTCCTTTTCTGTAGCAGTTTTGAATTCGAAGGGGGATTGGTCAGGTGAGCATTGCAGGGCTGGCCTTTCTTTTACTTTTTAATATTTGTGTCTGTATTCTTCTTGGAACCAAGCACATTTCACATCCGCGATCTCTTCCTGCCATCCTCGCTGTATTAGCCGAGCAAAGCAGCCACATCTACGAGTCTAAGAGTCCCTACGCTGAGTCACTCCACAGCTTTGCCGTTTGGCTCCTTTGGCTCCCTTGGCCGCAGGGCGATCTCTCACAGTATGTTGTCTTGCTCTCAAGTCACTTTATTGGAACATAGTGGAACTCAGTTTTGATGACTTTTCCCCCGGAAGCTTCCTCAAGCTTTCTTTCAGATTCTTTCATTTCAAATGCCACCTGAGCTTCTGAATGAGTTCTGAACAACGTGTTCGAAGGTCTGCTGAAATGGGACCTGCGGGCAGTGGGACACACTGTGTGAATATTTGCAGGAGCTCTCGTAGTGCGCACATGTTCGCACATTGTTTGTTTGACATCCAAGAGCAATCTGCACCATTTTGGCTTCGCGAGCACATCGCTGTCCCACGTCTCGGAAACGCCTCAGAGATGCCGACCAAACGCATTGACTATGATTGTGATTCACGGACTCTGGTAAACTATTTAGAACTATTTAGAACCGGTTAAATTTTAAGTCTATTTATTTGATTTACTGAATTTGGGGAACTGCTGGGGACTTACGAAGGCGCCAGCCCAAGTCCTCAGCAATTCCCCAAATTCAGCATCAACTGCCCATGTCAAAGTCTTGTCGGCCTCTCACATCAAGCTTCGCGGATGGAGAGTAAGGCTGCTTCGGCTGCCAGAGTCTTTGCCTCTGTCCTCACACCCAGCTCAAGGCAAAACACTTCGTGTGCCATGCAAATTCAAAAAATTAAAGGACCGGATAACCCCACAAGTCAACTCCTTCCAAGAAGCACCAAACAGATGTGAAAATGAGATGGTAAAGGCAGGAAAGAGAGAGG
>BGPT01000901.1:31341-60500 GCA_003297045.1 Symbiodinium sp. clade C Y103 | reverse complement strand
TGCCGTAAGTGCCACGCCTGCCACACAAAACGAAGGCAGAGAGAGTTGTGTGTGACAATGTTGTGTGTGAGAGAGTTGTGTGTGACAATGTTGTGTGTGTGAGAGTTGTGTGTGACAATGCTGTGTGTGTGAGAGTTGTGTGAGACAATGTTGTGTGTGTGAGAGTTGTGTGTGACAATGTTGTGTGAGAGAGTTGTGTGTGTGACAATGTTGTGTGTGTGAGAGTTGTGTGTGACAATGTTGTGTGTGTGAGAGTTGTGTGAGAGACAATGTTGTGTGTGTGAGAGTTGTGTGTGACAATGTTGTGTGTGTGTGAGAGTTGTGTGTGACAATGTTGTGTGTGAAAGAGTTGTGTGTGACAATGTTGTGTGTGTGTGAGAGTTGTGTGTGACAATGTTGTGTGTGAAAGAGTTGTGTGTGACAATGTTGTGTGTGAGAGAGTTGTGTGTGACAATGTTGTGTGTGTGTGTGAGAGAGTTGTGTGTGACATGTGTGTGTGAGAGTTGTGGGAGGAGACGCGGGAGGCGGGAGGCGGGAGGTGCAAAGCAAAAAACAAGAACCCCACACAAAGTTGTGGGGAATTATGCCGGCAGAGACCCCAGATAGCAAAAGAAATTCGTGGGCAGCACTCCAAAGCAGAAACCGCGCTCTCACAGCAGGACCTTGCAGCGACACCCGGCAACGGCACCAGCAACCTCCAAAGCGCAAACGCTCCGCCAACAGCAGCTCCTTGCAGCGGCGCCCTGCAGTGGTACCCTGCAGCGGTGCAGCGGCACCCTGCGCACACACAGCAGCAGCAGCAGCAGCAGGAAGCAGCACCCTGCAGCGGCGCCTTGCAGCGGCACCAACATGCCCCCTCCAAAGCGCACACCACTCCAACAGCAGAACCCTGAAGCAGCACCTTGCAGCAGGACCCTGCAGCGGCACAAGCAAGCATGACAGCACCCTGAAGCAGCACCCTGTGGTGGCACCGTGCAGCGACACCCTGCAGCACCAGTATTCCAGCTCCAGAGCGCAACATGCCCTCTCCAAAGCGCGCAAACCACTCCAACAGCAGCACCCTCAAGCAGCACCCTGCAGCGCCACCAACATGCGCCCTCCAAAGCGCACAGACCGCTGCAGCACCATGCAGCAGCACCCTACCCTGCGGCGCCCTGCAGCACCCTGCAGCACCCTGCAGCACCCTGCAGCGGCACCAACATGCCCGTTCCAAAACGCATAGATCCAACTCGTCTTATACTTGAAGCAAGAACCCCAATAGCTTCGCTACGAGTATCCGGGGAAAAATGAACACTGCTAGAAACAGCTCCTTTTAACGTGTTGCACAGCAAAAATCGGCTAAAACTCAGAGGCAAAACCGCACCTGGTTGCTGCTACTTCTCCCTCGCACGCTGGCAGCCGCTGCATGATGGGAATTTGCACTGTTGCAACGAAGCCTTCCTCTAGCTCCTGTGGCACAAGAAATTTGGCAGTGAATGGACATGAATATATGCACGTTATGAACGGTTTAAAGATGTTTCAAGCATACGGAGTCTCAAATGTCCTATATATAACTTGAATTAACTTGATATAATCTGCTGGAATCCCTCCACTGTAAGACCAGCATGAGCAATCTGCCATCTTGTAGGCAAAAGAAGAACTCATATCCTCCACCGTGTAGATGATGTCATCCTCAGTTGGATCTCGCCTGTCAAATCCACAGGCTGAGCATGCCTTCAAATAAAGCAAAGGCTTGAAGGCTGCAGTTCAGAATGATACAACATGAATAACTACAAACCGCACTGCCACACTGCTATCTGCAATGAAAATACATAAATCACAGAGAAACTATATGAGCTGAATGGACAGTCCTGAGTAAAAGCTGCACTATCTCGTACAGTAGCGACATGGCTTCGGGCTCAACATCTTCGACAGGTTCGACGGGTTCGAGATCATGGGTTTGCTGATTCCTCCAGGGTGAGCTGCGTCATGGAACAAAGTAAGACACAACAAAATGCGACAAATGCGACAAATGCGACACACAAAATGACCCATGAAATCACGAACAAATGCACGGCTGTGATCTGACAACAAACCCTTTTCAACTGTTCTGGTGTTCCAAGATGTTCCGAGATCTTCCGACACTTTCGACTTCTTGGACACCTTGGTAACTGGAAGTCCGACACGTCGGATGAAAGCAGCGCATCAGCAGCAAGAATCTTTGCCTTCAGGGCGTCAACAAAGAGATACACCACGAGTCAAAGCATCTCGCAGTGTCCGCAAAACATCAAAGCGGCGAAGCATGGCGAAGCATGGCGAAGCACACAGCATCACAAAGCAGCAAAGGGAAAGCAAAGGGAAAGCAAAGGGAATGCGAAGGCAAGCACAATGACTGGAGCAAGGGCAAGAGATCCAAAGCAAGGCATGTACAAAAGAAGTTGCAGATAAAAGAAAGATTTGTTTCTCAGCTCATGATCTGTTCACTGCGATCAAAAACATTAAAATGCACATCATACTCATCCAAAAGGAGAGGCCTCACGCTTGTTGGCGACAGGCTCGCTAGATGCTTGCAACACTTCTTGACCAATTCCCAGTGACTCGAGGTCAACTGACACCTGAGGAATTTGCTCGGAATGGAGCAAACATGCAAAGCAAAGATGCAAAGCAAAGATGCAAAGGCAAACGAGTTGCTCGTGTTGCTCGTGCTGCTCGTGTTGCTCGTGCTGTGGCAAACCCCTCTCAGTGTGCCCCATGGCAAAGGCTTGCTCTGCGGTCGAGAGTCTGTGCACATGAACCGCTCCCCGACAGTCTCAAAGCTGTAGGATATCTAAGCACATGTCCACATGTCTCTGTGCGAGCTTCATCAGTTCCTTCATGCTACAGCTTAGCTGCTACTTCATGCTCCTTCATGCTACTTCAGTGCATCAGTAGGTCAGCCTCCATGTGAACCTGATGCACTGATGCTATCTGATGCTTGAATCCTGCAGCAAAGGTACGTCATCCTGCGTCACCTGTCTCCGGACAATTGCTGCAATCTTTTCATTCAGTACACCTGTACAGCTGGGAAAAGATGGGAAAAAGTAGTGTGCACAGTGTGCACCAAAGCATGCACTGACAGCCTCCCTGAATCAACCATCAAAACATCCCGCCTACCGGATTCGCTACGGATACGCCTAGCTTCTGGAAGATCTTTGCCTCAATGTCAGAAAGTTGGCTCATCTGTGCAGTCATTGCACATATAGTGTACATATTGTATCCTCTGTATCCACATATCACATCATATCACATCCGAGGAGCTTGGGCTTTTGAGACCTTCGCTTTTTTTTCAGATCGTGAGGCTGTTTGCCTGTCTAGTAGAGCAGGGCTTTCAACAAGTGGAAAGTCCAAACTCTTTTCAAGCCAAAGGTGCTCATGCGCTGAGTTAGAATTTCCACTCCACGCACATGAGGTAGAAGTGGTTGAGTGAATTGGGATGAACAGGAATTGAAAGCAACCAGAAACAAACAGCATATTCAGACATATTCAGTTCTATTCAGTTCCCAGCAGATTCTCAGCAGATTCTCAACTTCTGTGCCTTTTTCCTTTGGCGTCTCCTTCAGGCTCCAGGAAGCCCCTGGCTTCACCTGGCAGTATACTGGACTCGACATTGAGGACGGAACGGGGCGGCAAAAAACTGGGAACGAAAATGAAAGAAAAAAAAGGAACGACAAAGAAAGACAGAAAGAAAAAAAGAGAAAGTGCAGCTCTCCATAGCTCTCCGATATATCCTTTAACCACGATCAAATGCATGAAATGCACAGATTCCACTTAGCCGAAACAGCATCCTTGTAAGAACATCAGTATCCAGTATAGTACAGAAGAGCTAAAACCTCTTTCTGCCTTTCCATATTGCATCCGTCCTGTATCTTCACCTGACCTGCATCCTTGTAAAAACATCCTGGATACTGCAGGCATACATCACAGCAGCACAGCCATGAGCAGACTCAAGGCAGCTTTCTAAATGCTTTCCACCTATAGACAATGGTTGACTCGAGACGACTGTCACTTTGAGATCAAAATGACAAGACGATAACAACACGATGACAACACAAGAATTGACAAGATATGTTCGAGATTTAGCTTGGCATGAACGACGGTCCGACCCGACGACTCGTTGGCCCGCGCCTGAGGCACCTTTGACTTTGAGGACGGCGGAGTGTCCGATCGGGTGTCCGAGGTGTCCAACATGTCCGACATGTCCAACGCGTCCGGTGGAGTGACTTTTGTACAAACTTCTTTGATTTTGTTTGTCTCTGTCTTCATTCGAGACCACTCTGTGTACAGACTGTATCGACTGTATCTTATTGTTCGGCTCCTTGCGCTCCATTTCCTCAGAGCACAGTGGATTGGAACTTCGAACAGGACTGTAGTCATGAGCATCTTCAAATTTAACTGCACATGTTCAAATTTCACTGCAACCTTACTGCAACTGAAGATTCTTGCACCTCATCGAGAAACTGGACACCTGCAGTGCTTTCGTGATAAACAAATCTAGTTTGAACAGTGGTTTTCCTGACCCTACTGTCTCGGCACGGCGATGAAAACCTCTCACCGATTGACTTTGCACCTGCATGCTTTCGAACTGAAAAGAACTTTGCCGTGCCTGCTTTGCCGGTTTTTGGCTTTGGTATAGCAAGGACTTTCTCTAAATCCTGACGACAAGCATGCCAAACGCCAAAGTGTAAGAATTTTTGGGTTACTCCGGGGTCCACCGGGGTCCGCCGGATTCCACTGGGTTCCACAAACGCATTCTGTTCGCAGTCGAAAGATTCGAAGACGTGGTGCCAGTGCCATCGGCCTGAAAGTGCTCAAAGTAAACCAAAGCCTCTCTGGCTGCAGACTTCTTTGCACTCGCCTCCAAACACAAAGACTCTTAAAGAATTCTGTGAATTGTGTCTTCAAAGAATGAACATTCGGAATGAACAAAATGAATTCTGTCTGCAACATTCTGCAAGAATGAACAGAGAATGCCTTCAAAGAATCTCTTCGGGCAAAGTTATCAAGAGTCAAGGATAGCGGTAGTGTTGCTAGAGCTTGTGAGACTGTGCGAGTCAATCTGCAAGTCAAGGACAAGTCAAGGATAGACCAGGTCTTCAACATACTTCAGTCTCCAGTTGGGAAATCATTCTTGGATCGGACAAAACTCCAACATGATTCAACCACTCCAATATGAAACACAAGACAACAGAATGCTTTCTGCATACATTCTCCTGCTGCTCATCCTTCTCTTGAAAGAGCTCTTGGTGGCAGTCATTCAATCAATTCATACTTCGAAGTTTCTCTAGAAAACTTCCATGGAGGATGTCTTGTTAAAATTCCTTTGTGACATTATGGGCCGCGCATTCCAAAGGGTGAGTATTAGTTCTGGACTTGATTGCTGATATTAGCGATCAACAAATCATCCGCTCACATTGAAAGCGAGTTATCCGCTTATATTGGAGATCCACTTATCTGCGCACATCAAAACTCTCAACCGCGCACCCGACACACTCAACCACACACATGACACCACCGACCATAACACTTGTACCGCGGTTGTCGCTATATACTGGACCTCATATCGTAGGAACCATCACACCGCAACATGGGGTGGTGTGCTAGGGAAGAGTGGATGGGTTCTACCGGCTATGACCACCACAACCCCCAACTTCGCTCCATCATCCACTATGGCAATCCTTTGCGAAGTCAGTGGTTCCCGCTTGTGGACCATTTCACCCAACTCGAAACTTATGCCATGATCTCCAAGTGAAACTTGTAAGCCACTTCCTTCAGTACTTGAGGCCAAGTGGGGGGAAAGAAAGCTCGCAGGGTGGGTGAAGAGGAGGTGGAGAAGGACAACAAAGATGATGAGATTGCCATGAAGACAAGAACAATGAAGACATTCTACCGAAGTTGCAGCGGCAACTATGATGGTGGTGGTGACGGTGCTGATGATGCTGATGCTGATGATGATCATGATTATCATTATTACTATTATTATTATCATTACTGAACTACTATTATCTTTGCGGCACAGGGGAAATTTGAGCTCCACAAGACTGCTTCCAACACAACCAGGAGAACCTGATTGGAGATTCCTGGCCCTGAGAATGCCTTGCAAAAGCAGAAGCTTTTGTGATGATTGTGCCAACTCATCGACCAAGGTAACCGACTACTGCAGCATGATCCTCTATCTACCCTTATCGGTTTGTCCAAAAAGTATCCCCTTTGATATCACCATTCGTATCTCCGTATCTCCATTAATATCACCAAAAGATCCATGGTTATAAACGAAACACATTCAAACAAATGTTTGGAGGAAACTTAACATGCACAAGCAAGAATCGCAACCTCCGCAGAGGAGCAAAGCTCAACGTGCACAAACGAGCGATCTTAACGTGCACAAACGGCCCACGAATCTTGTATGAGCCATGAAAAACCCTGTCCCATCAAATTATACTGGTTGGTCAATGGGTAGTTCTATTCTGGTACATCATAATCCCCAACAAGCCAAGTAGATCCATGTAGTATAGCCCCCTATGTTAACTGATCAACGGGCTATTTTGAATGGCTCATGTGAGCCACGGACATCTGACATACGATCCATCGGGAATGGTGTGTGACTGTGCAGGAAATCAAAGACTGTATGCCACACCGTATGCGACATACAACAGCCTGCAACAGCCTTCCCAAGGGCCTTCTGTTGCTCTTCGAGCTGGCCACCCTTGCTGCTTCCCCGATCTTGCCCTCTCTTCCCCGATCTTCCCCGGGCCTTCTTCAGCTCGGGATAACCGGCGATAGGCCGCTCCAGTGCTGCCACGGAGACACTTGCAACGAAACTTCCACTGTCCAACTGCTCAAAGGCATACTCGACGTCCCCCTGACAAGGCAAGGATAAGGCAACAAAGCAACAACATGCAATGACATGCGATACGCAACGATACGCAACGATATGCAACTATAAACAAATACAGTGGCATTACAGCAATGACAAAAAGATAATTCAATTTTGTGGCATATCATTTTGTTTTCAGCCCTGAAGAGACTGCTCCTTCTCGTGTTTTTGAACAAAACCAAATCCTATCACATCGTGCTTGAAGGAGTAATCAAGTGGGTCCAGCTGATGATTCAAGTAATGGTGGAGACAGCATTGAATGCGAATGTTATTTTCGGTGGGAGGGGGAGTATCTTTCGTTCTGTTTTTGCGGTTCTGTCGACGTTAGTCGGACTGGTTCTAGAGCTATGTCACGAAGGATGTGGATAGAATGCAGAGGAGGCCGGTTTAATCGACTCTGCGTACAGCCGTTCCAGACTACCTGCTGTTGACCAGCCCAGGTGTTGTAAATTCTCTGGAAAGCGCTGCACAGTGCTGCATGCCTGTGATGGTGCACCTGCTTTTGGTACATTTGCCAGAAATCATCAGAAATCCATGGGTGCCAAACAGCAGACAGTTTTTGGCAGAACTATATCTACAATCTACAACTACGTCATCGCCAGAAAACATATCATACTGTCATGCCAAAAGAGAGTGTGCACATCGCATGTTATGATGACCTACAAAATTCAATGACGGGAGTTTCTCTCCACGAACTCCGCAGAGAATGCCACAACTGTCCATTACAGGGTGCTTATCAACAGAATCGACTGGGTCTCCAGAATCTAGACAGAATCTAGAGAGAACCTACCGAGTACGCAGGATTCACATCATGTCCAGTCGAGTCAGTTTCCAAAAGCGGCATGTGGCAGTCACAACCTCAGCCTTCAATCTGGACGGAGAGCTGCCAGTTCAGCATGAGCAAATTTCGGAACACTGGGATTGTTGATGGCTGTTGATGACTTTTAAATCGTTGAGACCCCATCAGATTCCCTGTGGCATCACATCCGGGATCACATTTAAACGACCGCAGCTTCCCGGAAAGGCAAAATGTCCACTGCTGCAAATGTTGTTGCACCACGATGTTGCAGTCTACAAAAAGAATCCGGTGAAATCAAGGGCAAACCAAATGTCATCAAATTCTACAGTCATGAAACCCTTGAAGATCGTTTGAGCAATCTAAAGCGTATCTACCACAATCTACAACATCATACAACATCTACATATCCTTACTGCAGAAAGGAAAAAAAAACCTTGGGAACAGGAAGGAACTGAAATCTCATAAACCTCCAGGGGGTTCCAGGCAGGCCTCCACAACTGGGCGACATAAATGTCTGGCAACCAGATTCTGCCTTAGCTTTGATTACAAAAGTCTAAAAGTGTCCAAAAGTGTCCAAAAGTATCCAAAAGTCTACAAGTCTTCTAGTCATCGAAAAATCCAAACCACTTCAATCCAATCTAATCCAATCTAATCCAATCTCAAAAAGCTTCAAGAGATGCCTTTCCTGGAAGTCCTCCTGGAACCTTTGTGCTTGCGACATCCTAAAAATGTCACTTCCACGGACGAGGTACAGCAAGCCAATGGGATTGTCGGTGGCATCGATGATGTCTTTGAGGTCAGAGACAGCTCCATTTGTTTTTGCTTTGCCGGGTTCGCCAAGATGATCGCGATGATCGCGATCGGCATGAAATGTGGTTGGTGCAACTGGTGGCACCAAAGGTCGCCATGGTGTAGTCGGTGTAGTGTTTTGATCTTTCTGTCTTTGGATTCTTTGGTCGTGCTTTGTTTCCTCCTTGGCCTGCACCGCAGCGTCAGCTTCCTTCGGTTCACATCGTGTGGCATCGGCTCTTTCGTATTTCTTCCTTTCAAATCTATCTCTCACATCAAATCTTTGGTTTATCCTTTCACTTTTTTCTCCCGAGTTTTCACTTTTCTCACTTTTTTCAGATCGTTCAGCTGACGCCCTTGGATCTGCATCTGCGCTGTAGCCATAGAAGTCACGCGAGTCACTCTCTATCGCATCCTCTTCCGGCTGGAGGAACTTCTCGACATTCTGCAGGGTCAATGCTGAATTCTTTGATTTGCATCTCTAAGAAATCGCATGAACGTGATTTAAAATGATTTGTACAATATAATATGTTCAAAAAAAAATATACAGAAAATAATTTTGATGCAAGTTTGATCTGGAAATCTAGGCTTTTCGAGCGCTTTAAGGCACGTGTGACAATGGCGGAATGGTCGCTTGAACATGCATGCGCTCTGTTTCTGAGGTGCAAATAGTGGGGTGAGGTGGAATGACGGATTCAGAAATTATGACATTCTTCCATCAGGTTCTAATTGCGACAACAACCGGAGACACCAAAATTAACAAAAAAGGTCGCGAAGTCGTAGTACTTCGGAAAACACAGCACATCGGATATCATTTTGAAGCCAATCAAAATCAGACATGTAGTGATGATTCAAACTGTGTCTCGCTGCCTTCCTTGAAGCTATAGACAAAATGGTTTCATCATGTTTCATCTAAGAGAGGCAACAAAAAAGAGTGATCGGAGAAATATTAAAAACGAGGGTCCATCTCCAATTTTGGAAAATTTGTGGTTGGCCAATTTGACTTTTAATTGATCCCCTTTCGAAAACAATTTAAAAATAAAGCTACCATTTGTATCACCCCCTGACAATAAAAACTAGTCAGCCCCGGGGTGTTTAGTATTAGGGTCCGCTTCTAAATCCATTTTTTTGCAACGTATTAATTGCGTTTTAAATAGGAAGTTAATTGATGTTGAAATCGAAAAAAGTAGCTTTTGATATTAAGGTTTTAAATTTGATATTAGGGTCCGCTTCCAAATCCAATTTTTTGCAACGTATTAATTTCGTTTTAAATTGGACTTTTAATTGATTTTGAAATCGAAAAAAGTAGTTTTAATATTAAGGTTTTTAATTTGATATTAGGGTCCGCTTCCAAATTCAAGTTTTTGCAGCGTATTAATCGCGTTTTAAATAGGAATTTAATTGATTTTGAAATCGAAAAAAGTAGTTTTTAATATTAAGGTTTTGTGTTTAATATTAGGGTCCACTTCCAAATCCAATTGATTTTGAAATCGAAAAAAGTAGTTTTTAATATTAAGGTTTTTAATTTGATATTAGGGTCCGCTTCCAAGTCCAAGTTTTTGCAGCGTATTAATTGCGTTTTGAATAGGAATTTAATTGATGTTGAAATCGAAAAAAGTAGTTTTTAATATTAAGGTTTTTTGTTTAATATTGGGGTCCACTTCCAAATCCAATTTTTTGCAACGTAGATATTTCGTTTTAAATTGGAATTTAATTGATTTTGAAATCGAAAAAAGTAGTTTTTAATATTAAGGTTTCTTATTTGATATTAGGGTGTGCAGCGTATTAATTCCGTTTTAAATAGGAATTTAATTGATTTTGAAATCGAAAAAAGTAGTTTTTAATATTAAGGTTTTGTGTTTAATATTAGGGTCCACTTCCAAATCCAATTCCTATTAATTTCGTTTTAAATTGGAATTTAATTGATTTTGAAATCAAAAAAAGTAGTTTTTAATATTAAGGCTTTTTGTTTAATATTAGGGTCCCCTAATACTAAATACCCCCCTAATACTAAAAACTACCCGACTACCCGAGGTGTTTAGTATGGGGGGGGGGCGTTTAGTGTTAGGGGGAAGGGATTTTCACAAATATAATAGTATCAGTGTCATGCGAAAATATGTTGTGCATGTATATGTATGATGAAATTATGCCTTCAATGAAATATTCAATGGAGGTACACTATCGTGCTATAGAAAACAATTCGAACTTGGGCATCCAGAGAGAGCCGCTGTCCTGACACTTATTCCTTGAGCGGGCACTTCTTTGAGAGAAGAAGCTCATGCCCACGGCATTTCCATGGCGGAAGGTGACCAACACATGGACATCCTACCACCTGACCGCGTCAAATCTGAGCGGTTCACCAAGGCATCTTGTGTTGTTGCAACAAAGGCTGTAGGTTGCTGCAGAAAATACGTGTATATATAATATAAGGATTATATATAAATGTATATAGAATATATTATGATATATAGAAATGTATAGAATATATGATATGTAGAAATGTACAGAATATATAGAACTTAGTTGTTCCCCAAAAGCACACGCTGTTCCATGATTTTCAAAAGGCATTGCGGCGATTTGCAAAAGAAACAGCTAAGCTCAGAGCCACAAAGAGGCAACGCAGATGCAGGCGAGACAGTCCGAAAAATGTAAAAAGATGTGAAAAGATGTTTTTGAAGCCAACCTGAAGGACCTGAAGGCTACACGGTCTGTGAGTCTTTTGCGTTTCGTCCTATCTCGTCGCGTCTTCTCTTGTCCTATCTCGTCTCACTTGACAGGAGCGGTTGGACTTTCGGCTCAGGCGCGAAGTCGATGCAAAAAGTCAAAAGTTGCTCCATCGGCACTGCATCGGAAGTGCAATGGTCGCATTGTGAGACACTGAGCCAACATGCAGTCGGTCACTCTGAACTCGACATGCAAGGGCTGTGAAAAGCCAAACGAAATCTGATCTGTTGGGCCAGGACTTTGTCAGCCCCGTGAAAATAAGGACGGCACACAGCTGGAAAACAGCACTGCTTCTGGGAGACAGTGGGAGAAAGTGACCAAAACTCTGGGAAAGGTTTGAGGGTGCCATTTTGGGAAGTCTGAACTTCCCCAATTTTCACGGAAGCCCCTGGCCAACAGAGGCACGAAAGTACTTTGAATTGGCGAAAAAAAAGTGTCAAAGTACAGTCAAAGTACAAAAGTGTACAAAGTACAAAACATCGAATGTGCACCATGTGGTGCCTCGCATCACCTCAGCGGGACAAGAAATGTCACCCGGGACCACAACACATCCGAAATTGCATTGAAAAAATGCCTAAAATCTATGACTTTCAATCACATTCTACATTTGATTCTTGATTCTTGATTCATCAATCACTCAGCCTTCATCCTTTGGAAATCTTCCTGATCTGATTTCTTCATTCTTCTTCCTGGTCCTTTGCATCTGACCCTGAACTCAGATCTGCTCAATTTGGGTCGCCCCGGAAAGGTGCTCTAAAAAATTCTAAAAACCCAGTCTACGCATGTCGCAAGCTTTAGAAAGACATGGAAAGACACCATGACCCTGTGAACTCGGACTTTTTTCAAATCTGATCTCGAGGTGAAACAGCGCTGCGCATTGGCAACCCTCATTTCGTGCATGTGCGACACACTGAGTGTAACTTAGTCTACACACTGAGTGTAACTTAGTCTAATCTGTATGTAATCATGTAATATGATGTAATTATGTAATCATGTAATCCTTGTTCCCCAGTCTGTGGCCATTTTTATTCTGGACTTGAGACGCACAATCCGAGCCACAATCCTTGGTGCCTTGACGCCTTGACGTCCGCTACACGTTTCGTTCTGCGTCGGCTCCACTTTGGAAGGCGTCCGCACAGAAACTGAGCCGCTCACGGCTCGCAGCTCGCAGCTCAGGTCGCCAACGGTCTCACTAAATCCTCGGCATCTCTTGCGTTGGGCACATCGCAACAGTTTTTGTAACATGTCGCAGCACATGTCGCAGCACCTCATGATGCTCCTGCTTCGCAAGGTGATGTCGTGACATGTGGTGACATGTCGTGATGTCAAACCAGGTATGGAGTATGGAGGAGATCATTGTCAGATTCCTTTCATCAACTTCTCAAGTCCTGTCTCTGGGTCTCTAGAATCTCTGTCCTTTCGGAAAGTCGAATTGGCAAGAGACATTTGGATTATAGTACACGTCCACAGATTCAATCTTCAGGTCTTCAGCTACCTGCAAACAATCCACAGATCAGAGAGATTTGCAGGTTGCCGGACCCACAAGTCCAACACATAAGCCAGACTTCAACCCTACTTTTGGGTCTACTTCCATTCAAATGTACATGCAGTTACATTCCAATCGCGGGACAAATCACGGTCGCTTCAGACATGAAGAATTGCTTTAGTTGTGGAAAGCCTTGGCAATGCAGAGGCCAATGATGTTCAGCATCTCCCCATTTCCCTTGTGCTCCTACAGTCAGAAGCAACACTCCGCACAAAGCTCAGAGCATGGGTGTAGTGACGGATAGTGACGGATAGTGAGAAAATGTGACGAATCGTGGCTGTCCTTGCCATGCTTGTCTTTGAAGGTGCCGGTCATTTTCCCGAAGTGTCTCCACTTAAAGGTCACCTGAGCACAGCTCTGACACACAGTTACTGGGTTCTTTATGAATTTCCCGCACTCTTCAAATAAGTCGCATTTGGTGGACCGGAAAAGACTTCGAGCACCTCCCATGCAAATCCTGCGCAAAAGTGGGAAGATGTGAATGCAGATCCTGTATCTTCACATTAGCTTCCAGCACAGAGGAAGGACCGTAGTCCAAACGCAGGGAAAGAGCCTCCAAACCTATCAAGACCTGTCCAGAGTCCAAACCTGTCAAAAATCATTTGAGAAAAGAAGTCAAAGATCTAAAGGCTCACAGGCGAAATCAAAGACATGCGCAGGGTCCTTCAGGAAAGGCAGCTCCAAAATTCTTCATTCCTGCTTCGGCGCTGCTTGCCTAAAAATCGCAAGTGACACACTGAAAATCAAAGTGATTCACTGATTCAAGAAGATTCAAGGTGACCTAGAACTTGCGCCAAAAAAGGAGAACTAGCATGGGAAGGCGTGCAGCTTTCTTGACAAGTGAACAAACCTAGAAATTATTTCTGTTGAGATATGATGTGATGGGCCGTGCATTGAAATCCGCCTACCCCTGCCTAGCCGTGGCTCAGGCGGGGCGGCGCCTGGGATCACCGCAGGTGTGCAACCTTGTAGCTGGCCCTACCTCGTCGCCACCAAGCTCTCGCTTTCGCCGTTTCCTGGCCCCCCACTGCAAGCCAGGCTTGCCAGGGCCTGCGGCAAAAAATTTGGCTTTGGCTTTGCTGGGTTTTGAAGCCTCCGCTTAGGCTTTCTTGGCGCCAAACTAGCTTCTATACGCTTTTGAAACTGCTGGGTGGCAGCCGTGAAAGGCTTCCCTGCAGCTTCATGGCTCTTGCAAGGCTTTAAGCCAGACCTGCCAGTGGCTGCAAAGACTGGCTTGCCAGTCGCTGCGAAGGCCTGCGGCAAAACACTTGGCTTTGGCTTTGCTGGCCCCTGTCTTCTATACGCTTTCGAAACTGCCGGATGGCAGCCTTGAAAGGCTTCCCTGCAGCTTCATGGCTCTTGCAAGGCTTTAAGCCAGACCTGCCAGCATCCGACACTGCAAGCCAGGCTTGCCAGTCGCTGCGAGCCTCCGGCGTTGGCAGAGCCTGCGGCAAAACACTTGGCTTTGGCTTTGCTGGCCCCTGGGGCCTCCGTCTTGAGCTTTCTTGGCCCCAAACTAGCTTCTATACGCTTTCGAAACTACCGGATGGCAGCCTTGAAAGGCTTCCCTGCAGCTTCATGGCTCTTGCAAGGCTTTAAGGGGCCTGCGGCAAAACACTTGGCTTTGGCTTTGCTGGGCCGTGGGGCCTCCGCCTTGGGCTTTCTCGGCCCTAAACTGGCTTGCAAAACCCATTGTCAAAAGAACAAAGCCGTTTTGGTTGCAGTTTGAGCCAAACCGCTGGTGGATTTTTGTTGGTCACTATTGCTTGATGATTGCAGGACCCCCCAAAGAAGGGGGGTCGGCGGCACCAGGGCGCTAGCCCATTCTATAATGTCTTGGAAAGGATAAGGAGTCTATAGACAGTCTATGCGATACTGTGCTTCAATCTATCACCTCTCAATTGAGTGTGAGCCGCTAGACTTAGCATACTTAAGCCACTTCAGCAGGGATTTGTTTTTTTCCTGCCAAGGATGCAATATAAGAAGCGTATGCGTGATATTAGGTCCTACGAGTAGATTGGCTTCCATTTTGGGGATGCGGAACTTTTAGGTAAAAATGGTAGAGTTGAAGCCGAGAGAGTGGAACATTGCAGGATGTTGCAGGTGCGGAAATTCGACGATTGAGACTAGACCTACCACAGCAACTGCAGTGTTCACATGGGCAATTCGGGCAATTCCCATGTGCCAACTGCTTGTCTTATCGATGCGTACACTCCAACAGCAACTCTTGGACTTGTGCCACTGCATCAGGCATCAAAAGCAGCAACACGCACAACACGCACCCCAAAAGGCAGGAGGGGATGGGGGCCTTGAAATATCAAGGGTCTCCGCCCTTTCAGATGTCCCCATTCTGGTAATTTGATGCTTTGAACACCGACTCTACCCCGATACACTTGCTAAAGCAAAGCAAACTCAAACTAGCAAATGATTCTGAGCAAGCGAACTCAACTTAACTCAACTAGCTTTCGTATGCTTTCGTGACTCCAAATCATTCAAGGGCACCGTCGCTGAATACTCTGGCGTCTCTCCAATCCTCGGGGGGCATTAAGATTCAGACTCATTCGTCTCATTCCTATTGAGACCACTTAAATCACAAGAATTGCATGTTGCATCAGATTGCATGTTTATGGATGTTTATGGATGTTTATGCCATCATTTTTGACCTCGTAATGTTATATCTTCTGTAGCCAAAGTGTCAGCACATTTGCATGACTCATGTCTGACAGCAGCTGTGCATTGAAAGGGCAGCCACCATTCAAAGCGGCCTGGAGCAGGCTCTCTTGAGGCCGCAACAGAGAGATGCAGAGAAACCCTGCAATGGATCCACAGTACTGTACATAAATTGTACACATTGCGCATCCTGATGCATATAATTCATATAATATCCCATGCGCCTTGTCGACTGTTGGAAATGATAAATATGTATACGTAATATAATTATGTTGTATGATGCAGCTGGGTTGTATCAACATGATTCAGCGTGCGACAAGGTCCCGCGCTGGTGCCAAAACAATCCAAAACATATCAAAATAATATCTGCTTTTTCTGCTGAGTGAAGTTCATTAACTATACAATCAACGGTTCTTGCCAGCGAGGAGGATGTGGTTTGCCGTTCTGCTGAACAGAACATGCCTAGGATGGACCAGAGTCTTAGAAAGCTGCAAGCGGCAGCATATATTTACTGTACATAGTTTTGCCACAGTTTGCAATGTGTATATACAGCTTCAAGACCTGATATTCATAGAAAGGCATCACTACTTTGCGTCCACCGCCAAACATGTTGATAGTATCCCAAATCAAAGCTTAGGCAAATTCAGCATTGTAAACAAATTGGATTCACTCTTTGAGGAGACGGAGGGGGAAGGAGAAAACGGGAAAAAAAATCAAAACGGTCTGCTACTTGTCGTGCCAACGATTTGCCTCCCCCTCTCTTTCTGTCCTGAAGACATTCACTATAACGCTGAAACACTTGTTGAATGCTTCTGCCAAAGAGCCATGGCCATGGTCGTCCACTCGTATTGACATGAGATCTTATTGAGAAGATGTGACTTCATATACGTATGAAAAGATATGAAAAGCATGTTGTACAAACCATTGAGTTGTTCACTCTTCGCACTCTTCGCACTCTTCGCACTCTTCGCACTCTTCGTCTTGTTCGACTTTCACAGATGGAGCTGTGGCCACCGCGCTGTGCTCTGCTGGCCTTGAATTTGCTGACATCCATCGTTTGCCACTGATGTGTGCTGGCAATGTGGCGGCACTCAACCTTGGCGAACTCCAGAACCATTTGGGACCAGGTGGGACCAGAATGCAGTTGCAAAATGTTGCAAAATGTTGCAATGCAAACTACAATTTTTCCAACACAGCAAGAGCTCGAAGGGTTCCAATGTGCCGCGTGCCCATTGCAGCAAAGCAGCATCCCAATTTTTCATGAGCCTCAAGGTGTCCGCGCGCAGACGTGAAAACCTGAACCCTGTCTGCATGATCCCCGAATATGATTCACTGCATTCAAGTCTTTCCATGACTTTCCTGCATTGTTCTTGGTATTGCCCCTTGCAGCTTTCTTCAGCCCCTTTGAACTTAGATGGATCATCCCACTCACAAAACAAAGCAGAGCGTGGAGCTCTTGTGTATCTGCCTGCCTTTATTATCTGGCAATAGCCTAGCAAAATGATAGATTGGCAGTTTTGGCACCTGATTTACCTTCTACAGAGGCCTTTTTGACGACTGGCCCAGTTTGCTTTTCGGTCTGTTTTTCGTTTGTTTTTCGGCTTGTTGAGCTTGTTGCAACCGAGAGTCTTCTGGATCAATGCCTCCAAAGACCCCTCCGCGTGATTCATTACTCGGTTCTCAAAGTATAACTTGTTAACAGCAGCCTCAGAGTTTGCATGGATGAATCGGACAGCTCGCAAACCTACGAAAAGCACTTCTATACATGCAGAGTTTATCTGTTTTTTCCTCCCAACCCATCCAAGCAAGTTGCATAATCTGGCCGACCAGACCGCCATTTCCTTACCATCGCAAGAGGAGAAGAGTACGAGGAACATGTCTCATTTCTACAAATTGAAAGCTGAGAGCAATGAATCAAATTAAACCATACTACACCAGCATAGATCCCACATTAGCCAGGTGTTCCCACAAAGGTTTGGCGCAAGCAATCATGAAAGGAGGCGAGACTGGGAGATGATGTGGCAACGACAAATTTGCAAACCGATGTCGATAATCAGCAACAGACTTGTTCAGATTATGTTCATGTCTCTCCATTTGCCATTAGCTGAAAAAGAGCATGTAGACGCGACACTTTTCCGAAGGCGATGATGTTATCTTGAAGTTGTCTTAGATATCTTATTTTCAGCAAAGCTTCGCACCAGGTGCAGGTTGATAATCTCGGATTACTTCACCTCACTTGAGATGCTTCCGTAAGTGTGCACGGAAGAGAATTGGTGCAAGTCCGCCAAGGGAAACTTATGACGTCAAGATTTGCTAAGCACAGAACCATGGGTGACTCCCTTGGATTCGTCAGAAAGACCATCTTTGTCCTCTGTCCTTAAACAGAGAACACAGCCGTGTCTCACTCTCTTATCTTCTTGAGATGGGCACTTAAGACCTTGCTCTCACCATGGTTCCTGAAACCTAACATGAGACAACTACTCAAGAATCATCAATCTTGAAAATACCAGGACCCGCAGCATCATCCCAAATGAAATTGGACCGAAAAGGGCCTTGTAGATTACGTGCACTCCGAGGGAGACCGAAAGCGACGTAGACACAAACCCTGTTCAGGCCTATATTCAAAGGGTATTCCAGGTGGATTCAAAACTATTCAAGGTCTATATTCAACATTATTCAACAACATTCAAAAGGTCTCTGAGTTGTCTCTGAGTTGTCTCTCTTGTCTTGGCTCTTGTCTCTCTTGTCCCATCCTCCGACGCGGCTTTCGGATTGCAATCTGAGGATCGCCATCACCAAACTCTCGAAGCTCTGGTCCGAATCGGTCCTAGGGGTCGGTGTCTCATGGTGTGCTGAAGTAACACTTGAGCCATCAAAAATCTGCCCGCACAGAAGGTGCTGAGGCGTTTGTTGTTGGCACGCATGATCCATAAGCAAGCGCAATAGTTTTTAAGCTTTAGCTTGGGGGGGGTGCATTTTTGCTCTAGGATCCTGCTTTTTTCATGTTTTTTCCACGTTTTTGAAAAGGTCGTGAAATCGGCTAAGTTGCCAAACTTGAGCTCAACATGGCCCAACATGGCCCAACATAGGCCCAAAATAGGCCCAACATAGGCCCAACATGGGCCAAGCATGGCCCAACATGCCTCAACATAGGCCCAACATGGGCCCAACATGGCTCAACATGGCTCAACATGGGCCAACATGGTCCCGACATGGCCCAACATAGAGCCAACATTGGACCAATATACTCCCAACATGCGCCTTGCAAAGGCTTAGCATAGCACATATGGCTTTAATTTTGGAACTCCCAAGCTAACACTCCGGTGCGGGCGGTTGTCGTCGCGAAGCGACCAGAATACCCCTATCGAATCCCATCCCATGAAATATTCGTTGGTTGATATGTTTCCCTACTATGGGTTGCCAGAATCCCCAATAAATTGGGTAGTATGAGTCCCTGTAAATAGCCAATCAATCAAGGTGGATTTAATAGCTCACTTGAAGCTGCGGAAGCAACTGCTAAACTGCAGCTCAGCATCTTGTATCAAAGGAGACCATGCAGTATGCACAGTGGGCATCTTGAGCCCAAAGATGAGTCCAGTACCATCCAGTGCCACTGTGCAAAAAGACAGCAACTCAAAGACTCAAAACTGCTCAAGTCAACAGTCTCCTCGAGTCTGCAGCATTAAAGGAATCAAAGGAATCAAAGGATGGAAAGGAGGCAATGTCATGGCAGAGGTCTCAAAGTCTCAAGCGGCCATATGAGAACTCTGGGGTGTCCAAATACATCCAAAGACCATGAAAAATCCGAAATAAAATGTCGCCCCAAAGCAGTTGCGTGTGAGATGCCTGCAACATCTTTCTGATTTTGGTCCTGTTAATTTCAGGCTCTGACATTGGGTTGTGCCAGGCACACAGTCACCTGGCTTCCAAGAAAAGTTAAAAGCAACCCCTTTCTGAACTAAAGTCAATGGTCTCTTGTCATCTCTTGCCATTTGCGAACAAGAAGTGAAAGTTATACATTTCTGGGTTCACCTCCAGATTGTTCAAGTAACTTGATTCACAAACCAGAAAGATACAGAACCATCAAATCCAAGCAGTTCCAAGCTGTCTCTAAGGTCAGGCCTTGCAGTGGCCTTGGGCCGTACCTGAAACACGGTGGGCATGATGAACATCCGTCTCGCAGCCGAAGCAAGGCGCACATGTTGCCGAATCCCTGGCATTTCCTGAGTCGAACGTAAGCCACTTAAAGCCACTTTAAGCCACTTAAATTCCCATGAGTTTACTCATAAGTTCCCAAAAGATTAAACGATGATTTTGTTTGGAATATATGTTGGAATCGTTGACAAATTTGGAATTGTATCACACATCTCAACTCTGTGTACTGCGCATCATGAGGTTCAATACACAGCTTGGCAGAATTTGACGCTCAGGCACCCGGAAAATGCAAAGCAAGGACACCACCTCAAATGTCGCTCTAAGCGGTTGACAGAAGCGGTCGCATCACTCTGTGAGGCTCAGTGGTCATGCAGTGATCATGTAGTGATGACTTGGAACAACGTGCTCCAGAAAAATTCTGCACGCCGACTGCAAAAGCCTCACCATCATGACTCCAAGTCCGGACGAGTCGCTAAAAAGCGGCCATGGTGCCCATGGTGCTCCACTCTTTTGTTGTCTTCCTGGATTGCAGTAGGACATCCGTTTGGCATTTTTGCGCATGTTGAAAGCATTTCGAACTCAACGTCTTTCGAAATCGCTTGCTTTTTGAGATGCTACAAAGCTATACAACTTAGGCACCAACATGACTGACGCGTTGCTGATGGACCAGTCAGCCCTTGAGCTGGGCTTCTGGAGGAAGGGCAGAGGCTTTGCCTAACGCGTGGCACAGCGAGCGATGAGGCTTCGAGATAGTTCAAGGCCTCCTCCTAAACACATTTATATTGATGTGTATGTGTGTATATATATATATATATGTGTTTTAATTATCTATTTATCATATAATTGTATAGAATTGAACTACCCACTTCGAGTGATCTCAACCCTAAGAAAGCTTTGACATGTTTACAAACTGTACAGATATATCATAACAGTGTCAACAATGTCTCACATACACTCAAAATTGTTCCAACATTTATCTATGGCATTGTAGCATGTACTCAATGTATTCAGACATGTTTGAGGTCCAGCTGAAAGTCCGGAAGTGAGCGTTGAGATCAGGAGCTGCAGGAATTGGAGGATGATCTGGTGGAAGATCTGCTGTGGAGAGGAGAGCATGCGAGGCAAGAAGAGAAGCACCGGGAAGGAGGGCAGGAAGACAACTAATGGAAAATATGAGGACCCCTGGCAAGTGGAGGGAGAAAAGGATGAATTAAGGATTTAAAAAAAAAGTCTATAGAGTCTATAGAGTCTAGAAAAGATCGAAAAGTGCAGAAATGTGACACTCTGTTGGTCTCGTCACAGGGACTGGGCCTTGTTCGCCTTGAGAGCGCGCAAAGAACCGACCTGCACCATTTCGGGCAGAAGGTGTTCCTCTTTGGATTGGTCACACTGAGTCAAACTCTTTCAAGTACTCAGTTACACTATGTTACACTTGTTAAAAGCCATGTGTACACGAACTATATTGCACTTGTTCATCCCGGGTTTGCTCTTGCTTTGCTCTTGCCATGACTGCAATCATAATGAGCTTGAAATTTGTTGTCAAGGGTTGCCTCGATTTGGAAAAACAGAAGCCAAGCGACTGCAATTTTCCGACGAATCGAATTTGAAAAGTCAGAGGAAATTGGCTTAAGTTCTTCACTGAAGAGCAGCGAGAACCCATCGAAGGAGTTCCAATGCGGTCCTCCAAGATGTGAAGGGTTGAACGTTTGGAAGAATAGTGAATACATGTGAACACCTGTGTAAAAAGTTCTGCAGATTTTGGGCTTTTCTCTCTTCGTGACTGATGTTCATTAGATTCGCTGAGAATTTCGAGGAGAACCAGAAAAGCCACGTGCAACATTCAGACTATTTGATGGACTATATGATTTGTTTGAGCAACTACGAGCAACTTCAAAAAGTGATACTGCAATTCTACATGATGATAATCTGATGATAATCTGATGATCATTGTAATTTTTACGTACTTTTCCACAATGCTCTGGATGTTCTGCCGTGCTGCCACAAGTTCTGTGTGTCCTTCGCGCCAAGATCCAGTCCCAGATCCAAAGCCATGGCAGAAGCTGAACCTGTGCCAAACCGCCAGACCGTTGAAATCGGTTGAGGCTCTGAACACCATGTCAAAATCATTCAAAATCTTCAAACCCAAAATTTTCTGAATTGCCAGAAGTATCCAGAAGTGCTTTTCTCAACCTTTGCCAAACACTGAAAACAGCGATGTCTCAAGGATCGAGCTGGTCATGCCAGGCTTCAGGCCTCGTCACGAATGGTACAACGATCTACAATCGAAACGAATCACAAAAACAACGAGTGGTACAACTCGGTACAACGGATCATCGACGGATCTAGGGATTCTCAACGGATGCTCCATGGATTCTCTGCAGCAAGGAATGGTTACATGTCAGTACTGACAACCTCTCCTGAAATTCAACTCACACCTGCCACAACATTCACTGCATCTCTCGAAGTGAGATTGTGAAGCGCTGCACCTTGAGGTTTGAGGTTCGTGCAACTTGAAGAAAGCCTGTGTTCAGTGGCAAGAGACAATGAAAGTCTGAATCTCTGGGAAAATCAGCTATCAGTTGGGACGTGGCAAATGTGACAAATGCACAAGAGTGCTATATACAGAATACACAGAATCAACAAGAAAAGACTGTCATGACTGAAGTAATGCCTTGAATCAGCCTAATTACTCAACAATTGCCAGTGTGTTGATCTTTGTGAAGCCTTTGCTTCATTCTGCTCTCCAGCCTCATTGATGTCACCTTGGCAAGACCAGAGTTCACACTCTGTGAATCATAGCTAACAATGGAAATCAGTTGGGATCAAGACTATTCTGACATGCTCAATGCGGTTGGCAATTTGGTGTCAGCTGTTTCCAAAACCCTGTAAGAAAAACCAGAAAAGCCCCGTGCCTGATGAGTGTGTTCATCGTCAGCATCCATGTGAATCAGCTGAGCAGAACCAAGTGCTTCAAACCTGAGAAATTAAAAAGTGATAAAAACTAGCCAAACTTGGTTTGAACTTTATGTCAAAACTGTATGCGCACAGGTGTGACGTTCTGACTGTGACCAAGTGCTTTCTTTTGGTGTCAAATCAAAACTTTCAGGCTCCTGCATTGAGGTGAGGCTGGACTTACGTGTAAGGCCTTTTGGAAAAACACGAATACGGCCGAATACGCTTCCAAACAGGGAAGCTACAGGAACCCGGTGTGGCAGCTATGTTCGCTATGTTGATGAGCATTGCTGGCATGAAGAGTATGAAGAGTGAATACAGATTGCAAGGCTTTCAAAAGAAGCACAAGAAATTCTGCCGAGAAAATGATGGAAAACAGGGAATACTTGTGGGCTTCAAATTCATTTCAGAACAGCAACAAAATGCAAAACAGAACGCCCACACCACCAGGAAACCGTCATGGCTTTCAACAACCTGCACAAATCAAAGTACTTCTGAACGAGGCCCCCACCACGATTCTCGGTATCCAACCCATCGTCCATTTGGAAAGTTGCCACATCCTGTAGCTGAACAAACTGCTCCACAGTGCTTCCCACCAGACGCAAGCAGCAAGGCAAGAAACGGGGCAGAACTCCTTCTGGCGTAGACCATTGGAGACAGGACCAGCCTCTCAATAAGATCTGATTGAGATCTGTCTGAGATCTGTCTTGTGAGATCTGGACCTGGCATGCACTGTGCCCTTGTGACTTTGTGTATCTTGGATTTCCATAGATTTCTCACATCTCGTAGATCTCGTAAGAATTCCGTATGAATCTCGTCGTGTCTCTTGGTCTCTGGCCATAAACCAAGCAAGCTTGGACCTCTGCATCAAGGCATCGCAACCGCAAGGACCCAGTGATGAAACCGCTTTCAGGAACCCTTTCGTTCCCATTTCGTCCCCTCAGCCAGCAACGTTGCAGGCGGTGGCAAGGGATCGACCTCGGCACAGAAATGGCACATTCTTTCACTGCTTCAGGTACAGTACGGACGCCCCCAGATGCCACCAGTTGCTCGCGTGGAAAACTTTGAAATTGCTCCTTTTCTGAACGCTTCAAAGGGTGAAGAGTTGGAGTTCCAGTTCCAAGCTTGTAACGGGAACTGCTTCTGATGGTGCTCGAACAACGCCACCGATGATGCGTCTCTTGGTTCGGCCAGGCCTGTACTCGTGCCGAATCCACTCAGACACACTTTCTTGTCAGCTTTGTATCAAACTTTGTATCAAACTGTCCCGGTTCTTTCCAAAAGATCCCGACGTCTTGAAAACTGCGGACTCTTGCAAAGGCCTGCCAGTCAGCAACAAATTGAAAGAGTTGGACAAAAATGACATATGGTTTTCTTTCTTTTGCTTCTTTATGTTTTTCATTGCGCTTCACTAAAAAATCTGCAGTATCGCGCAGAGTTGCAGTTGCCATCACTCATTGCTCTGTCGGAGACAAGTCTGAGCATGCAACTCATGCCACTCGACCGCAGTCTCTGCTGAAGGCGGCACCTGCAAAACGCTCCAATGAGTTTCTTCACAACCAGATCAAACGTAATAAACCAAGCATGTCAATGTTCGTCACTATGTTCTAACAGTTGGTTAATCTTCTGTTGCATTTCTCGATCCAATCTGTCTTGGTGTGAAGGCTGCCTCCGTAGCTTGTGTAGGTTGCCTGGGACAAAGCCAAATCAAGTTTCAACGCCCAGCAGGTAAGACCCTCTCGTGGACACTGATTCTCGAAGCAGGTAAAACATGATAAAACATGGTAAAACTGTAAAACCATGTGCCCCCATTATTTTTTTGGCTCATACTCCGCCGACTTCCTAGAGTTCTTAGAGCCAGACTCTGCCGAAGATAGTGCCTGTCACCCACTGTTGTCCCCGCTGTAGGTGAAGTGAAAGTGAAGTGAAATCAAAACTCAAAACCCTGTTTTCTTCCCAATACAAGGACGTCGGTAGTGACTGTAGTGCAAGGAACAAATCTGTCCGTACAAACAAACCAATGAAAACTTCCCAGCTTTGGTAGTTGAACAGTACAGAATCATTCTTGACAGGCTCCGGACCTGTGTCTGACGCTTCTCGACAATCTCTTGCATTGCTTTCTGAAAGTCACCAGTCCGCAGCGTGTTGAGCAGTGCAGATCGAGCCTCACAGCAAGTCTCTAAGTTGCAAAATGCATCATAGATCCATGCCTTTTTCAAGGACATGTGAATACATGTGTAGGTATCTATCTATGTGATAAAATGTGTATGCCAATGCATCCATGTACGTATATACAACGATCATCGGGCCAGCTAGCGCGAAGCTATGGTTGACACCGCCTATCAAAGAACTGCTGACATCTCTTGGTTGTTGGGCACTTGTCTGTACGCAAAATGATGAATTGTTTTATGTTGCTATTTGCAAATGGCTTAGGGGCACCTATTGCGTGGGATGTGGCCCTATTGTGTCTCACGGGGCGTGCGTCACTGGAGGGTTATAGGAATGTCTCAGAAAGGCAGGAAATCCATGAAATCCTCAAGATACCCCAAGTAAAGGCATCCATAATGCCCAAAGTTTCAAGATCACGTACTCACCTTTTAAAATTTGTCATGTTCACTGCAATGTTTTGACTTGATTTTACTTGTAGCAGCGTGACACGCCTTCAAGGGCAGTGGGCAGCCTTTAGAATCAAAAGAGTCATTGCTTTCAAATGCAACGGTTACGAATAGAATTCAGCACCTCGTTGAGAAGAAAAAATGCAGCACTACAAGCAGAAAGCAAAGCAAGCAGTGTTCCCATTCCCAACGTGCTGTACTGCTCAACAAGGCAGTGTTCCCCATTGTTCCCCGTTGTTCCCCATTGTTCCACAAAGAAAATGCATCAGATTGACCAAATGCAACATCCTATCAATCCGGGAAGTCTGTGAGAAAAATGTGGTTTGACAACCAACAGCCTCAAGTTTCACGCATGTGCGTATTGACACGAAGTGGAGAACAACAAGAAAACACTTCGACTGCTTTGGGAAAGGCCCTGACTCTCAAAGTACTTGAAAGCTTCACTGGATTGAAGATTCAAGATTCAAGATTTCCGAAGAAAGTACTGCTACTGGATTGCAAAGCTGGCTAGCAATGACTAGTATATACATGCCAATGCGATGTGAATGTCAATGTGATGCCAAGATATAGTCTGCATTGCGTCACTGCTTGAGTTTGCGACCTTTTCACGGGCATCTTCCAAGGACGGTTCCTTCGGTTCGGCTGGTTCCATCGGTTCTGCAACAATGCTGTCCTCAAGGAGAGTCACGCAGAGCAGCTCCAGGCCGCAAGGAGAACGTGCAAAAAAAAACAAAAAGAAAATATACAAATACAAAACGGAAAAAAAAAAAACAAAACCGAATAAGGGAAAGAAGGGAAAGAAGGGAAAGAAGGGAAAGAAGGGAAAGAAGGGAAAGAAGGTTTGAACTTTGAACATTTGAACTATGTCTGGAGAACGACAAGAAACGGACGGCAAGATAATCTGATAGAACTTTCAAAAAATGCAAAACGCAGAAACCCACACCCAAGACACTCCAACACTCTGTCCACCTGGAAGAAAGCTGGAAAAAGAGCATAAGGATTGCATAAGGCATCAGTCCTCTGTCTCGGCCGAAGCTGTTTCGATGCTCTTGGGCTTATCAACCTTGCAACCATCCGCGAGAACAGGCTCCCAGTGCAAAGATGGGTTGAAAATACCCAAGGTTGAAGGCCAATCCTGATATGGATGCAGCGGTATAGGTAAATACAGGAGGAATACAGTTGGAATACAGTAGGAAGCATATCTCTACAGAGTCTACAGAGTCTGCAGAGTCAGAGCAGGAGTGTGCTGGCCTTGGACTGCAGCAAGGCTGCTGTCAGTCGACCATCAGCAGTGGCTTCCAGCAATGCATCCCGAGCCTCACATTTTAACATTGAAAGAGGATGAAAAAGGAAGAAACAGAGAGAGAGAGAGAGGAATTTGAGAGAAAGATGCAAATTGTCTGAACAAATTAACAAATTCAAAAAGCGTGTTGAGAATGAATTGAAAAAAGCCCGCAAATATATAGCTTTAGTCTGAGTCTGGGTGAGTTTGCAAGAAATACAAAGTAACAGGGAAATTGAGACAAAATCAGGAAGGAAAAAACACGTAAAGAGCGAGACGTGAAATTACAGCAACCTACGTTTAGCAGCACGCCAATCCTTTGTGCTTTCAGGATTTTCATCCTATGCCGGTCATCCAAGACGCACGAGAAAATCATCATTGTGCTGCCAAGGACTCACGGTCAGACTGAGGCATTCGATGGCTGAACTTCTACTATGTCAATGTGGAAAAAGTATAAATGTTATGTTATGTCATACAACATATGTATATATATATATACATTTATATATATATATACACCACTACCGAATGCACCAGTCATCGCATACAAAGTCTTGGATGCAAAGTCTGCGACTACACCCTTCCTGCCTGCTGGCGAAGTGTTTCAATCTCATCTGCCTGCACTTCACAATATAAGCACATGCAAAAACCAATCAATGCCAACTGGAAAATGACAACAATGAACGCGCTGGCGTAAGTTGAAAGATCTACAGACCATTAACACCAAATACCAGGCTGTCCAAGACAAATAACTGCCACTGCATAGTCAAAGACACACCCAAAAAAAAAGAAGGACCCAGCCTCCTTAACTTGCCTGAAAGCAGATGCCAAGCGGCCATCGCGGGCAGCTTTCAGCAGCGTGTCCCGAGCCTCGCAAAATGGTGCCCTTCTGAAGTTTCTTAGGAGCAGTTGGAAGCAGTTTNTTACATCTCACAACTTCGAAGCCTCACGACGCAGGGACTCCACGTCAGCCTGCTTGGTATCAACCTCCTCAACCTCCTCAACCTGGTCGTCACGTGGCGAGAATCTCACTTCTTAACCCTTACGGGGGCCAAAAGCAGGATCTGGAAACGCCAAAGAAAACATGCTTACAACATGAGGTATTCCGAATAGACATCCAGCTGCTGTCCACTTTCTCGATTTCCCAAAATGTCGCTTTGGAATAGCCCCAAAGAGTCCCCCGCAACTGTCTCGGGGCTAGGGGGGTCTTGTATGTGGATCAGCGTATGTGTGAACCCTAAAGACATGTCCAAATTCCAAAGGAACCTTCGCTGCAGGATGATGTCTCTCCTGCTGTTGGTTCCCTGGGTTCTATTTTCAAGCTTGTAATGACGAATTGCAATAGGCAACAGCCCGCTCTCGAAATCGTGAGGACGAAGGAACTTCGATGAAGAATAATCAAATCAGATAAAATGATCGACCCATATAAAAGCCATTTAAAACCATACNATGATCGACCCATATAAAAGCCATTTAAAACCATACAAAACCATGCAAAACCTTACCCAAAGGCATGGCGTTCGCGCAGCTCGTCTTGAAGACAAGAAAAACCCATTGTATCAGATTGTCTTACTCACACCAAGCACCCACATGAAGCCACACTGCGACCCACTCGCCTTGCGCATCTCCTTGAAAGCGGATGCCAAGCGGCCATCGCGGGCAGCTTTCAGCAGCGTGTCCCGAGCCTCGCAAAATGGTGCCCTTCTGAAGTTTCTTAGGAGCAGTTGGAAGCAGTTTTAAGCGGTTGGAAGCGGTTTGAAACGGAAGCAATTGGAAGCAGTTTGAAGCAGTCCGCAGCAGTCTGAAGGAGTCTGAAGCCAAACAGCCAAACACGGTAATTCTTACATCTCACAACTTCGAAGCCTCACGACGCAGGGACTCCACGTCAGCCTGCTTGGTATCAACCTCCTCAACCTCCTCAACCTGGTNGAAGCCTCACGACGCAGGGACTCCACGTCAGCCTGCTTGGTATCAACCTCCTCAACCTCCTCAACCTGGTTGTCACGTAGCGAGAATCTCACTTTTTAATCCTTACGGGGGCCAAAAGCAGGATCTGGAAACGCCAAAGAAAACATGCTTACAACATGAGGTATTCCGAATAGACATGCAGCTGCTGTCCACTTTCTCGACTTCCCAAANGCCAAAAGCAGGATCTGGAAACGCCAAAGAAAACATGCTTACAACATGAGGTATTCCGAATAGACATGCAGCTGCTGTCCACTTTCTCGACTTCCCAAATTGTCGCTTTGGAATAGCCCCAAAGAGTCCGACGCAACTGTCTCGGCGTTGGGGGAGTGTTGAATGTGGATCAGCGTATGTGTGAGCCCTAAAGACATGTCCAAATTTCAAAGGAACCTTCGCTGCAGGATGATGTCTCTCCTGCTGTTGGTTCTCTGGGTTCTATTTTCAACTTTGTTATGATGCATTGCAACAGGATGCAACAGGCATCAGCCCGCTCTCGAAATCGTGAGGACGAAAGAACTTCGATGAAGAATAATCAAATCAGATAAAATGATCGACCCATGTAAAAGCCATTTAAAACCATACAAAACCATGCAAAACCTTACCCAAAGGCATGGCGTTCGCGCAGCTCGTCTTGAAGACAAGAAAAACGCATTGTATCAGATTGTCTTACTGCACCCACATGAAGCCACACTGCGACCCACTCGCCTTGCGCATCTCCTTGAAAGCGGATGCCAAGCGGCCATCGCGGGCAGCTTTCAGCAGCGTGTCCC
>BGPT01000901.1:10961-31262 GCA_003297045.1 Symbiodinium sp. clade C Y103 | reverse complement strand
TTACATCTCACAACTTCGAAGCCTCACGACGCAGGGACTCCACGTCAGCCTGCTTGGTATCAACCTCCTCAACCTCCTCAACCTGGTCGTCACGTGGCGGGAATCTCACTTTCATACTCTTTGATTTTTTTTGTTGTGGCAAACGAATCTTCAATTTTTTAATTGCTGTCTGCCTTTAAACGTTTAGTTTTTTCTTGGGTTCTGGTGATTCATTGTGAGAGTGTGGTGGTATTACGCTCACGCTGGGCCAAATGCGACAAATTGCAACTATGCGCAATTTTGATGAGAATCTAATAGAATCCAATAGATTCTTTCAGTTTTCTGATCCCGCCTTGGCTGTCTTAGCAGCAGTAGCTGCTTGCAGGGCCGCGAGCAACTTTCCACTCTGCGCTGCTTGGATCAAAGTTTGGCGAGCCTTCAGAGATGTGTGCAGAAAAGTGATGCCATGCCGGCCATGCCGGCCATACAGTTCTCATACTCGGCAGAGTCGAAATGGAATCTAAAAGAATGTTGGAGTTCGATCTGCCTCCAAACGAGCTGCCATCTCTTCATCAAAGCTCTCTTGCTGAGGAACAATTGCAGTATTGTCAACCTGGCCAGCCAATTTTAATGACGTGCCATGCTCGCCATTTTGGCCATTGAGAACAAGCGGATGCTGAGCAATGTAGCATCGTGCGGAGCAATGGATGACTCGTTGTGTCTGGATTTCAACAGCTCGGAATCGCCTCTTCGAAAGACTCCTCATCCTGAAGCGGACGAGAGAAGTTCACGAAAGAAGTCTTCACCATCTTCACAGTCTTCACGTTCGAAAGGTGATGAAACATGATGAGACCGGACAGAGGTAACTCCGTAACTCTGACGTTGCTGCGGTCCTCACTGAAGCCCTCAACCTCTTCAAAGTCCTGAACTGAAATCTCTTGAGAGGCATCCTGCGATATGCAATCAGATGCAGTCAGCTTCAGTCATATGCAGTTGGGCTTAGTTCCAAACTATTCTGGAATAGCAATGCAGTGATGACATGTTTTTGGTGCCGGCGCCTATAGGGCCCTGCGTTCGTGACGTTTTTTTCTATCACTTTTTTCCCTCACTGCCCATATCTTCTCTTGCTACGTCTTATACTTGGGTTGGGGTTGGTGGGGGGGTGGGGCAATAATGTCCCTTGCATTTCTATCATGAACTTGCTTCATCTTGCACGTCTTTTTTCTTTTACTCCACGTTCTAAATTCTTCTTCTGCCTCTCTTCTACACTTGGGTTGGGGATGGTGGGTGGGGGGTGGGGTGATAAAGTGATAAAGCCCTTGCAATTGCAGTGGCAATAACGTCCATGCTGTTGCCAAAATTGCTTGCAACGTCACAAGAACTTTCATTCACGTCATTTTACGCTATGTTACTTTATCTTCTAATTTCTTCAGATCTTTTAGCTACGTTGTAACAATATTTCTTATAGCTCTTCCTGCAACGTTGCAACAATCTTTCTTATAGTTCTTCCTGCTACGTTGTAACCATCTTTCTCTGTCCTTCCTATTGATCTTCCTGCTACGTTGTAACAATCCTTCTTATAGATCTTCCTGCTACGTTGTAACATGTTGTAGCCATCTTTCTCTTATCCTTCTTATTGATCTTCCTGCTACGTTGTAACAATCCTTCTTATAGATCTTCCAGCTACGTTGTAACCATCTTTCTCATATCCTTCTTATAGATCTTCCTGTTACGTTGTAACCATCTTTCTCTTATCTTCTTATAGATCCATAAATATGGCGAAAAATAAGTTTGAGCCAGCTGCTCGGGTGAGAAAAATGCTGCAAAGTGCTGGAAGGGTTGACGAGACTCAGAGTTGGAGCGAACCCTTACAGGGGTTTTGTCCCCTTTTTGACCATCACATTCATCTGAAATCCTTAAAAGCTCTCAGTTCTTGATGATTTCCAAAATTGTCATGAATTTGAAATGGTCACGAACGCAGGGCCCCTTAGAGGCGCCGGCACCATGTTTTTCAAGCCCTCACTTTTGCTGCGTCCTGAACTGCCTTCGCAACGTCAAGCTGTATGCCTCGGAAGCTTCTTGTTCTCAAAAGAACCCAAGACTCTAGTTCAAACATGTTACTAGTAAGATAGTTACATATAGTCACTGTCAAATCTATCAATCCATGACTCCAACAAGCGTTGACAGTAGCAACATGAAGGCCTTGTTGGACGACGCGGCTGGCAATTCGTGACGCCAAGTCAACCTTGGAAACAATATTGCACAGCCATCCACTGTTCTCAGCAATGATTCCTTGACCCAAAAACCCTGATATCTGAGAAGTAAGCAGACTCCATTTCCTGTCATCAGCACCACACCAGGCTTGTCATGACTCGTCATTTGAAAGCACGAATGACATCGAGTGACCACATGTGTGGATACATGTGACATGCGGCCTCCTCCTCAGTCTCGCTCTGCCCTGACAGGCTTAAAACATCATCCTGCCGTTACAAAGCTATGCTTTGCCATGGGGATTGAGAAAGCATGAGAAAGCGATTGTCGGTTGTCAAAGATATTCGATGCCCCTTGCATCTGAAAAATGGGCAAAGGTCCTCAATCTCGTTGCCAATCTCATCAGCTGGAACCTCGTTGGCTTCAACACGTTGATAGGCAGAACCAATCAAAATCGATCACGAGAGAGACAATTTAAAAAAATTACCATACAAACCATAAATAATCACTACACTGATTAGTTTGCATTTTTTGGTTTCTGCTATAAGACTATGTCGGTTTCCTTCCCAGGAACAGCAGGGACAATGCGTGCATCTGCTGCAAGTGCTTCCTGTCCACGTGTGTCCACGTGCCAATGACCATGATCGACTCCCGAGTTTGTGGTTTCACGGTTTCACGGTTTCACCAAGCCCATGTGCACAGCACATGGTGTCCTTGATCAAATCATTGACTACCAGGTTCGACAGTTCCTGCAAGAGGCGGAGAGCATGGAAGGTCAACACCGGTTCAATCAGTACATGATTTAATTAAAATCAGTTAAATCCTGTACAATTGCCGTGATTTGCCGAGCCACAGTGACATCCCAACATGTTGCAACCCACAACCCGGTGACAGCGACAACAACATCCGCCCTGTACTCCTCAGCCTTCACAACCTTTCCAATTTTCAAGTCCTCGCAGCCACGGTGTTGAAATCTACATCATGATACATCCAGGTAAAAAATGTAAGACAAATGTAAAAGATGTAAAAAGCTTCGACATATGCAACTTTCAACAGCTTGTAATATTTGCAATCAGTGTAATCATAAGTTTAGCCTGAAAGAGATTACACCGTAGTAGAACAGGTTTGCACCGGTTGCACCGTAGTAAAACATTGCAATCATTGCATTGAGCGAAAAGTTCAGCATTGAGCGTTTCCTCATGTGGCCCATGTTGGACACGGCTGCGCAAAGGCCTGGCTGACGAGTTTTGAAAACCACTGCGCCAGAGCATCTCCGTGTCCAAGTTCAAAAAAGTCCGAAAAAGTCCGAAACTGAGATGTCCCTAGTATTCCTTATATATGTCCTACTTAGTCCTACTTCTTACAGTTTCTTTTGCCGTTTCAACAATGCTCCACTTTAGCAAAGATTCGGAGAGTGACCAGAGCACGTGGAAACGCGGGACTGCGAGACTACTCTGCGTCTGCGTCTCTTTCCCCCTTCATTGAAACCGTCTTTGAAAACTCAAAAAACAGGAAGAAACAGGAAGAAACAGTTGAAATATGTTACTATGTTGAAATCTCTTCGTTTCTTTGCCGCTGTGCCTCGGCCTGGGAACCTCCGGCTTTGGTCCACAAGGAGCTCTCCTTTTGGAGCCTCGATACGAAATCGAAATCCTCGGTGACCTTTTGACTCTTTCTGACTCTTTCTGGCTCTTTCTGGACCTTTCTGGATCTTCCTGGTTTCTCAAAATCAGGAAACTTCCGCAAACTTCAAAATCGTCAAATGAAGGAAGCAACAGAAGCAACAAAGCAACAGCAACGGCTCACAATTCTCCTTACTTCTCCTTACACCGTGCTTGCACAGCTTGGAATCGCTCGCTACTTTTTTCCACGCTGTTTCGCAGTGTGAACTCAGCTGGATCGTGTCTTGGAGCTCCTCAGAACGTCCTGCAAGAGCTGTGGCCAGCAGCCATGCCACCGTTGATTTGATCGCTATTCCATCGTATCGTATGGATTCATACGGAAGCTCTCTTATTGCGTATTACGCAACTAATCCGAGTTCTTCCTAAATTCGTAACAAACGACCAGCTAATCACCACATCTTCATACTCTTTTCGAAACCACATGATCCGCATCAGGTCCACAACAACACCTTCAGAGAAGTGCTTGTCCAGAATTCTGCCTGAGGTCTTTGGTCAAGGTATCCTTTGTGTTAACGGAATAAGTACATTACACTATGACATACATATATAATTTATAATCATATATACGCATGTGTATATATATATATATATGTATATATATTATGATATATGTTTATAGTTTTCTCTACATATTTATTTGATTTTATTTGCATATCACAGCTGTATGTGTTCTTCGACACGTTTCTGCAAGTCCTCTGCCTCCGCAATGGCTTCTCTGAGTGTCAGATGCGCCAAAAGTAATGCCTTTGATCGCACCAAAACATCAAATCCAAAATCCAAAACTTCAAATGCTAAAAGCAAAGAAAGCTGTGCAAATCAAGACTGAAGTATTTCAAGACATTTCAAATACATAATTTTGAAAAAATGCTCCAAAAATCTTCGAAAGCTAGTTTGATGTCTCGTCAGATCGTCCTGGCTCCGATTCTTCCGCTTCACCATTTGCTTCGCTCAAAAACATTCGTTGCATAGACTGAGGCGACATGAGGCACCACAAAGAAACTGCTGACCACTAAACTAGCCCAGATGGATATGACTGTTGCGGTGACGGCATGGTTGGACAGGCTGCAACTCAGATGGTATACCCCTACAGGACTCATCAGGAATCGTGGTATAAAGATGTATAAAGTATAAAGGACTGAGAACCTCCTAAAAACCTGCTGAGGACTCCCTTCCAGGTCTCTAAATGTATCGGATTCCCTCGGAATCACGGGTCTTAAGCTTCCCTCCTGTGTTTCGCAGCATTTGCTGCCACCTTCCCAATATTCCAAGTGTTCGCCCCTTTTTAAATGTGATAAATGTGTCAATAGAGGTTGAAATCGGTTGAAATGGTACAGTGACTGTGCAGGTCCTCGTCAGAAATTCCCTGGGCCCCTTGCTGTTGGCGCTGCTTTCAATGCAAGCGCCACATCTGATCTTTCTGGAGGCAAAGGGCCTGTATCTTGCATAGCATAGATTGCTGGCTGGAGCCTTGGCCACTGCAGTGACACGTGACAAGCACAAAGATACATCATGATACACCATGATACACCCAGACCTACCCATCTCAAAGATTCTCAAAGTATCGGAGTCGAAACTGAGTCATCTGAGTCATGTCTGAATGCAGCCAACTTGCAAAGTGCCTGAGATGTTCTCACATGCACTGACCTTAGGAAAGAGATAACTGAGGGCGGGGCGGTGCAAACTTTACTGTGACTATGAATTAACATCGGGGGTCCGTCCAAGAAGAACACATTGCAAATGAACAACATTCGTGCACATTCTTACTTCCCACAGCACAATTTGAAGCAACAATATACGGATATATACGGGAAGTACAAAAGCGAAACAAATCGAAATGGTTCGACTCTCACAAAGATGTGCCAATGATGTGCCTTCCACATCACTCACTGCTTGAATGACTTCACACAGTTGAGAGCAAGACAGCCCCCAGACTCGGGTCAGACAAATATCCAGCCATTCTGAGCAAGGCGGCATCGTGTGGCATGGTGTTGCATAATGCCAACATAAATCACAGAAATATACAGAAATCACATAAGTCACTGAAAAGTGTTGAAAAGGTGCAATGTCAACAATGTCAGCGTCAAGAAGGTCAGCAAGGTCAGCAAGGTCAGCAAGGTCAGCAAGGTCAGCAAGGTCAGCAAGGTCAGCAAGGTCAACAAGGTCCAAATTTCGACGAAGGTGCGGCAAGATGGCTGCATCATCTATATCACCATCAAGTTCCAGTGCCAAAGGCCTGGACGGTAACGAAACACAGCGACTCTGGGTTTCAAGAGCAAAGGACACCAAGACTGGAAAGCTGCAGAAATCTTGTGCACACACCGCTTCTTGTCAGATCCTAAAATATACTAAGGATGCATGCTTAATGAAAAACAATGCCAAAAAAAGAGAACAAATTATGCAAAGGAAAAACACCAAAAAAAGACACAGAAAAAATAATAAACAAACAAATAAATTATGAGTAATCAATAAATAGATAGGTGAATAAATGAAGGAATCAATAACATAATATTTTGTTGTTTGTTTCGATTTTTGTTCGTTTTGTTTCGTTTTTTGTTTTCTTGTTTCCCCTTTTTGTTTCGCTTTTTTGGCACGCTTTCGCATTGCGCGGCATTTGCATGATTTTGCCTTTTTTGGCTTTGGCTTTGTGTGTATCTGTGTTTTGATGTGTTCTTGCTTTTGTTTTGCTTGTTGCTGTTTTTTCCCGCAAATTTGTATTGTTTTTCTTCATATGGTATCACAAACGAATTGATTTGCTAGACTTTAGGATTCTGGCTATCTTGTGAACATAACCAAAACGTTTGGAAATGTCTAGAAATGTCTGGAAAGCTGTTCGAAGTTCCAACCCTTGCCCTTTTGCTGTTCTGACCCTGGCACAACTCTACATAGCTTGAGACTCCGCACAAATTGTCATCGCCAGGAAAGTTCCAGCCATCTACCTGATTTTGTGATGAGACATGAGACACTAAGTCACTAAGGTTCATCCTCTGGCAAAACAGCCTGTCTCTTTGAATGAATTAAGAGTCAAGATAGTCAAGTTACATGCGACAGCAAGGTATCATTTCGAATGTCAGGCTCGGAATCCAGTTCATTGCCGCGGTAGAGCAAAGGAAACGGACAGAACCTCGACGCCACGACATGCCACGACTTCGATTTTGCGATTTTGCCTAACATCTTTTTGTCATGTTTTTGTCACCAAGTTGTTTTGAAGATCTTAGATCCAAGCTCAATGTCCAACTCTGGCATCTGATCCTCTAGTGAAAGCATCCAAGAACCCTCCACATCGAAAAGATGACATCAGCATGCTCAGCATGCCCGGGCTTCAGCAACAGAGTCAGTGTCCTGCACTTCCATAACCCAGGTCTCACGAGTTCCAAACCAATCCGTTGTGAAAATAGGGCCTTGCGTTGGCAGACAAACTCTTTCGAAACCGCTAATTTGAAGGCTTTCCAGAAGATGTCCACCTGGGAACTGGGACCAATTTGAAGACAGGTTTTCCGACGGTTTTCCGCTTGCCAAGTGTGGCATGCCTGCCAAAGCATGCCACACACCGCAGCTTGCCTCTGAAGCCCCACTGCAAGCCGCTCGCTTTTGCAGCAGCTTCCAGAATGTTCTTCGCTGTGCCATAAGTGTCCTTGGGGGCCAAAGAATGCACAAAGAATGCCAAACAATTCCATGTGTCGTTTGGATGTTTGATCTTTGCATGAAATGAAAACAGGATGAAGCATGGCTTTCAAACAGTGTAAGACAATGTAAACTGAAAATTGGTAAGAATTTGATACGATATTATTAAGATGTATTAAATATATTAAAACATGTAATGCTTCTCCTCTTTCCACAAAACTCGAACCAAACTTCCCTCCAAGAAGCAAACAAAGCCTTCAGCCAAGGTTGGTAAGGAAGCTCTACGAAGTGCCTCGAAAATACAAGGGCTTTCGCCACAAAGGTTACCAAATATGAATAAATATGATAACTGTGAAATAACCGGTGAGAACAAAACCATGCCTTGGCGACAAGAGTAAGAGCTTCGCAATAAGGTCAATCCCACCTTGCGCCCTGGCATACACATATATGATCAAATATGATCAAATATGCACAGTGTCTTGATTCAGTCTTCATCCACGAAATATCTTTGCACGTTGCAGCATGATGCACAGCACAGCCAGCACAGTCACCATGACTCACAGAGGCCTTGAGAGTCCAGCTTGCATATATTGCTGGGCTGAGATGTTGTCAATGTGATGTATGACCTGACTTCCGAGCGCCGAGTCCCGACCCAACTTGCTCTGCAGTCGCTACAGTCGCTCTGAGCACCACGTTCAAAGCATAATCAAAACATAACCAAAGCATGGCCGGAGCATGGCCTGATTCTATGCTTCGTTTTCAGTCCGGGACGAGTATCTGTTACTAGCTACTTGCTATTACTGCTTATTGCTGTCTCCTACTGGCTATTGCTTCTGACTCTTTCCAGCCGTAGACTGAGATCTCAAGCTGAGCAGCAAGAAGGAAAACTAATAAAAAATGGAACGATAACGAGCTCAGAACGACCAGGACAAAATCAACAGGAGGGGGCTAGCGAAAAGCTCTCACAGCCGAGTGGTGAGAATACTAGTTGGCTGCTATGGTATGGGTCTGCTTGTTGCATCTTTTTGATTCTTTTGCATCCTTTTGCACGGGTGAATATTTGGATCCTGCCACATGCTGTAACCTTCAAATGCTGTGGACATCAAATTCAAAGGGATAAAGGGATGTATGTGTGAAGTTCTGCCTTGCACACATATACACCCAGAGTCCTGGAGGGGTCTGGGGTGGGAAAACTGGGACTGGGGACACGCAAACACAAAGGTCAGACTTGCAAAGGACTTGCAAGAGTTACAAAGGTCGGCGTTGCATCGAGCGGACACGGAAGCGTGTAGCAGGCGCGAACTACCTCTCCGAAGGACAGGAACAACTTAGAAACTCTTGAGAGTAATCTCAAACAAATGCTCGCAGTATGCACTAGGGAAATGTGGACACAGGATGCCAAACACCAAACTGTTGATGGTACTGCACGCTGGGTACATGGCCGAGAGCAAGAACATCGCATCACAGATTGGCCTGGCAGGAAATTACCAACACGACCAGCAAACGACCAGAGCGTGCTGAGCTGAACAAAGCTGCGACATAGCCGTGAAGCCCTGAGGCTAGAGATGGCTCGAGTCCTGCCTACCGGATGCCAAACCGCAAATGTATTTGTAGTCCCAGACCTGAAGTACTGTGCTTTCACACACAGCATGACTCTGAGGAACATCTGGGGAACATACACTATTCTGTAGTGCATCCAAATAAGATCTTTTTTCCCCCTAATTCAAATGAATCCGGCTGAAATCAAAAATTATATCTAGGTCATATGTTTGTTTATCGATAAAACATGATAAAACAATTCAAATTCTGTAAAACATATTCAAGATCTGCAGAATCTGCACCTGTGAGATGCACCACACTGCACCTCGCCTCTGGCGCCACGAAGCAATTTGTCAGTTCCAGCTTTTGGATCCAGCGCAAATGCGTTTGCACAGCCTTGGAGCCCCCGGCTACGGCTAGAGCTGCACAACTGCGCTGTCAACACATAAAAACAGAGAAAGTTCCGTCTGAGTCAAGACTATCAAGGCATATCAAGGCAAAAAAAACACACTCCACGTGCAAAAAAAATAGCACATGGGTCACATGGGTGCATGCTCAACTTGTAATTCTCTGTGTTTGCAATCTGGGAGCTTCAGTTCTTAGAATCTGCCTCACAGTGCCTTGCAAACCAGCAGTTCCATTTCCAATCCCAACAGAGCCTGCGAGAATGCTCACGAGTCCAGGTGTGGATCAATATATCAGTCCCTGACACCTACCATGTTTCCTTATTCTGAGGAGCAAATAGGACCCCAATGTTGACTCCTACCCGTGCCCAAACGCTAGCTTATAGTGCTACTAAATTCACACATATGCTACACTGCTACACTGCTACACCTGCATCATCCTGCATCATCCTGCATCCTCCATTTGTTGGCATTCACAGGTTGCTGTGCTCTGGTCTTCTTTAGAAAATTTGACAACTTCCGGCAATGTCGCCTTCAATGGCCACCACGTCAGCTTCTGGGTGCCTGGCTGTGGCAACTTCTCACTTTTCAATATCACACCAATAGCCCCCCCCCGGCTCATGGCAGGCCTGTAAGCTGCCTTCAAAGCAAAGAATCCGTTGCAAGAACCCAGGTCAACAATGCGAAGCGGCCTTGGCTTCTTGCTGAGTCATCTGAGTTGTCTGAGTCGTCTGTCTAATCTAAGTTGTCTGACTTGGTCGTCTGACTGTTGTGAGGTGTTGTGCCGTGTTCTGACACATTGCACGCAACCCCCATCTCCATGGCCTTGTTTTGCTGGATGCAGCAAGCATTTCTGCCAGGATTGGTTTGATCGCCTTGCAAAATAGCAAGTCTATTGATTTTTTCTGTGAACGGCTTGTTTCCACTGCGAATAAAGTAAAACAAGGTAACACAAGGTAACACAACCTTGCAAGATCTTGCAAGAAACTGACCTGGCCTCCCATCTGCCAGTGAAGTGCTCCCACGGCCTGTCTGTCTTCCCCGCAACATAGGTGAAGTCTTTCCTCAGAAGTGCCGCATTGTCCCACCCATGCCTGATCTGCCTGATCTGCCTGATCTGCCTGATCTGCCTGATCTGCCTGATCTGCCTGATCTGCCTGATCTGCCTGATCTGCCTGATCTGCCTATGTATCTGCTGTCATGATTGAAGCCTCACACAATGAGCCCCCCGCAGTTGGTACGAAGATACTGGTGAAGCAAGAGGTGATCCGTTCCCCAGGCCCAAGCTGGTCTAAAAATGTCTAAACACCTGAAAAACACTTTGCACTTCGCCCTATGTTCTTTGTTGATCTTTGTTGTTCATGTTTCTCCCCTCCGATTTTTGGAATCCCTGGGATACAGAAGGACTTGGGGCAACACAAAGCAACACTAATCAAATCGAAGTTGCTTAGGCAGCACCACATCCAGCGGCTCTGACATGCAAGCCTGGTCAGGCTGTCACATGAGCCCAGCCACCATGCATCCCAAGTTTGGAAATGTCTGATGTTCACGAAGATTCAGAATGCCACATCTAAAACACAAAAAAAATGGGTATTGCGGTTTTGCATAGCCATGTTGGTATCAAACATCTTGGAGCGGTAGACACTCTTGGGATCGAAGTACGCTCGCAAATCTAGACATCCAAAGTGCAGACCAGGCCCTGCCTTTTGCAAAGAAGTTGTCACACCGGGCTACAGTTGGCTACGGCTACGGCAGCGCTGAGCGAAACAAATCAAAGTGCTGAGCTCTTTTGAGGTGTTGGGTGTTCAGCACTGTGCGGAGTGCTGGGTTTTCAGAATGTTTCAGATTTGTCAATGATTCTCCGGAAGTTGCATGAGCTTAATAGTTGCTGTTGGAAAACGTTGAAATGAGATGGCACACCGAGAAAACTGGGATGTAATACAAAGTACTAGTAACATGTAGCAGGAGCAGGTCAAGTTAGGATTGATTGGTCTTGTCACAGAACATAAAGATAGATTGAACTAAGGTGAGCTAATACTGTGTCTTCTTGCATGTCCAAGCTCTTTCTTGAGCCTGTGGGCCAACTTAGTGTAAACAAGTGACAGTGTGGCAGTGTGAAAGAATACCAAAGGGGCCCCAAAAAGAACCACAGAATCCAAAAGTACAAGCAATGACAAACAAAGTCGAGACGACACCCTACCTTCATTAGCAGTGTGGTTTCAAAGGGATTCACGCATAATTCCCATGCTGATTCGTATGCATTCAACCAATCTTTTTAGTGTTCCGAAGGCATTTTTTTCAACCTTTGCAAAATAAACTGAACATATTTGTGCATTTTGTGTGCCAAAAAGAGTTGAAGACAGTGTGCAAAGCGTTGGTTGAAAACATATGTGTGTTTCTGAGTCTGACGTTGATGACTTTGGTCCCACACTGCTCAGGGATTCGTTGACCATGCCTCGCGGAAAAGATTAACAATAGACAGAAATTGAATTCTGGGTTTGAGAGCATACAGCAAGCTTCGTTGTGCAATGGAATATGTTCAAAGCGTCGCAATTGAATGCTCTGCGTCCATCTCTACTGCAGGAGCTTCAGCATCGAGCCTTTTTCCGAGGGGGTCAGCACAGAGGGCCGAAGAATTCGACAGATTTGCTACCCGAAAGCTTGATAAAACAGCAGCAGATTTGACACAAGGTAAGCCAAGTATGCAGTAAAACGTTGCATTTAACATACCAAGTATGCTCAACTGTCACTGCAATCCTTGCCATGGTACCCTACCAACAGAGGGCAATGCACAGCAACCTGAAATGGTGGTGTCGTACCATTCTGCTTCATCAAGTCCTTCAACAGTCTTTGGCCTCACATACGCCGCAATTTCGTTGACAAACATGTGTAAAAGCGGCCACTGAAAGTGTAGAATTCCGAATTTTGTCTGCGCTGAGAACAGGTCTGATAAACAAACCTCCCATGCACAAAGTTACCTGGCATTCACAGCATTTCAATGTGCAATCAACTGACAATTGCCCTGCTTGGACGCGTCTCTGGCACAATTTTGCTGTAGTTTCCGCTCACTTTCCTGGTCCTAGTCCGTTGGTGATCAATTCCCAACCGAGGCAGCATTTGGTCCCAAGTTCCTCGATGCCCTTTGTCCAATTTTGTGTTACTTTGTCCCCCCGATATCATTTTTTCGCAATTTTTAGCAACTACCAAACACGAGGTACGAAATGCTAAATGTACCAAGGAAATGAAGACAGGCCAGGCGTGCAGCTGGAGGTGTACATGCCACGAGTTGAAGAAGTAGCGGTCGGGCCCGCAAAACTCTCCGGAAGCCTCAAACCATCGAAACCACCGTACACATGGGCAATGTCGGACAAATCACAAGCTGCATAAACTAATCGTTTTTGATCGTTTTTGTGCCCATGTTTACACCGAATGTGGTTTCCGATATAGGTGTTTCTGAAAACCCTTCATGTTTTGTATTTGTTTCCATTTTAATCACCAGTATTTATACACGAAATCATGTATATTTCTTATGTGTATACATATATATATATATATATATGCATGTGTTTGATTTAGGCAGCCAAAATCATGTCTTGCCGGAGGTTGCAGCCTGGTTACACAAGACAAAACAGTGCAAGGTTACACAAGACAAAACAGTCCAAAACTGACACAACCAGAAGTTTGCGGAACATGGGATCAATCAAAGCACTTGGCATCCAACTGGCATATGTACCAGCATAAACGCCAGCAGCAGCTATTATCAGGCCTCATTCTGCACCATCAAAACCCATCATGACCACAAAAGTGCGTGACAATATTTTGCAACACTGTGGCATTTGCTCGTGGGCGGATCCAATGAATCATCGACCTGTGAGCTGGGCCAAAAAATGCCTTGCCACCAATTCTTGAACACCTTGCCTGCTTCCGTTCTGATTCATCCATCTTTTCTCGGGTTGCAGGAACCTGTCGAAAACACCATGTGTTTAGACATTACATTGTGGTTTTGTGTTTGCACTTTCACATTTAAAAAATTCGATCCTGCAAAAAGCGCATGCACCGCACGATGGCCTCAATTCAAAATTGAAAGTTGAAGAAATGCATTTGGAAAAAAATGCAGCATAGTTCAAATTTTGGGTTCCTGACTGCTTTGTGCCACAATGCATCAGCATTCAACAACGGAGCCACCTGGACAACATCTCCCGCGGATTCAATGTTGCGACAAAAAAAATTGCAGGGACGAGCCTCCATGACCATCACATGTGTGTCACAACAAATCGTTTTCAATGGTTATCGATGTTTTTGTTGAGAAAGTGCCAGTAATCAACATGCATGAGTCAAGCAATTTGAGATTCAAAAGCAATGAGTAACTAGAGTGGGCCCAACCTGGCGTGACCAATTCAATTGCAGTGAGTATGTGTTTCAAAAAATTGATTGGTGAACGTTTTTTATGTAGCAACTCTACACTAGCCAACCAATAAAATCAAAGCTGCACGTCAGCCTGCGACCATAAAAAGGCTGCGGATGCCAAATCTAAAATATTATCTGCATGTTTTACATGTCGATATGTATAAATGCATATGCCATATGCACATGCATAGGTGTATGATACAATATGTCCGTATATGCATGCGCATCTTATGTGCATATTGTCTATAAAAAAATATATAGACAAGTTAGGTTTTCTTACTTCTTGGTCAAGGGTTTGACGGGTAACATCTGTATATATATATAAATATATATATATATATGTGTGCGTGTGGGTGTGTAATTTATCTTTGTGCACATATCCATAGAATTAATTCAAATCAATTACACTGACTTTGATGGATGCAAACATGTAAATTTACATACTCGTACATACGGGTACAAAAGCGCCCATATGCGTACATATGTGTACATATGCGGATGTGTACATATGCGTGCATGCGCATACCAATGAAAAAATAGATAATCAAAGATTGCACACGGTTTTTGTGGGGAATGTTCAATTGGGTGTGTTCCAAGTCCCAATCCAAGAATACAAATATCAACTAATCAAAGACTGCACAAAATTCGTTGGAAAAAAAATGATTCAGCACGTTCCAAGTCCCAATCCAAGAATCAAGAATCAGAGGTTACCACCAAGAGTCCCACAAAATTTTTCATGTTTTGATTTTTCCCCAAAACATTGTGTGAGGTTCTTGTTTTTTGCTTTGCACCTCCCGCCGCCTTCTCCTCCTCCTCCCGCGTCCTCACCCCTCCTTTCACACATTATACAACATTGTCTCACACACACAACATTGTCACATACAACATTGTCACACGCAACTCTCACACATACAACATTGTCACACACAACTCTCACACATACATTCTCAGATACAACTCTCACACATACAACATTGTCACGCACAACCCTCTCACACACAACATTGTCACACACAACTCTCTAACACACAACATTGTCACACACAACTCTCACACATACAACATTGTCACACACAACTCTCACACATACAGCATTGTCACACACAACTCTCTCACACACAACATTGCCACATACAACTCTCACACATACAACATTCTCACATACAACTCTCACACGTGCAACATTGTCACACACAACTCTCTCACACACAACTCTCTCACACACAACATTGTCACACACAACTCTCTCACACACAACATTCTCACGCACAACTCTCTCTTACTGCATTGGGTTGGCTCTGGTGACGGCCTTGGTCGCCGCTGGTCCCCTGTGGCGCCGCGCCTCTTTTGCGTGCCTTCGTTTTGTGTGGCAGGCCTGGCACTTGGCGACATCTGCCTTCGTTTTGCGTGGCAGGCGTGGCACTTACGGCACTGGGCTGGCTCTGGTGACATCTGTCTTCGTTTTGTGTGGCAGGCGCGGCACTTGGCAACATCTGCCGTCGTTTTGCGGCAGGCGTGGCTCTTACGGCATTGGGTTGGCTCTGGTGACGGCCTTGGTCGCCATTGGTCCCCTGTGCCGCCGCGCCTCTCTTGCGTGGCAGGTGTGGCGCTTACGGCGCTGGGCTGGCAGTGGTTTCACACACAGCACCTCCACATACAATTTATACACAATTTTCTCACACAGAGCACTTTCAAACACAACCCTTTCACACACAAATCTTTCACCCACAACTTTCTCACATACAACATTGTCACACACAGCTCTTTCACACACAACTCTTTGNTTCACACACAAATCTTTCACCCACAACTTTCTCACATACAACATTGTCACACACAGCTCTTTCACACACAACTCTTTGACACACAACTTTGTCACACACTGTTAAATTCTAGTCTCATACTAGATCGACGTCAAGATCCAAAAAACAAAAGAAAGTTTCAACCACGACTCCTAAGTGTACACGCCAGCCTCGGTCTTTTTCGCTCAGACGCAACACAAAGGAAGTTCGGCACACGGCCGCNAAAACAAAAGAAAGTTTCAACCACGACTCCTAAGTGTACACGCCAGCCTCGGTCTTTTTCGCTCAGACGCAACACAAAGGAAGTTCGGCACACGGCCGCACAAACAAGAACGAAAACCTGTCTGTCTTCCTACGTTGTCCTGCTGATAGTGAAACTACAGTTCGATACAGCTCTTGACAATTTAGCTCCCCTTGAGCCAATGTCCAACTAGGAAAGGCAATTCCAGGCTGTGAGCATCAACCTTTCCTTAAAGGTTGATGGGGCAATTCCAAACTGTGTTCAAACCGCTGTTTGAGTTTCAAACCAGCTTTCTACAAAACAAATCACCGCAAAAATTCTCAATGTTCAGTTCTCACTCAAAACGTGAAAACAAGTGTTCGAGAATGGCGTGATTCACAAATAAAATTATACAAATCTCCTGTGCAGAAAACTCTTGGAAACCTCATGTTTCTTCTCCAAATAACTTCAGTTCAGGAAAGCAAACGTCCATGTCCCAAAGCAGTTGGAGAGCAGAATGTTCTTCTCTACACTCATCATGTCCAATCGGATAACAACGCAAAACACCAAAGTCGATATACTTCGAACACACGCAGCGCGTCACAGAACAACCAGATGCAATAGAGCGTAGCATCGGAGATAGCGAAGCTGTAGACCAAACGTCTATACTGCGCAATATGTAGTTCCAGTATGTGAGAAGGTAACCAATGCCTGCCCAGGCATNNCTCTCGTCAGATGCCAACACACTTCAGTAGGCGCGGGCGCCTGCAATACCCATAAGTATATAGCTAAGCGTCAAGCTTAGCTATGGTTGGCAAAGTTCATCCTTCGAGAAAAGCATGACATAGTCAAAACCACTGTAAAATATATCATCCCGTCTTCACGACGCAGATGATCACAAAGTGTCCATCACGAGCAAACGTAGGTTGCTCGGGATCATGCAGAAAACGTCAGATCGAGATAGATCACACCAAAGTTGATGTTAAAATGATCAAATCTCAATCTGAATCCAGTTCGGGATACAACTCTTCGTGTCGAGCTCGCATCCAGTGGAAATAACATCAAATTCTGATGTGAACACACCATTGGTGAGGACATCTCACGATTCGTCCAATGAAGGCATCCAAATAGAGGTGTCCAGACCTCTTCAGTGAACAATGGGTGTACAGTCACCTCGGCGAACCCTTTGACCTAGTGTCACACACAAGTCTTTCATACACAGCACTTCCACATACAACTCACACACAACTTTGTCACACGCAGCACTTTCACACAACTCTTTCACACACAAGCTTGTCACACACGCCTCTTTGATGACACAATCTTGTCACACACGACTCTTTGACAACCTGCTCACACACAACTCTTTCACACACAATCTTGTCAGGCACAACTATGTCACACACAACTCTTTGACAGACAACTTTGTCACACGCGGCACTTTCACACACAAGTTCTTGAACACAAGAAATCTTTCTTCCACCATGTCCTCTCTCTTTCCTGCCTTCACCATCTCATTCTTACATCTGTTTGGTGCTTCTTGGAAGGAGTTGACTTGTGGGGTTATCTGGTCCATTGATTGATTTTTTTGACTCCCTTGATTTTTGATTTTTTCGTTGTTTGATTTGGGCTCTGGGGTTGTACGCGTACGGATCTTTATTTGCTGCCTATCATGTTCCGAGTATTGATATGCCTCAAATCCTTGCCGCTTCAGTGTGCAATTTCAATCCTCCAAATTCGCGGCACCTCTTTTGTTTTCGGACTTTTGCTTTCAACAGGTCGCATTCCGTTGCAGAAATTGAACAGATCCCCATTCATTTCGATGATGTTTGTAACTAGTTGCAACTAGTTGGAGAGTTGGTTACAACTAGTTGCTAACTAGTTCCGGAATTAGTTACAACTAGTTGCTAACTAGTTGCTGAGTTGCTAACCCTAACCCCAACCCACCCCAGCCGACCCAACCTCCATGTGATGTGGATGAAGTCGTTGATGTAGATGATGTGGGAGACGCAAAAGAAAGTAGGACATGTGATGTAAATGAACTTGGTAGCTGTTCTTTGGGAAAACCTTTCGCAGGAGCTTTCCGGAATTTAGAAGAAGTTGAGAAGAGGAGTTTTGTCCAAGTCCTTTGTCACACTGCAATTTCCGTGTAACAACTCATATGTAAAAACATTTGTGTAAGAACTCCTGCTTAAGAACTCCTGTTTAAGAACTCCTGTGCAAATGACATTGATGTAAGTTGGCCTAGATGGTGTAAGTGATGTCAGTGATGTAGATGAAGTTGATGCAGATGATGTAGATATGATGTAGTTGATGAATTTGATGTAGATAAAGCTTCGGATTTTTAAGTTAACCTAGATGATGTAGATCATGAATTTGATGCACATGAAGAAATTTATGTAGATGCTGTAGATGATATGATGTAGATGAAGTTGATGTAGATGATCTAGGTACTGTAAAGAAAATAGGAAATGTTGTGTAGATGAAGTGAAAACATGATTTTGGCAGTTGTTCTTTGGGAAACACCCTGTGCAGGAGCTTTCGGGAAAAATGACATCCCCGCACGTGATGTGAAATTGCGGTGTAGCTGATGTCTCGTCAGGAATACGTTTGGGGCGGTGTTTGCTGTCACGTGATGATTCCATCCTCTAACTTGCGTTGTGTTCCATTCTGTTTCCCCATGTGGGGTTTTGTCGCGAAAACAACTTGTTACCCATTTTTTCCCCATGTAGGCTAGTTTGTGTTGTCATGTTTTTTCATGTCTGATTTTTTCACGGCATGATCCCGTGACAATCCTTTCGCAGTTATCCCAATTTGCCGCTTGCCCTGGTTCTTTGTGTGGGGTTTTGTGGAAACATGAATTTGTCCACCGGTTTGGTTGGTTGTTTTTTTTTCTCTTTTTCCCCCGTTTTTTTTTCCCACCCTCTCTCTCTCTCTCTATCTGTCTCTGTTTCTGTCTCTCTCTCTCTCTCTCTTTCATTTCGTGGTCTGCGTCGCTACAGGGGATGAAGGTGGGAGACCAAGAAGAGGGGTATATGGAAAAAGTGAAACCAAAATTGACTGTTGGTTTAGTAGTTAGGCCCGAAGGATGATGTACCGATGGTTGCGTCCTTTTTAGGCAACTTGGTGTCAATGATGGAAACATCACCCGCTGTAAAAACTGAATGGAAATATAATGGGTAGGTGGTGGGGTCAAAAATGCTTAGGGAAACAAAATCATTGTCATTAAACATCCCAAATTGCAATTTTTGTGGCACCGGAACCTAAACACACAGGGACACGACTTGGTTTACTCTACGAATTGCATGGGCAATTTGAATGCACAACCCAGTAGCCCTTTGAAAATTTTGGCACAATCGCCACTATTTGAGACAACAGGGGAATAAGTCGGCATCATGCATCCTGATGTGTGCCTGAGTCCAAGTCGCATACCATGTTGTCATGTAAAAACATGTTGTAGAAGTCGTGGCCAAAGATTGGTTTGGGATGTCTTGGGACTGGAATATTTTCAAATCGATTGCGTTGATCAATCTCAACTAATGATTTTGTTGTATGCATTCACTTTCCGAGCATTTGTAGCCATCAAGTCGTAATTTCGAGTTCCACTTAACCGTTCCCGATCCAGGCAGGAACATGCCCATGAAAACCGTACAACAATTGCATTGGTCAACACTTGTGAACAAAACTGATGTCCCAATTTTCGCACGTGGCGGAGGCATGAAGTGTACTGAGTCTACAGGATTTGGATGCTTGGTCGTACAGACCTCATCACAGCTTTGGATGTAGAGTGCAGATGTTTCAAGTTTCAAAAACGTGCTTCAAAAATAATTACATTGTAGGCATTGCCGCATTGTAATTGAAGGTTCTTTGGGCCCTCCCTGGAGTTTTTGGGCACGGAGCTCTCACCAAGCCGATGCCAAGATTGGTTTCGGGTTCCGAACTTAGTGAGTTTGAAATTTTGAAATGGAATGAACATGGAATGAACATGGTACCTTCAGCATACTGCAGGCGCAATTTCATTTTTTTTTCACGTGACAGCAAGGCCAAGAATATTGCCCATGGTGCGTGGGTGAGCATCAGCCAGTGCGCCACTGTGTAGTGGGTGTTTTCAAACCTTGATGCCTTCGCCACTTTGTTGTTTGGCCACATCAAATTGTCGTGTGCAAGCGTTCACTTTGGATTTCCGTTTAATGTTTTGAGTTTCCTGTTGCATTTGTTGCATTTTTTGCATTCTCCGATTTTCGAAGGTAACCAATCCATCTGGATCTGTCCACAGGGATGCTGAACCCTCATCTCCCTGTCTGGGCTCTCAACCAGGCTCGAGATTTGAAGTTGCAGGAGGTTGGGTCGGCTGGGGTGGGTTGGGGTTAGGGTTCAACCCTAACCCTGAACTATGGGGGTCTCGGGGGGGCGGGGGGGGGGAACTCAGCAACTCA
>BGPT01000900.1:205499-221454 GCA_003297045.1 Symbiodinium sp. clade C Y103 | reverse complement strand
AGCTCCTATAGGCAAAACTTGTGTTTCGATCCTATAGTCTTAAGCTTCTCTTCTCTTGGAAACTTCCGCCACCCGCCTCGTGCGGGTTTTACTTGTAAAAATAGATATAAATAGTATGTATAGGTATTGTCGTTTTGAATATCATCATGATGGCTGTGAACATGTTAATGCTTCATATAACCATTGTTGCTCTCATCTTCATTGTTCCTTCTTGTTCTTATCATTTCTTTTGTCCGTAAAGTGTAATACGACCCAGGATGCTCCAGTTCTCACCATCTTTTCCCTGAGGACGAATAAAGTCTTCCCCAGCTTGCACTAGCTGTGATTCGTTGCCTAGTCCTTTCATGGACGTAAGAATTTAGATTTAGTTCGGGACTTGGGTTTATCTGAAAATATACGGGATACGAAAAATAACCATTGTAACCGGAAAAATGATCTCATCCATTGGAATTTGGGGTATCCTATTTCAGACGAAGCCACTTTTTTCAGGGCCTATTTGGATGTACAACTTCTTTTATCAGCTCCGGTGGTCAGCTCAATAATCCACCTTGAGGCCTGTGGGGCTGCAGTGGAACTCTTTACAGCTTGGTATATGGCCATGACTATAGAGGTCTTCCCATCTTCTTGGGGTGAATCACCACTTGGACGATACCCTCCAGTTATAAGGAACTGAGTAGTACCCTTGGTGATCATAAGTCCCCATTCAGTGGCTTATCCAACCTATCAATGGGTGAACTTAACTAACTATTATAATACAACTATGGTTGTTAACCACTTATGCGAATATTCAGGGCGCAGCTCTGTGTTCTGTGTGTGGTTGGGTGGAACATGTAGCCTAGTCGTATGAAAACAAAACAATATATAAAAACATTGCAAACAGCGGTCTGCACAGGCTGACGCTGATGGCCAGCAAAAATGGGGAGAACCTGCGAATCGGTATGGCCGACTCTAGCACCAGAAGCGGGCGCAAGAAAAACAAAACAAGAGGGCAGAGCCCTTCCCAAGTTTCGTCCTCTTGGACTCTTCGTCCATGAATTGCTCGAGCGCCGTCTGCAGGACTGGAACCGGCAGGTGAAGCCTGACTTCGCATGCCGCGTTCCAACACTTCACTTGCAGCACAACTTGGAGACTCTTAGAGCCGAGTGGCGCATATATGGTGCGCCCATCCCCAACGAAGCCGTCGAGCACGGACGGGGTAAGTGGAGCTTGCGAAGCCTAAAGCTGCACATTCTGGCCCCTGGGTCTGAAGCAGCCATGGAGCCACTGAGGGCTTGGCTGCCATGTCCAAAACTGGCATCTAATTAATTAAATTAAACTTTTACTTCCCCTGCCAGCAGAAGACTTTCGCTTCTTTGGACCAGGCTCTGTGCTGCTTCCCCTGAAAGAAGAAGCAGGTCTCTTCATTGCAACGGGGCCGACTTGCGGCTAAAGTGCTGCTTAATCAGCAAAACAGTCTAAATCAACACATACATAGCCAAACAAAGACAACTTCAAAATCTTCAACGTCTTATATCTCAAATTAATGAGTTAAAGCTACAGGTGAAAACCGCGGATACAAGATATCTTTCAACATATTGGATTATCTTAGGCGTCCTTACCAACCCCCCCAGACTTAACGTAGACGTAGCGGTTACATGAAGAAGACATAACATAGACGTAGCGGTTGCATGAAGAAGACATAACATATATAGACGTAGCGGTTACATGGATGTTATTAGCCCCACCCCACCCCACCCCATCCCATATTTACTAAAGTGACACGACTAGATGACGTCACGTAGATGTAGCGGTAACATGGATGTTATTAGCCCGCCCCACCCCACCCCACCCCACCCCACCCCACCCCACCCATATTTATAAAAAGTGATTTTCCACCCGCTAGCTAAAACTTGAACCACTTATGATCCGTGGGGTGCTCCCCCAAGTCCCGTATTTTTAGATACAGCACAATTATATCCCATTGCTACCACCATTTGTTGCCAGTGAACTCCACATTTATGCCAATATCCCATTGCTTTGGTGATTGCTATTCATAATTGTATCCCATGAATAGCAACCATAATCCCATGAATAGTGGGGTGAACCGAACATCTTTAAGACTTAACAACCCTGGTGAGGTTAAAATACCTCCCCACTAACATATGATATTACCCTCTGGTAAACTAACATAGCTATTGAAAATGGACAATTTATAGTGGATTTTCCCATTAAAAATGGCGATTGTCCATAGTTATGTTAGTTTACTGGAGGGTATGGTTAAAGAACCCCCTCGGTAGGGCTCTCCAAATCACCATCGCGCTGCCACCGAGTCTCCAGATTCGTCATAATCGACAAAGCTCGGCTGAATCTCAGCAAAGGAGGCTCGGCTCCAATGGTGTAACTGGTGTTTTCAGGGGTAGACATACGGGGATAGGTCTCCCTACTAAATAACTATAATGATGTAGTTGGTCTCATTCAATAGCATATTCTTGAGTGAATAGTGATATTATATATTATATATAACCTGATTGGACCTAATGATAAAAGTACCTGTGTGCTTTACAACTGGTTTGTGATAGATATCGAACTAGTTAATTATAAGTGGGTTTACTATTGGATATACCCGCTGGTGTCATCAAACATGTAAATGGTGTTTGAATGGGAAAAAGCATCTATAAGTGGGGAATCGTCCATTGCCAGGTTTGATTACCGGAGGGTAGATATGGGGTAGACAATCTGACTTGGGTTTGTCCCAAAAAATGGAGATTAAACTAACTAACTAAATTGTTGCAATCATGGGATATAGTTTCTGGGCTGGGTTCGTTAGCAAATGGGGAAATTACTCCCAATAAATTGCGAGGGTATAGAAGGCTGACATATAAGGAGATGTTGTTCTCCACCAGAGGATTTTGGGGGTGCCATGTTTTCAGCCGAGCGCATATCGTTGTTTCTCAAAACAGAGGCCGCAAGAAACTCTGGCTTCCCTACTAAAACAAGCCAATTTGGTGCATTGTTAAGTTCTACCGCGCTCTACACTGTACAGAAATGCAAAGATACTACATGTCCATACATTGCAAAACAATTGTACCCTTGTCTCGGCAATGTCTCTCTTGCAAAGGCGAAATGAGCAGATTGTGACTGTTGTTTCCACTTGTTTGAGATGTGTAGGATCAACATGTACCCTAAAATCCATTTCTCTCAGCTTGCCATGTTGTAAACATCTGCAGCTTGTCATTTCAACATGGCTTTACAATAGTACCTCACAGCAATGAGTGGTGAAGAGTGGACAGTTTCTTCTGCCTCGAAAAGTTCGGACCCCCCAATAAAATGATATCCCTAAGAAGCTACGCCATCAAAGGGTGGTTTTTTGGCCCACGTTTTGAAGAAACACCTCCAAAGCGAACAGTTTCTGCATATCAACCACGAAACTACTTACTGGTGCTTAGTAGGGAATGGGGGAATAACTTATAATAACCATTAATAATCATCCCATTCCCCCATTCCCTGCTAAGCACAAGTAAGACTAGACACGATCTTGATCCCGAACAGAAAAACAACCGCATCTGCAGATTGACTCAGCTGGCCTTTGACCAACCTCCACAGGATCACGGGGCATCGCTCCAGCGCCAGGACACGTTTCCGATGGACGGTTTCAATAACTCAGGAGGAATCTTCCCATCAAAGATGCCTGGCGGATGGTGAAATCTCTTGCTGATCTTATCAAATAGGGGTTTCCTTCAAAATGGGAGTATTCCCAAATCATCCATTCTATTTCCTAGGATTTTCCAGTATCAACCATCCAGCTATTGGGGATCCCCCAGTTATAGAACCCCCCAGTTATGTCCAAAATCATGCCATCAGTTGTCACATTTCAACATGAAACCGTCCCATGTTTGTCGATCCTGCGGTTTCATCTTCCAGGGCTGGCAGGGTGGTGTGAACCTTAGACCACACTGGTGTGATTGTTCAAAAGATTCACTGGATTTCTCCAGGTACATTGTATATACCTATCCTTAGGTACCCTTCCCAAGAAAACATCAAAAACATTCAAAAACGGAGTTTTGCAGCCGGATATCACCCGGATATCACCCATATTATCCAGAATACCTCAACCTTCAAACCATTCACCAGTGGCTCTATCTAGCTTGAGTGGTTGGTGAGTTCAAGCCACCCCACATATTTGGCATTGGAGATAACCGTCCAAGTATGGATCCACCAAAAGCCTGAAACCACAAACCAGCATCTTGACTGGACATCACATATATTCATACAGTAGATAATTATTCCTGAATCAAAATGTCTGAAACTGAAGCTTTTGCACCACAAACCATTCCCCAGGTGGTTTTTACCACGAGATGGCTTTGTCGAAAAATTGGATACCGCGCAATCCACTGGGTGCCTTACTATTTTCTCTATATACAAATGCCATTGTTATATAGGGTATTCCCCATTTTCTGTCCAACCTAGATCTAGAGCCGAACACGAAAACTGACCACGCCAGGCGCAAGAAATTCTGCCGGCATCACCCACCAGCAGGTCCTTCATAGCAGCCTCAAGGCTATAAGAGCTTGTGCAAGGTGCTGCCCCCTTAGCAAGGTTGGTTTAAAAGTAGATGATCTATCGTTTATGGTACATGTATCATGATATATCTGTAGCTAAATGGGTCAGCTATAACCAGCTATAACCAACTTATATCTATAGTTGATGGGTTTATGTATGGTGTATATCTACATAGTTTTTTGTGTGACAACTAGGGGGCATCACCTTTTGACAATTCATGGGATATAATCACACAAATTTACCCCTCTTCATGGTCAATCTTTGGTAGTCCACCAAAAAAAAGACTGTTTATGGGCATGTTCCATAGCAAAAACTTAAGATTAAATTACCCATCCAACGTTAGGATGTATTGCGGTGACTTTGATTGCTATAGTAAAACGATGCAACCATTTTCTGTGGGACTCTCGTCGTCTTGACTCCCATGTCTCATGGGAAACGTCTCTCAAGCATTGTGGAGATAATCATCAACAAGCATAGTCACATGTTTGAAACGGTTTCCATATCTACAGTGTTCCTATCTGTAAATATCATCCCGATTTAACCACCCAAAAAATGATAACGAATCCGGGAACAAGATGAAAACAAATACAGGAAGCCTACACCAGTTAAGAGATACCATCTATATAATGTCCAAAACATATATCTGGCCAGTCTCAGATGCGCTTAAATTCAATGCATGTGTTTTGGCGGTTAGTAGATTAATAAATGTACCGATCTATAGCAATCTGTGTCAAAATATTGAAATATACTAATTAGATCTAATTAACCCCAAAAAGGCGATAGAAAAGTGAATCTTCACTATTTCAATGGGGATATACTTTTCTGTCTTGTTGGGGAATATCAATACACCCCATCCAAGGTTGACTCAGAGTTGGTCAACATGTTCGCCGTTAGGCCGAGCCACAACTGTCCGCGCGCCGAGTTGCGCGCGGCGTGCGCGTGCGGTCACATGCTGAAGCCAAGAATCATCCCACGGATCAGTTCCCAGGTTGCTGGGTGTTATGATCGTTTACCAGCTATAAGTGAGTTCTAGCCCCATTTATGGAATGATAAACTTAAAGAACTTATTTATAACCCATAAGTGGTATAGGGCTTTAATTGGCTTGAACTGTGGGGAAAAAAAAACACTTCCGTGTGAGATAGCCTACAGTAAGGAACTGGGGGCTTCTGATAAAGCAGGCTGATTGACCGGTAACTGGGATGATGCTCCAAGTAGTCAAAACCATGTGCAGCCTGTAGATACTAAGTGGAAAATACTTCTGGGTATCACTTCCAAAATCATCCTATGCCAGCTATGCCAGCTATGCCCCATTTGTGCATCCCATTTGGAAGTCAGTGAAATCCAAAATTTCACCCTCAACAAATTGGATGAATACCACTTGAATCAACTACCCCTATCCCATCTCATGAAATACTAAATGGTTGAAAACGGTGTCCCTACTGCGGGTTAATTCATCATCCCCGAATCAATCAAACGCTTTCCCAGTATCACTCCGTAAAACCAATCAACCATCATGTATCAATTAAGTTTCCAATTCTTATTAGATTTTATTAGTTAAACCCCCAAACAAAATATAATTGATGGTTAAGTCCACCCAATCAACCACGGTATTTTTGGATGTTGAATGGCTCACTTGTCAGAGCTACAACCTTTCTGTTAGGAACCACAGACTGGCTATCTCGTGAGACCCAGCATCCTGCCATGCGGTTACCTCCTGCCCTTCTACTCAACCTGGAAGGCATGCAACCGATTGATGAAATCCGATGAACTAAATGAGGAACACATGTATTTGAATCAGGAATTTCAAGCGAATTCATGTAGGGCTGAAGCCCTGAATCTGAATTTCTTTAGACGGATGTTCCACTGTAGTGACTAGAAACCCATAAAGAAAGGCAAAACAACTGATATGGTACTTGGATAATTATAGCATATTATAGCTGGATTTGCTAAAAAACATATTCACAACTCGCAACAAAGAGCAATCGTTTTCACCAGCGAGACAGAACGCATCTGCTCTGAGAGCTCAACTTGGCTACAACAGCCCCGCATGCCGCAGCTCAGCGAGTCTCCGATTCAATGGACACCACGCGAGGAGTTCTTTGCTCCGGCCCGGCCCTTTCCACACTAAGCTTATCGTCCTAAATTGGCATTCTTTGAAGCCAACTGCTTCTAAATATTTTGATATATTTCTTGATGTGTATCCAGTATTCAATCGACTTCATGCCATCTTCCCATTTGTGAAGACAAGCATAGGCACATAATCCCACATATATAAAGTGGCTTGGCGTATGCAAGAGGATTTTCTACTGCTTGAACTGGAGCTATTGAACTTTAAAACATTCAGCAGTACATTTAAACGACAAGCCAGAAATCTAAGATGGAAAAAGACAATGATTCTACCATCTGATAAATTAAATAGACCAATAGACCGTGAAAATCTCTTCTAACCCCTATCTGCCAGGGTCTATGTTAATTTACCAGAGGGTAGTTGCGATTTACTTGTTCATACTTTTTCTGTCTCCATTGGTCCGGGATCCGCACTTAGCAACAGCCTACTTATACCTGCAAGCATAGAAAATTCTTGAGAAAAATACGGTGACAACACCCTTTACGTACCCCTTCTGTTCAGATCAACATAATTGGTAAATGATACATGATGGTAAATGGATGTTCATGAAGTTCAAAGCCCTAGGTATTGAATATTATTGAATGGTATTGATCCATAATTCACCATATCAAACAAACCAATCACATCATAAACCGTCTTTTCACCGTGTGCACCTATCAGTCACCCTGGCTTAACGCCTCCACGTCGTCAAGGTGAGGGCCCCCAGTGAAAGGGTTCATAAAGTTGGTTTATAATCCCCATTAACCATAGCTCATTGGATTGGTTAAAGGGAAAATTTACAGGAAAACCCCATATTTCGTAGGAAAATCCATGGTTTCCTGTAAATTTTCCCTTAAACCAATCCAATGAATAGCTGTATCCTGCTAACCATCCATAGAATTCATTCACTTGAAAACCAACTTAGAATAACTGAGCTGTCTTTTGGGTCCCTCACCTTGTTCAAATGGTTATTGGAACATATTGGAACCCATATTGTCGAATTGACGTCCGTTGCCTGCTATGGTTTCACAACCCATAATGGCATGATAGTGTTCGTGTCAGTTCCTGGTGTGGAAAAGGGAAAAGGGATAACTTGTGGCACCTTCAAACCTATTCTGCCCACAACGAGAACAGCATAGTGGCGAATTCTCGATGAAAACACAATGCTAGACTGCTAGAGGCTTGTTGAGCGCCTTGTTTGCGTGTATCCAATATCATGAAGCCGCCATCAACCGGAAAAAACATATACAGTTATTTGGGTTTCTGACGTCTTGACGGAAACCAACACTACATAATACGGATGCATCATGATGCATGTCCGGGGTCCGCGTTATCTCGACACATCCAAAGGAACAAAACCTTCCAAATCCACGCCATCTTAAGAATCGGAATTCACCAACCGTGCCATCGAAGCCGAGGTCAGGGAAATAATTTTTCGGCCTTGAGCCTGGACAAGGTGAGATGAAATTGGCAGGAATCCAGCTGCAATGTTTGAACAAAACACATGTTTGTTTTGGAAGCACAAACACACAGAGTCAAATATTTGGCAGGATTCTGGGCTGGGTATGGAATCCCGCAGTTAAAGAGTCAAAACTAATTAACATGACATAAAAACGTGGCAACTACCATATATGCTCTGCAACCTCACATATCACTTATCACTTTAACCCTTGCAAGCATCTGTAGAAATTAGCAGCAGTTATTGAAAGAACTACAAGTTTTGATCAGCACATCCCACATGAAAAAGGTCGAATTGATTAGTCGCATTATGACGTCATCACAATAAAATGACGGTAAATGTATTTTTCAAGATTCTATGTCGACAATGTTTTCCCCAGAATTTAAAAAAAACAAACACAGAAAAAACACATACATCACCATGAACTCCCCATGACCCTCCAGTAATCAAACCTGGCAATTGGAAAATCCTCTAAGCATGCAGGTTTTTTTTTGTATGGTTTGCGTCTTGAAATGGAGGATTTTCCATTGGCACAGTTGATTGGCGGAGGGCACATCCACGTCTTTTGGTGGTGCAAAAACCTGGCAACCACAAGTCCCTACACCTGGAGCTTGTGAGCTGCACCGAAAAGGTCTCTGGGAACATGGCCCCCAAGAAACCTGCGACTGGTGGGCAACTGCGACGCAGTCTCAGCTGATCTGCTTAAGCTGAATACCGGCGCAGACACTGTTGATGTCAGTCTGTTTGGTGAAAAATGTTCGGTTAAAAAAAATGGGATGCCATGAACTACTGCACCGGTGATAAAAAAGGTGTATATATAACTGTTTTATGTGATATATATACTTGGTATTCATCCTTCAGTGCCAGAGAAAGTAACGTGTGGTGTTTGAAAACACTTGAAAAAGGTTCGTCTAACACACTAAATTTCCCTTTTTGCCAAAGTTCCTCAAATATCCTGAAATGAAACGCTCCCAATATGGAGATGTAAAAACACCAATAGGCGGGATTTCAGCCGCAAATCATGAATATGTATAGGGTATTTAGTGGGAAGCCACCTGATGTTGAACACCACCCAACAGCCACGGCTTGACACATATAAATAAGTAGGGGGTAGAAAAAACATGTTTGGGACATGTTTGGGTCAGACAATGGACATGTGCAGATCTATCGTCTATGCCGCGCGCGTTGTAATTTAGCCCCCAAGCAGCGCCCGTCCAGCGCCCACCAAGGCTCTGGCCCAACGCTCGCATCTCGCGGCCCTGGCTTTGAAGATCGGGTGGTCACAACGTCGCGCCGCTACACTGCGTAGCAAGAGCATTGCCATCCTCGTCCTCCTGTTCTTCTCACAGATAAAACCGGCAACATCATGCAAAGTAAATGCTGCGCCTGCCACGAAAAATGACTTACGTGTCCGAAGTACTGCGCCTGCCACACAGTGATCACATGCATTCAGACTTCCTTACTACCATATGCGCTGGTGATTGAAAAGTGGGAAAACCAGCCCCAAAGAGGTCGTTTTGCATGAAAACCAAATGAGTTGTAACTGTGTTCAATGTGGGACGAAGCTTCCAAAGTGTTGAACCAAACCTATGCCGATTGCAAAATCCCTGTAAAACAAGATCCACAAAGAGACTTGCTGGGACACCCCAAGATTCGAAGGGAAGATCCAAGGACCCTCAGCAGTGATCTGTCCTAACAAGCCTTTCTTCAGATATTATAGGGATGTGTATGCCTACTACCCCCTGGTTATTGACCGCAACTATGGAAAATCTCAATCTTTAATGGGTTAATCATCCTAAATCATCTTTGCACAGGCCACTTTTGATAGCCATGGTATACCTCGTCATTGGCGGCATTGTCCACAGCCTTTCCTGGGATCTTCCGGAAGATTCATTAAGAAGGACGGTAAAACCCAGGTTGAGTCCAGCTACCTCCAACAAGAATGGAAGGGAAACTCCTGCATAGAACGAAAAGCCATCGCGCTTAAAAGTTTCATTCCTAGAGTTAAGGCCCTGGAAACCACTTATTTCATCTTATTTCTATGTTTTTTTTTTAATGTCGGGTTCTCATTCCATAAATGAGCTGACTTACTAACTTGTGAGTCTTAAAGGGTCATAACTCTACTGCTCCTGTGGTGACAATGTGGGGATGTACTCTGTCGCTAAAAAGGACATGTTTGCACGTTCAAAGCTGTTCAAGGTTGGGAGATTCTCACACCAGGGACCCGCAAATAACTCTTGTAGTCTGCTATATGGAGGTTTCCTAAAATTGGGGTACCCTAAATAGATGGTTTATTTCATGGAAAATTCCTACTAAAAAGGATGATTTAGGGGTACCCCCATTTTAGGAAATCTCCATATATCTGGGTTTGTCTGAAAATGAGGCACCCCCAATTAAAATGGATTTTTAGCCTAATCCCCATTAAAATGGCAGTTTTTCATGGCTATACCTCATTTTCAGACACACCCATTTGGGCCCTGAAAGATTCTTTGAGTTTTTTGTGTTAGGTCGATTCAAAGCACATCTAGAATGTTCGGAATATGTTCTTGCCAAATACCAATTGGGTAATAAAACATTGCAATGGAAAATCCTCCATTTATTGTTGATTTTCCTATGCAATCCACGATTTTACAGAGGATTTTCATGGATTTTCCCTGTCCAGGTTTGGTGACCAGAGTTCAAGTCCGAGCAGACGTATCTGTTAATAGTGCTCACAGATCAAATCCACTTAACAGAGATGACTTAAGAAACAGATGGGGCTTAAAAAAACAGATGGCTATAATAGATCTGTTAATAATGTTATCATGGCGTTTTCATGGCTTAAAATGGCTTTTAGACAATCAAAAACTCAGCTGTAATGCTTTCCTAAGGATTGCTCCAAGAGAGATTAGGATGATTAAATCTCGAAACACCCACAGTGAGGATTGTAGGGCTGCATGGGAATGGCCAAGGTCAGCTTTCAACACTTTCGCAGGCAAAAGAAATGAATTTCGACCAAGGCTCCCCCGGGCTGGCCCCAGGTTGCATTCTGCAAAAGGTTGGGGGTAATCTTGGTTGAGTCAATGATACATCCGAAAAAAAACTGTCCAGAACCAAGCATTGCCTCATTGAGGTCTCCCCCGTCACCCCGGGAGCTCCTACTCAGTCAAGGTCAGGGACAAAGTAAGTTGGGATGGAAATTGATAAGGCAACTGAGCAGTGTTCAAAACCCGACATGTCATTCCGTTCAAATCCTGGTTGGTTAAGAACAGGATTCCCAGTTTCTGATATATTCTGATACTCCCCAGTATATTGAGTAGTATGACTCCAGAACTAATCATCAACCAAACAGCATTTGTTGAAGCATATGCCCATATCTTCGATAGTTTAGACATGTTTAGACCACATGGAGGTTTCCTACAATGGGGGTAACCTCCAAATCATCCGTTTTCCCCTATGGATTTTCCAGCAAATAGACCTTCCAGCTATTGGGGTAACCCCCACAACTTAGGACACCTCCATACAATGTGGGGCCTCCAGTTATAAGTTGGTTTAGAAACCCCATTAACTATAGTTATAGATACCATCAACCATAGTGAAATTGGAGTTATGTTCACCCACTTAGCGATTTCGTTTACAGGGGCCCCACATTGTATGGTCTCCCAAGAAATTCAGTCGGACTGTTACCGACGCTTCTGTTCCTGGTTTGAGCTATGAAAGGTCGGGGAGCAGTTGAGGTGAGCCGATAACCATCATATCATATATAACATTATATACCTTCTGGTAAACTAACATAGCTATTGAAAATAGCCATTTGTAGATGACTTATGGTGATTTACCTTTTAAACATTGTGATTTCCATGAATATGTGACATCACCAGAGGGTAACTATGGTGAAATATATCCACTTACAACATCTTACAACTGGATCTGCACTTCCAAGCAGAAATGAAAAACTAACCGAAAAAAATGCTTTGTTCGTAGATCTAAGCCTGAATCTATGTACTTTCGGAGAAAATACCTGGATAGTCAATTGCATGCTCACTCTGTTCCATTGGGGGAATGTACAAGTAAGTCGGTACAATCTGTGTATCAAGTCAAGAGACCGTGTTTCGGTTCCACACCTGAACAATGAAATTTATATGGTTATTTTTCAATTCAATCCCTATACTTGCCAATGTATACAAGTGATACATTGAGCTGCAGTTATGGCCGTTTACCAGTTACAAGTCAGTTGTAAGTTATAACCGCATTTATGGAATGACAACCCCACAGAGAAACCATTCATAACCAGTTAGAACCATTTATAACTAGTAAAGGGATGGGGGATTAACTGTGGAAATGGAAACCAACCAACACTAACAAACCTCAGGTTGTGGATGGCCCAGATCCCCTGGAGGTTTATCGTCATTTATTTCGATGATTTTCCCAGCTACAACCCTCTGTTTTGGGGGAGGGGATTTCCCAGCTTACCATGTTTGATTACCGGAGAGTACAGGTTCTTAACAATCTCTGTAAATAGAGGATCCGCAGCCCTTCCATCGCAAGAAACTCTCGGCGGATCGAATGTTGGCCGAAGATTCGTAAAACCTCACAGCAATGCGGGTTTTCGGAAGTGGATGATTTGAACATTTGCATCCGGAATTCGAAAATGTTTCACGGCAGATTCCAGCTCCCTACTTTGGTTTCGGCAAACATTGACATATAACTTACTGGTGCTTAGCAGGGAATGGGGGAATGACCTACAATAGCCATGAATAATCATCCCATTCCCCCATTCCCTACGTTCAGCACCAGTAAGATAATCCCTCTATTTTGCTGAACATGGTCGCTGGAAAATCAATCTCTTGACCATGACATCTTGGCACCTAGCCACGTCCCAAATAGGTTGATACAAAAAGTTGGTTTGGAAGTAGGTTAACAGTTAACTATGGTTTGTGCTAGATATACCCTCTGGTTATTCAACGTAGCCATGGAAAATGACCATGTCCAATAGGTAAATCACCATGTTTATCATCTACAAACGGGCCATTTCCCATGGCTATGTTAAATAGCCAGAGGGTATAACTATAGTATTCATGGGGTTTACAAACCAACATACCTACAGGAATTGTGTTGTTTGTGGTTCAGCCGCCTATTTCAGAAAGGAACTAGTGATTTGAGACCATCATCTGCAAACAAGGTTAGAAAATTCAAACATGAGATACTTGAAGGTGCAGTTGGGAATGTAGATGGGTAGAATGGTATGACTATGAGATTGACCTCCAAAAGTTGGGCTATGGGGCCCCTATAACTATATACTATGGTGAAATATATTCACTTCGTTCACTGGAGCTGCACCCCCAATATCCCAGATATTGAAAAAAACACCAACCAACTAACCATGATTAGATGCCAGCAAATCTCATTTTGTCAAATTTTAAGAGTTCTTTGGGAGGTTATTTTACTGCAGAAAAAAAAAAACATAGAGGGAACATCCAAGCAGGGGTGTCGCAAAGTGGGGGATCCTCAAGTCACCATGGGTGTTTCAGAAACTAAGTCATGGTCATGCATGACTTGGCCCGGGGATATCCCCATGACTTAGGAAATCTCCATATGAGATGTTCATTGTAGAGGTGAGTGAATCTAACCCACGCCATCCCAATTCTTGCGACCAGCAACAAGGCTGCACAAGGTTCCTCAATGGCATTGGGACCACCCTACAACCACGAAGATGATGGGGCTACGTCAAAGTCATATCCAGGGCCATATGGGTGGGATATTGAAATAACAGGGCCATCAACATCATCAAACAAAATCCTCAACGAACACCTTGGGGAAGCAACCACCCTAGATTGCGGCAGAATGACCTATCACTCTTAAAAAAGAAAAAACAGGGACTAGACGATTCTCCCCACCAAAAATCAAGCTCGAACGCTGCAAAAGTGATGGCCAGCTTCGGGCAACGTTCAATAGGTTATAGCCTATAGCTGTTCACCTACACCATTTTGTAGCAATGCACACTGGCGGAAACAAGTAGGACTCATGCATAGACCTTTTTATTACACACATTTGTAGTTAATCCAGAATCTTTATCTTCGCAACTCCAAACCTTAACCTCGAACAAATGGGTACAATGTGGACGCACTTTGGATCCTCCAACCTTCCCATTTAGGTCAAAACTCTGGTACACTGACCCAAAATAGCTGGTACAGTAAGTGGATATTCATCCCCAAAAAATATGGTACAATGTGGTAAACCCAATAAAAGTCTCCAAATTCGGATGGTTTATACCACCCATCTGGTGAAATTGGGGATGGTCTATTTTTGGGTTAGCTACATTTGCACTTATGCCCCTTTACCCCTTATATTTCTTTAGGTCACCCAATTCATGAAATGATATATAACCCCATGTTTTACCATTTATAAGTTGTAATGTTGGTAAAACAACTGTGTATCATCCGCAATTTCACCATAAGTGGGTGGTATAAACCATTCCCAAATGGGGGGTTAATGTGTGTTTTATCCACATTGAAGGGCTTTAAGTGGAGGTTTTGATCCATCCCTAGTAAGACCAACGCCAGGGTCCCGGTTTTTGGGGAACCTGCGGTTGAAATCTGCGGAGGCTCCGACGTGCATCGAGTCAACTGATGGCATGCATCCAGCAGCAAACACGCAGCCAAGCAGAGTTTTTTCTCCTGCACCAGTGTGGTTTCTTCAGGTCGGTGCCGCATAGTTGGCTAAGTTAGTTTGTAACTCGAGTAACTATAGGGTATAATATGACGTGTTTCCTAAAATGGGGGTTGCATACAAAATTGCTGGTTTATAATGGAAAATCCCATTTGAAGTGGATGATTTGGTGGTACCGCCGTTTTGGGAAACTTTCATATGGGGTGATATTCATAGTCAATGGGGATTGTAAACCAACTTATAAACTGTGGAGGCACACCAGGTTTGGTGGTGGTTACGCCAAGTGGTTCACCTCGGTTGGTTGGACTTCGCCAGCAACTGGTTGTGAAAAAACAGTAGAATTTGGGATTTAGGAGTACACAAACTGACTTGAACAAGTTGGGAAGTGGGTTACTTCACCCCAGTCGGTGAACCAACCCTACTTATCATATAGCTGGGCTTACAGCCCACGCACTGAGGTAAACCACCAAGTACCTTCTGTGGCCTCTGAGGATTGACATCTGCAAAAAATGAGTGGATTTTTGGACATTGAAAACGGTTGGACATGTTTTTTTTTCTGTGGCGTGTCTAAGCAGCAACATGCGAAGTTAATCTCTGAAAATGTGGAATTCACAGCAAGAGAACGTGTACTAAACATTTACTAAACCACCAACTAGTGGTCAACTATGGTTGATTAGGCGGATATAACTACAGTATAGTTACGCGCAGGCACCATCGTTTGCCCAAACTTCTAATAGTGTTGCATGTTCTTACATAAAACATGTACTATATTCATCAAAGGAAGTTGGGAAGCAATCTTCCGAGTTACGAATGAAATTCATTAGCTTAGAATAGAAAGTCACTTGATTGCAAAGTCACTTGATTGGAAAGTCANAGCAATCTTCCGAGTTACGAATGAAATTCATTAGCTTAGAATAGAAAGTCACTTGATTGCAAAGTCACTTGATTGGAAAGTCACTTGATTAGCAAGTCATTTGATTAGCAAGTCACTTCATTGGAAAGTCACTTGATTAGCAAGTCACTTCATTGGAAAGTCACTTGATTGGAAAGTCACTTGATTAGCAAGTCACTTGATTGGAAAGTCACTTGATTGGAAAGTCAGTTGATTAGCAAGTCACTTGATTAGCAAGTCACTTGATTGGAAAGTCACTTGATTGGAAAGTCACTTGATTAGCAAGTCACTTGATTAGCAAGTCACTTG
>BGPT01000900.1:182703-202214 GCA_003297045.1 Symbiodinium sp. clade C Y103 | reverse complement strand
TGGCTCACGCACGGTGCAAGCAAGTTCTATAGATGAAGAAGGTCTTATAGTATATCCAAAAGGCAACTTCCGCCCCGCCTCGTGCGGGAACTACTGGTAACATATATGTTATCATGATCATCCTCATATCATGTGTGTTGTAATCTCATGTATGTTGGCATTTAGGGTGGGTGGGGGTTGGGGGGGCATCCGGATTTGTGTATGATTTTAAAATGTCATTATATACGACATGTCGCATGTACATAACATGTATGTAATCATGAACATGCTCATATCATGTATGTCGTAATATCATGAGTTATTTTTGATGTTACATGCTACTAAACGTAAAATGACAAATAGATGTTCATGCTAATGATGTTGCATGTTCTCATGATCATTGTCATGTCTGTTGTCATGTTGATGGCATGAATGATTTCATCTTCNGATGTTCATGCTAATGATGTTGCATGTTCTCATGATCATTGTCATGTCTGTTGTCATGTTGATGGCATGAATGATTTCATCTTCATGTCACTACTGGGATGATGAGACTTGCGCCATCTCCTATATCCCGCAGTATATTAGATTCCGGGCGCGCGTGCCTATGAGGGCTTGGCATCTCCTGCTTGCTTGGCTCACGCCAAAAGAAGGAGCGATGGAACCCTGGATGCCACCCAAGCCTGTGTTTCAGTTTGAGTTTTGCAATTGGATGTATGCCGCCTGAACCCTTTGCCTTGCCGCGGAAAAAATGGGACAAGAGACAGAGTAGCTACTCCATGATGACAGGATCGATGATGATGAGGGTGATGAGGATGATGATGATGATGATGATGATGATGATGATGATGATAATGATGATGATGATGATGATAATGATGATGATGATGATGATGATGATGATGATGATGATGATGATGATGATGATGATGATGATGATGACCGTCGTTGCGCCTCCGGGCAAACGATGGCGCCTGACCGTANATGATGATGATGATGATGATGATGATGATGATGATGATGATGATGATGATGATGATGACCGTCGTTGCGCCTCCGGGCAAACGATGGCGCCTGACCGTATAGTTACTATATTCATATAATCAATACTCTTCATGGGGCTTAAAAACCAACACACATTTCACTGGTGCTTACCACACTGTGGGCCCCCCAGTTATAAATTGGTTCATACACCCAATCGAATATAGTTGTAAACGAGTAATTACCATAAACGCAATCGTGAAATTGGAGTTATGTGGTCCCCAACTTAGCTATCACAAATCAGCTCTAAAAATCCATCTAAATCCCAACAAATCAATATTTTCCTTGGTTCAATCACCAGTTTTTTTCCATTAATTCACCATAAATCACCATTTTCCTTTGGTTTTCATAGTTTTCCCCACGGTTTTTCCCAATCTGCATCCCCCAAGGATAATCGGCTCGCAGCCGCCTGGCTCCCTCCGCTTGAAGCCGCTGAAGCAGCCACCACCCGGGGGCGAAAGGGCAGCGCTTGGAGAGCTAAGAGCTCCGAGACCTTCAGCGGAGGGTGGGGCCCCCCAGTGATGTGAATGTTGCTTTAGAGTCACCCCCTAGATAGCTAAGTTGTGGTTTATGATAGTTATAACTGGGGTTTATGATAGTTATAACTCTAGCTAGATGGGGTTATAAAACAACTTACAACTGGGGGGCCCCACATTGCAGTTATGTTTGGTGGTTTAGATTCACCCCATGAATACTATAGTTATAAATACGATAAACCATAGTGAAATTGAAGTTGCGTGGTCCCCAACTTAGCGATTTCGTAAACGGGGGCCCCACATTGTATGCGGGTTAGTTCACCCCAGTTAGAAATGTGAACACTGCCCCTACTTTGCCCAGTAAAAAAACCAGGGTTTGTTCACCTACTTACGATTCATGGGATGAGCCACCAAATAGAAGTGCATGGTGAATGGAATTCCCATAAAATGTCGTGGGGTATGATCATAATCATCACCCAACCTGTATATCTATATTATGTATGTGTATATATATAGCTATCAAATATATATATATATAATGTAACATGTATATAGATTGGTTAGCACATTTCCATGTAGTCTTGAAGCAATAGGGGTTTTGAATATTGAACAGTGTTCACAACCCGCGGGTTGTCCACGTCAGCGCAAGACATCACACCATTTTCACCAGCAATGCCCAGGATGCCGTCCAACTCGTCATTGTCTGCCGAACCGAAGTCACTAACCTTCACTCCGTTGACACATTTTCTGCCATGTGCTCTTTCACCCATGTCAATGAGAGAGAGTGGGATGACGTACATGTGTTTATTGGGGTTAGTGGCGCTATATCTGCCTCCATCATCGGTGGTTCTGCCAGCTTCAGGCTCTTCGTCCACGTCACCCAACAGGATTCTACGGAGTTTTGCCCAGGCATTCTTTAAAGTCATCACTCCCACCACTGTTGCAGCCATACTCGGCATGTCCTGCTTGGCCACGTCCCTTTATACTGGTTGGTAAAGAACAGATTTCCGAGCTCACGGTATGTGATCATCAATCACCCTGTGTATACTCGATATAATCATCAACCAACCTTGCTTTATCAATGATATTTGCGTATGTTTGAATGTTTATCCTCCACAAAAAGCCCTACATTTGATGGTAAAATCATGTTAAATCCCAGATAATAACTTCATATACCCTCTATCCCTCTGGTAAACTAACATAGCTATTGAAAATCACAATTTCTAATAGGTACATACACTATAAATGGTCCATGTTCAATAGCAATCTGTTAAATTACCAGAGGGTAATCAATCAAAAATTCGAATCAAGATGCGTTTAGCAGCCAAGGCACCGGGGCCTCGGAGATGTATTTGATGTGCACTCTTTGAAGTGCCTGGTGAAGCCAAGCCCCAGGCCATGGAAACATATGCCATGACTAGGTATACACTATAGAAATAATGCCCAAGAATTCTCTCCCTCTGTGTGTATCAACAAGTCAAATCTATTTATATGATATTACATAGTCTTACATGTATACATATATATATATACACATTAATTATCTAAATACATGTTATAAATATGTATGTATAGCAACCTCCTTAACCATGTTTTTTTCTTGGAGCGGGTACCATATACATTGCTATTAAACAGACTCCCAAGTTTTTCTATGTCACTATGTTCGATCGTCCGGCCACACCAATGATGTTGGGTTCTGGTCAAGTTGCTAAGAGGAATCATCTGGTATGGCCGTTCATCCCGTGGGAATCCTCACAATGGATGAACAAGACTCCCTTTAAACATGAATTGATGACCGTCCCATTCCCCAATATGGGTTTGAATTATGGTATGTGATATTATGTGATAGTTATATATATACCCATATCCTCATGAATATATCCTATTAACATCTATTAACTACCATGGCACAGATCTGTATGGATTAGTCATGGTGGCTTAGAATCCGACCATCGTGTCACAGTGTCTGTCTACTTAAGATCTACTTGGAGGATCATCCAAGGAATCGGAACTGGTGAACGTAACTGGGATTATCCCCCAAGTGGGTTAAGGGTTATATAGGGGTTATCCCATAGGTTATAAGTAGCTCATATCATAAATACCATGCATAAAATGGGATACCCTCTTGTTATTTAACATAGCCATGGAAAACCATCATCTTTTACAGGAAAATCACCATGTTTATCATCTATAAATGGGCCATTTTCCATGGCTATGTCAAATAACCACAGGGTAATCCACTTCGGGGACTTGCGATCAGCAGGGTTATCAACCACTTGCGATTCTTGGGATGATCCAAGTAGTTGCCGGGAAGTGAGTTTTCTCCATGTCCATCATTCAGACCCTACCAGTTGCCCATAGAAAGTGGGGCTAAAACTTATGTTTGTCGCTTAATAACCCTTTTTCACTATGGATATATCTGCAATAAAGCATAGAATTCACCTGGTTGTCCCCAACATCTCACTATCACAAATCAGCGTGCATATCCATAAACAGCATCCTTATTTTTGTTTGTTCAATCACCATTTGAGTCCGCATTGCAGCTATTGCCCCATCTCCATCCCACCCCCACACCTCATCAAGGGCAGGGTCCTGCTGAGATGGACGAGGTAAAGCCAACAATGAACCCAAAAATTTTGGGGATGGCTTATGCAACCCGTAAAAATGGTGATTTTGGGGATGGTTTGTTACATTTTTTCAGGGCTGAACTGCTCAATTCATGGTAAATCAATGTCAATCATACCAGTAAATCATAGTAATTCATCTTTAGTAGCAATTCGGTACTAATTAGGACATGAGGTAAACAAGAATTGTAGTTGAGTCGTGTTTGATTCTGGTTTCAGAGCTGACCTTGTGCCCACTCTCTTGGAGGGGATGACATTCCTTCACCCAGGGGTGAAGAATACATGCCCTACAAAAATGGTGAACCTAAAACGAACCCAAACGACAGGAAAGAGCATCCAAACATACAAATTTGGCAATCACTTCAGGCAATATGGAAGGAAGCATTCACACGTGTTAATTTCGCTATTCAATGTGCTTCAGTTTGCCAAAGATATCCATGTATCATTGGTTCATCTTGGATAAACTGCAAAATAAAACGTTTTAGAGCGTTGGTATATTTCACCATGTACAGTAAAGCAAATTACTTTCTTCGAGTGATCCCCACCATGAGACTTTATTTGGCATATAGTGTGATACAGATTTTGACATTCTTTCTGGCAAAACTTTCTGGCAGGGNTTTATTTGGCATATAGTGTGATACAGATTTTGACATTCTTTCTGGCAAAACTTTCTGGCAGGGAAGAGGAGGAGAGGACAACTCTGATAAAATCTAGAGGCCTTCGGTCTCTGGATTTCATCAGAGTTGTCCTCTCCTCCCCTTCCTCCTGGCATTCTATCTGACATTTTCTCTGAAATATGCTCTCCCATTCTACCTGGCATATGTTCTGACATTCTATCTGACATTCTTTTTGGCATTCTTTCTAGCATTCTATCTGACATTATTTCTGGCATTCTATCTGGCATTCTTTCTGGCATTCTATCTGGGATTCTTTCTGGCATTCTTTCTGGCATTCTATCTGGCATTCTATTTGGCATTCTTTCTGGCATTCTATCATTCTATCTGGCATTCTTTCTGGCATTCTATCTGGCATTCTATCTGGTATTCTTTCTGGCATTCTATCTGGCTTTCTATCTGGCATTCTATCTGGCATTCTATTTGGCATTCTTTCTGGCGTCTATTCTGATTCTTTCTGGCATTCTATCTGGCATTCTATCTGGCATTCTTTCTGGCATTCTATCTGGCATTCTATCTGGTATTCTTTCTGGCATTCTATCTGGCATTCTTTCTGGCATAATTCTATCTGGCATTCTTTCTGGCATTCTATCTGGCATTCTTTCTGGCATTCTATCTGGGATTCTTTCTGGCAGTCAATCTGGCATGTATACAGGTTGAAGTCCGGCAGTGCTCACTGGGATCTGGCAGTCGCGACTGAAGTCCGGCAGTGCCCACTGGGATCTAGCAGTCGCGACTGAAGTCCGGCAGTGCCCACTGCGAACTGGAGCTGGCAGATCCGGCAGTGCCCACTGGGACCTGGAGCTGGCAGATGAAGTCCGGCAGTGCCCTAAGAGCAGCTCGCAGTTGAAGTCCGGCAGTGCCCACTTGGATCTGGAGCTGGTGAGGCGGAGGTGCGGAGGTGCGGAGGAGGTGCGGAGCTCTTATACAATCTAGTGACCCTCACCTGGCAGGTGGGGGAAAAACACTACACCTGCCTAAGCAAGGCTTACCACAAAGGGCAGATGTTTAGAAATCCAACATCAAAAGCCTATTTTGGGACGGTCGCCCTTACCAACCCATCATTTCTATGATGAGGTCGCTTGAAAACCAAAACTCCAGCCTTCCAAATGTCGGTCACAAGATTGGTATCCAATATGTGGTCGCAGAAAGGATCCTCTGAGTTTCTGCTTGGTCTGGTAACAAATCGAACTCATCGAAATTTTGAGATATCTGCACATATCTACCATAATCTGAACAGTAATATACCTACTGTAGGTAACCTACATATATCGATCATTTCCCATGCAACTTTCCCCGATCCAGGTTTTGCGTTTTTTTGACAAGGAATGCTAAGCAAGGGCCTGCCTTGCACATGAATTATGATGACTTTCAAAGCACTGTACCAGGCTCCCGACTGCCGTGATTGTAGGCTTGCCACAAAAATTGCTCCAACACCCCAGGCCGATTGAGCGCATTCTAATCATGGCGATCCTGAAGCAGCAGCTAGGTCATACTTACTATGCCTCTTGCAGCTGTTTCAAGACTGCCAGCGGCTTGCTGTAACGGCTCACCTTCTCAGGATGACCTGACCCCACTGAAGGCCCGGCCGGGCATTTCGCACCGCCAGTGCCTCGATACACCAGGTGCGTGAACGTTGCTCCGACCCCAAGGGCAAGGAAGCCGTGATCCTCCGTCCATCTCTTCGGGGCTCAGAAACACGTGATTCTGCAACCAAGCAACAAATGGCAGAGCAATCTGGCCGTAACCAGACTTATGGCACCTCGAGCTCCAGATGCTATCCAGGATCTTCAGCAAAGAAGCATCGGATCCCCTCAGAAACTGCGGCTGAACGCAGTGCCATTTTCCTCAGATCCATCAACAACAGCACCTGCTCCCCCCTTCCTGTGTGGCTTATCCCACCCATGGCAATACTGCTGTGCACCGTTCTGCTTCTCTCACACCTTGACGGCCCAAGTGGCCACTGACTTTCAGTTTTTTGAAAGTCGCTGCTACGCCAAATATCGCTGTTGGGAACAGCATCTGCACCACTGCACCGAGGGCAAAATCTACTCATGGGATGTTATCGTGCAACACATTCGTTTTGCTGGTTCTTCCTTTGGGCTCTAAACATGTTGACGCATTGTGAAATCAATTTCACCACAACAAGAAGGTAAGGCCTCCCGGTGATGTTTCTTGGTTTCTAATTCTAACCCCATGAACACTATATAGTTATATAATGTTATATCCCCCTAATCAACCATAGAATTCACCAACCATCTTATTTGAGCCAGCTTACAGGCTATTGTAAACTGGGACTTCAGCTGGTCGAGTCCATGAACTGGATTGTGATAGTCCCCAATATATTGATTAGTAGGATCCCGGAACTAATCATAATGAAACAACCGTGGTTTTGAACACTGCTCATATTGAAATCTGTCTCACCAGATTATAGTATCTAAGTCATAATATGATGTTATATTCTCCCAATCAACCATAGAATTCACCAACTGATTTGCACCAACTTCGAATATCACAAATCAGCCATACATCCATACAAATCTCATAAAATCCTCATTTTCGTTGGTTCACACATTTTCCTATTGTAAAGTTCCAGGGGGCCAAACTTCACAAGAAGTTCCCGTGGGCCAACGCTTTTCAGGCCTCTAGCCGAACCTTCTGTGCCACCATGGGATTTCGCAACTCCGACTTCGCGCAGAGCAGCAAACATTGCGCCTCCGACATCGGAGGATGTTTTGCAAATGGAACTCACCTCTGGAGAAAGGTTTCAAAAACCCAAGCCCCAGAGCTCTCGATATAAGTTCAGTTGGTGCAAAAAAAATGGTTAGTGAACTATGGTTGATTTGATTGGTGATCTAACATGACACAACGAACTATTCATGGAGATATAAACCAACAAAAAAACACACTGGGTCTCACCTTGTTTCTGTCCAAGGGTATTTGAGCAGCCAAACTTGGTGAAATTACCACTCTTAACCTGGGAAAGGTGTGAACTTGGGACTGGTTTAAGGGAATGTGTACATGAAATCCAGGGCTTTCCACGGTAGTTCAACATGGTTTTCCTATCAGATTTCTCTTGATGCTCAGAATAGGAGTGGCACCCCTGAATGTTGCCACAGCTAAGGCACCAGTTAAGGCCCCAGTAGCCAGTTTTTTCTATGGTTATAAATGTGGTTATCATTCCATAAATGAATGGGGTTATTTCTCAGAGACTTATAACTGGTAATAACTGGTATTTCGGGCCAAAAGTGCAGATGGTTGGCAAGTGAAGTCTAAAAAACTTTGCACAAATCACTAGCCAAAGAAAAAGTCATCATCATTGTGAGTAGTTTCAAAACCCGATTGATCAACCATTGACAAATTCAGCTTTTCATGGGGTGTAGTCTAAGTCTCAAACTTGAGTCTCCAACTCCAACCCTTAAAAACAGCGATGACGTGCAAGCCCAAAAACTGCCTGTTGAACCTCAAAAACCTCAAAAGAGACTCTGGAGATGTTCCAGTTTTTGGTCCACAACATGCAGGATGGCAGGACCTCATGCTGGAACCAAGTCTCCAAGTTGAACGATTCCGGGGTTCAATTCTCAGCGTTTTTTTTGCGTTTGTAGCTGTTTGTACTCCATTTGTGTAAACTGGTTAAGATTGCCTGTCTTGGATATCCTGCAACAAACCTGTTCAGCTGGTTCTAGATGTCCATCAGAATCACAAAATATTGGGTTGTACTACACCACCCATCACCAGTTGCATTCCCACAATGTCCTTGTATTTTCCTGATTATACAATATTATACATCCATTTATGTTGATCATCATCAGTGATGAACAAATCAACATGTTTTGGTGGTTGACTACTCTGTACCGAGGTTGACCTACTTATATCAGCCCAGTTACCCTCCAACAAAATATACAAAAGCATACAAAAGCTATAGAAAATGGCCCATGTATAGATGATGTAATTTACCTACTAGAAATGGTGATTCTCCAAAGCTATGTTAGTGTAATGAAGAGTATCCCAATCATTTTCAGCCAAAGTCGTTTCAGCTGCCTCCTAACCCCATCTTGATTGATGATTGGATATACAAACATAGATTAATTCTCACAATCCATGAGCAAATTCTCAACCAACCAGCAAAAATGGAGCATGTTTCATTGTAGTCTAACTATATTCTTGTTGAATCACCAGGTTTAAACACTTCTCATCTGATTTCGTTTCAAGGTGAAGCCATAGGCGAATCAACTCCGGTTCATGATAGATATATTGAACTAGTTTTTTCCTGGGTGTATAAACCAACAAGCAGTTCTGGGGGTCCTCACCTTGTTCAACATCGTTAGCCATGAACCAGGTAATATACTCATCCATCAACTAGTTGTGAGTACCACAATGTGGGGCCCCGTTTACGATAGCTAAGTTGGGGGCCACATAACTTCAATTTCACAATTGGGTTTATGGTATCTATAACAAAAAAAAATCATTGCTTTTTTCGAAACCAACAAACAGCTATCGTTTGGGGGCCCCACATGGTATCATGAACCATACTTATTGGAGCTATGCTCACCCACCGGCTTGGTAACTCACTGGCTTGCCTCTGGATCTTGGACACAAACATCGCGCAAGACTTTCCTGGGCAATCCGAAAGAAGGGTCTTAAACCAACTTTCAACTTTCATGGAGATGTAATCTGATGTCATGGTGCATATCATATGTATATGACTGAATACTATATGATATCTACACATATACATTCTGTAGTATACGTATAGTACAATACGTATGTAATATACATGTATATATATATATATATGTGAATGTACTGTAGATTTATACACACTTGGTAATGTAGTGTATGTACATAATATCATGGAACCTCTTCCCCAACCTGCAATTATGAAAGGTAATATGTATACATATACATATACATATATACATATACATATATCATATGCATACTGCACTGTATACATGTAACCAACATACAAGTATGACCACACATATGATAAGGGCCGTGAGGACATAAACAACAATCTGACACATTTGAACGTGAGATCGACACGTATGTTTAAAAAAAGCATTTACCTCCAAAAACACAGCAATTTTGTTAGGGAACATTATTTTAGCAAACCACAAATAGTGGGGGAATATGGAGAAAATCCCCACCAAAAAAAAAAATGAGTTTATCATTTGGGAATACACATATCTGGGTTGTAGAACAACTCCACAAGCATACAGGCGCAGTTGGTTTCTGTGATGGTGGCATTCAAGACAAAAATAGCACCTGTGAAAATTGAATGTGCATCCATGAATCCTAAGTGCTTTATATGCCATATATGACCTATATAACCTACATATATAGCTGGTGATATCTCTTGTACAAGTAGGATAGGACAAGATTATTACATATGATTACCTTGAAATGCCCCGATATGCTGTCAACCCATCCCCTTGAGTCTGGTGAGTTTGTGCATAGTTTAGCCAGCAGGTGATGAGTACTTGGTGAGTAACCATGGCTAATCAGCGTGTACAGAGATAGATATGTACAATGCGGCCCCCCCAGTTCCAAGTTGGTTGGTTTTTAGAACGCACTACTGTAACTACAGTTCTATCTCCTACAGACAAGGCCCTTTACCAGCGATAAATGGCTATACAGTAAATGGCTATAAATGTATTATATAATTATTCCATAAATGGGGTTATTTCTTACTGACTTAGAACTGTTATGAACTGGGCCACAACTGTAGAGTTCCGATGTCACCTCAGAATTCACCTAGTTCTACCAGTTCAGTGCCTCGGAAAAAAAAGGCGCAAGCTTCACCTGGGTTTTCACCATCCAGCTGCTTCACCACCCAGAGGTTGGTAAACAAATCCCCATGGTAGTCGTCCCCTTTTTTCGTGGGAATTTTTCTACTCAGTTTCATGAGCGGTTTCTAACCAACCTGTTTCAAACCAGGTACTACTTGGTGGTGAAGTACCCAGGAATCGTAAGTCGGTTAGTTCAACCTAGTTGTAGGTGAAGATTGCCCCTACTTCGCCCAAGTACAAGTGTAGGGTTATAACCTACTTACGATTCGTGGGATAAACCACCAAGTAATGCATTCAGGGTCATATTCCAACTTATGGCTTTATAATCATGGTTCTATTGTCCGTCATTCTGGATGTATATATTCATGTTCGGATGACCAAAGTTCGAGTAGAACTATGGGATTTTAACATCCCAACTAGTTGGGATATGGGCCCCTGAAGCCAAAGGTACAATGTGGGGCTCCCCAGTAATGTTTGTCGGTTTATAAACCCATGAAACTATAGTTATAAGTACCATAAACCATAGTTATTGGAGTTATAAACCAACTTAACCATCTAGGGGGCCCCACATTGTAAAATATAACTCACTTATTAGCAGAACTGCACCCTCAAGTATTGTCCATAATGGATTCATGTGTGTCAATGTCGCAGTCACCCAATGCCATAAACCGTTCGGCTAACCATGACTGCGGGTCATTTGAAACAATATCCCAATTTTGGAGGTATACCCAATGCCATAGACCTCAGTTGGATCATTACCCCAGGACTCAACCAACAAAAAGCCTGGAGTTTTCATAGATATGTGGTGCATTCATCACAAAGGCCAACAAAAAGCTAAGAATCTGCAAGGTGCTGCCCCCCCGGCATAAAATGGTTTGTCACTAAGGTAACCGTTGGGTTTATGGTCATTATATTGTACCTATAGTTGGATGGGTTGAAAAACAACCAGCTTGTAGCAGTTTAGACCTACTATTCATCCACGGTCGGAAAACCGCTTGCGCATTCGCCAAGGTACACGATTTCGAGGGCAGGTGTCGCCGTGCCATCTTGAAACAAGACCTTGGGCTGGAAGGGTTGCTGCGTCAGATCATCCGAAAGAATATGTGCGAATTGAGATCATATATGCGACTTCACTTGAGGAATGAATCTATCAATCCCCAATGTGGTTTGAAAAACATGTGAAAAACACCATTGATATGTTTTGGGCTGTTTTGTAACCCTCAAAACAGATAGGACATGTCTTTATCACTATTTCAATAGGATTTTACTTTTCACTCTTTTTGGCATCTCCAAATGGTCGATTGCTGCGCCCAGGGGCCGCTTGCGAGCGGCCTTGCCGCAGGGAATGGCCTGGGACTTTGCACAGTCAATGGGAGGTCAATGGGATCACAACAGGGGTGTCAAACGGTGCAAAGGACAAGTTTATAACTTATATCTATAGTTGATGGTAGATATAAATAAGATTACATAAGATGGTCAACTATATTTATGCTATAGTCAATGAATGGTGATTTTCCATAATGTTGAGTTACCAGAGGGTATAACTTATAACCAGCACTAACAAATAGTGGTTTTTAGACCTCGATTGACATTATGCTTGGTTAAACACTTGTTCTGCAGCAAATGGGCTTGATAATCTCAAACACAACATTCTGGAATATGTGGCAGCTGGGTGAAGAGTCTGTGTTCTTTCTTTGGTCATGAATTGAGTATTGGGCTACAAACATGTCTGTTTGATGACACCCTCTCGGGTATCTAAGATCGGAAAGGGTTTGGGAATCCTCCAGCCAATGGTACAACGTGGGCCCCCAGAGATGTTTGTTGGTTTATAAACCCCATGAATACTATAGTTATGAATACCAAAAACCATAGTGAAATTGGAGTAATGTGGCCCCCCACTTAGCGATTTCGTTTACGGGGGCCCCACATTGTAGTTCTCCAGTGGCTTTCCATAGTTTCCCCAGATTTTTTTCAGAGACATCCTACCTACGGTGAGAGCCCCCCAGTATGTTTGTTGGCTTGATAGTCCCCATGAGCTATCGATGGTGGTGCTCCAGTTCGGAATCTCGAAGTTGGTGACCATAACTTCAATTTCACGTTTGGGTTTATGGATGTTTATGGTAGATATATGTAGATAAATGTAGATATATCAAACTAGTTGCCATGGTCACCATGGTTGACATCACCATCTTGGAACTGGGGAGGGCATCATCTTGGAACTGGTTATATCTCCCCGAAACCTGAGTCAGCCGAGCCACAACAGGCTGTGTGCCAGTCAGTCATGGCATATGATGGCTGGATTTGGCGTGGATTGGCTCTCCAAAATGACACAGAGATTCACTATAGACTATAGACATTATGTCAATGTATACATTCCCTTTAAACTTTGAACAAATTCGGATGTTGCATTAATTAAGCCAAGGTGGGCGTTCGTTTTTGAAGATCGTGTCACCTTGTGATTTATTTGAATATATTTGAATCGTTCCTTGAAGGTATTGGAGACAAAAACAATGACACTGGCAGGTGGATGAGGTCGAGTCATTGTCAAACAATAACGGACCAAATAGGGGGGGGGGGGCTGGGGGGGTGACTACTTTCAAATGGAAGCAGACACTGGCTGCACTTGTGACCACACAAACTTTGTTGGTCATTTCTCTGTTGATTTTGTTGGCTGCTCTTCGTGAATCATCTTTGAACCTCCAGCAGACTCCCACCAGCGATTTGCCATAAAGTCGATTTGTCGTATTATCCAATTTTAAGGTCCTTTACCAGTTGTAAGTCAGTTTTAACTTCATGTATGGAATAATAATCACATTCAAAACCATTTGTACCGATTTATAACTGGTAAAAGGCCACAACTGTAAGCCTTCTAAGTCCCACACTCATTGATTCTTTGATTTGGGTTTATTTCTCTGGGGTGGTGGTGAACAACATCTATCACTCACCACACGTCCCACGGAGAATCCAAACCAATCACCTATCACGCGGAATCTCCATACGAGAAATACCCTCTGGTAAACGTTTACATAACTATGGAAAATCACAATGTTTAATGGGAAAATCAACTATTTCATACTATTTCTATGGCCATGTTCAATAGCAAACTGTTAGTTTACCAGAGGGTACTTGAAGGTGATGTTCCAAATCTCCAAAACGGGACATAAACAACAGCCCCTTATGTTTGGACTTGCTTCGATAGCCCGCTCAACTAGAAACTTCCACCCACTGATCTGCATGCTTTCCAAAGGAAGTCAACAACGATTTTGTCAGCAGTTTTGGAGGCCGCAGGGGAACAAATATGCGAATACTTAGGTTCAAGAAGACCATAGACAACAAACACATTCCAAGCGACTTCGCAATTTTGGGTGAATTACTGTTGGTAAAACAAATCCACAAACCATCCCCAATTTCACCCTTGGTGGTATAAAACCATTCCCAAATAGGGGGTGTATGGCATTGTTTTAGCCACATTACTCCAAATGTGGTATCCCATTGTAATCCACAAAAAAACATTCCTGAACTCAGCACATCCAGGTATCGCACTCTGCCCAGTGTCCATCTTTTCGGTTCGCTGCGGTAGCTGCGTAGCTACGAAGAATTGAATTCTGGGCCCGCGCCCAGGATTTGCACATGCCGCGGCAGTGTTTACTCCATCAAGGTCCATTCTGCCCCTGAAGCGTCGCTAGCACTCCATGCTTGCGACCGAAACTAGTCACCAAGCCGCTGAATTCGACTGACGAATTGGCAAATGTGTGTTGCAAAAGCCAAGATGGGCCATAAACATTGATGGTTTAGCATATCACAAAGAAATGGCTCCAAAACACTGATGAGCCTTAAAAGATCGGCCACAAAGACATGGCTCCGAAACATTGATGGTTTCAAGTTTAAAATTACTGGTTTATCATCATTTCCCCTAGTGAACTGGCCATACAATGAAATACTGTGGCAAACCCACCCAATAGTACACCATCCCCAAAAACACCATAGATGGATGGTATAAACTTTAAATCATCCCCAAATGGTAGGTTTATGGCAGCCAGGGTTTCCCACATTGTAGTATACTTCCATAAACTTCCCCATTTTCAGACACAGTCATCCATGTCTTATCGAAGCTGTCAACCAACGCTGGCCATCTGGCATGACACATGTGCCAATCTGTGCAGGCTACAGAAGAAGTCGATTTCGGCCTTTTCAGGGCGACCCTGACATGGTGAGGGAGGACCAGTTTTGATGACTTGTTTGGCAGTTTCGTTGTGTGGTTGCATCCCTTTCTTGATTGCCTTATAAAATATTGCTTGATATGTGGATTTATCATCAATTGGTTTCTATTTGCTCTTGGTTTCTGAGCTTGCGCTTTGTCTATTTCTGATGGCATTCGTCACTGTCCGAGTTCATATCATGCATAAACAATGTGGGGCTCCCTATGGTTTATAAACCCCATTATCTATAGTTACAAGAAGCATAAACCATGATTATTGGAGTTATGTTCACCAACTTAGCTATCACAAATCCGATATATTTTTTCATAAAATTCCTATCAAATCACACAAACTCCATATTTTCCTTAGTGAAATCACCAATTTTCCCATGTTTTTTTTCCATTAAATCACCATAAATCACCATTGTTCCTATGGTTTTCACGGAACCCCCATTTTTTCCCATGGTTTTTGTACTTGCCAGTCGTGTTTTTGTTCATTCAATATGGCTGGTTCTAGCCGCCCATCCTGTCAACTGCATCTGTCAATCCCACATTGACGCACTTGGCTTTGTCGGAGAAAATGGTGATATCCCAAATCGACTGGTTTATCAGTTTCTCATAATGTTTTCTATTTAAATGGCAAGCTTCGGGTATACCCCAGTTTCAGACACACTCATTTTTTCTATGTTTTTGTTTGTTGCACATATCCCTTCTGTTCATGTATGTATGTGTATGTACGTACGCACGTACGTATGTATTTACATATATATATATATACATGTATATGTGCATATGTACATATTTGTGTATATGTATATATGTATACCGGTATGGGGTCTAAAAATGGATGGCTCATACAAAAACAAACAATAGGTGGTCCCCACCGAGTCTTAAATTTTATGCCGCAAGTATGGAAGGCTATGGCTCATGACTATGGTAGTCCAAAGCATCGGGGGGATGAAACTAAACCGCTCCCCAAGGACTGAGCTTTTGACCATAAATATCCGGCTGAATTATAAAACATCACTAACCTGAAGATAGCTGAAGTGAGGCCACTGATCTCCTTTTTGGCCGGCCCCCTTCCCGCAAGATGCTGAAATGAGTCCCTTTGGGGATGGTCCACCGAATTCTAACCATAATTTCATTGTCGTCACCACAATAGGTCATTTTAATTCATCGAAATATATCCACCATATCCACTATATCCGCCATAAACCAAAATGTTACGCAATGTGTCATGTATTTTGCCCGCAACACTTAGCCTTATCTATCTTACTATGTCTTATGTTTTGACCTTCAACCATATATTTCTATGTCTCTGATTTGTTTCCCATACCAGCTGTCACCCGGCTGCCATCCCAAGATATCTGCGTACGGCGCTTCACAGTCACCGTTACGCGCCCACCCCTCGCGGGCATCCAACCTCTTCTTGGGTCGGCTTGGAAGATCGTGGGAAAAAGCGTTTCAAACATCTGCAGGAAATCATTGATCCAACCTATGAGAACTATATATATATACATATTTATGGATAAATTAGTAGATAAATTTGCACGTTCCACTAAACTGGAATGAGGTTATTTGTGGAAGAATGTTTCTTGTTTCGGCACCTATTTGTCTTAAAACAAAGTGTATCCATGATGGATCCATGATGATTTCATGAGAAGGTACATGGACTCTCCAAAACAATACTCCAAACACTGCCTTTTAGAAAGTTCTTGCATCCATAGGCATATATGAATATACGTAAATGTATAATATTATATGTATATATATATATATACACAAAGGGATCGATTATGATATTTCAATAGACTGAAATAGTGTCACTCTGGGATACTTAACTTATTACCCCAATCCTGCATAGCTGCATCAACATCACCTTTCTGCGAAGACAGTCAATATTTGACCAAACAACACCTAGTAGTGATATACTTTAATGTTATTTATCTTGGTCCATGCTCGACCCATACATTGGATTTAATTCTTTAGTTTCTATTCATTTCAGGCATTTACCAACAACACACAGTTATGGCCCTTTTACCAGTTTTAAGTCAGTCAGTTTAAAACCCATTTATAAAATAACCATTAATAACCATCTATAGCTTGTAAAGGGCCTGAACTGAAAAATATTGCAAGTTCCATGGGTCAGCCTGCAAAGCGACGCCCTAGAGTTGGTTAAGTTCGTGCCTCCATAGATTCATTGTGGTTAATGGTGAAGGCTATCGGTCCAAATTTGTATACCCAGAAATATTGGTTGATGTTTAGTACTAAACTATGAAACCAGGTTCTTGTACCCCTATCAAGTACGCTTCTCAAAGTTTCAGTGGACCCTTCTGGAAATCCTTTGGATTTGTCACTGGGGGGGTTCAATTATGTAGTCAGCACGAATTCAACTTCCGACATGCATGGGAGTGTAATTACAACCTCCAAGCCGATAAACAATGGTGAGCCAAGGGGGTCTTTTTGTAAACTGGGCACTGCTCATTCACAGCTCATCTGAATGAATCCAAGTTGAAATGATGTCCTGCCATGCTCCAAACTAATTGTCATCTTCGGACGACAAAAGACCACCTGTGTCTGACAAAAGAAACAAACGGCTAGTGCTTCATGCTCACAATGTTGCCGCTACTGGCTATAATGGGTATTATGGGTCTCACATCAGGAATCTGTTCAATGATTACTACAGTCCCAACCAACGGACGTCCCAAACAAGCTAATAGCATGACAACTAGTAATACTGAAGGTTGTTTCTAAGGAGACTGGTGGGTTTGTGTGAAAATAGGGTATACGGTATACCTGAAATTTGAATGGATTACCAGCAATTCTCGTTGAAACGGCATTTGTTGGTATCCCCTATTTTCAGACAAAGACAGGTGAATATTACCATAGATGACACGAAGAGTCCGCAGCAATGGTAGACTGCAACGGAAACCCATCACCAAACTAGCCGGCGGTGGTGCGGAAAAGTGATGATCACTGAAGTTTGAAAGTTGTTGGCAATGGTGGGGAAAAATCCACATAGTCATGATCAAAATGTATCTAAATGGTTTTGAAGGGTAGTGTGATCAACTACAGTTGTGGGCCTGTACCGGTTATAAATCAGTTGAAACCCAATTTGTGGAATGATGACCCAATTTGTAGCCATTTATAACTGCAACTACAACCCACTTGCGAACGATTTCTCTTTGGTGATTTCAACCTCTCTGAAATATCCCGTCGTTGCTCAGAATCATCACTCCAACTAGCAGTGGACATCAACAACCTCACTGAAACAAGCAACTGATTCAGTGACTGAAAATCCTTGATTTTCTGAATCTCCCTTTCTGATGTCTAAGTCTCAATTTTGTTTGGCTAAATCTCTACATGGCTCAATCTCTGTTTTTGTGTTCTACATCGATTTTTGTTCTCTAGTTGCTGTTGAAATCTACCATAGTGCTCGCTTGGATTATATGTTTGTTGTTGAAATCGGTTTCTCTGAAAATAGGATACCCACAATAATTCCATTGATTCGTACTCATGTTCCCTGGTCAAATGGCAATTCTTGAGGTACACCCCAGTTCAAGACATACGCAAACCACTTTCCTCCCCGTATATGACTGCCATGTTTCATGACATACATTTGAGTGTCCTGCCATCATCAGAATCCTCGATCAGAATGGAGGTTCGAATCTCAAAATCAAGTAATTACTTGGGGGATTGTCCATTGCCCTGTTTGATTGCAGGATGGTAATTATTCATGTTGAAACTGCTATCATCCCTGAGTTTCTTCTGCCATGGTCGTCCAACAGCGTCCGCCAGCGGATCGACGCAGAGGTAGGCCGCAACGACGGCCGCAGCGAATGGCGTCTTAGAACTCCGTGCCGAGAGGTGCAAGAGCATTTCATGCAGTCAAGGCACTTTACCAATGAATTACAAATGGCGAAGTTACAAAGAGTTACTTTGTTGAGGTTATTATTCCCTAAATGGAGTCATTTCACTGACTTTTAACTGGTAAAGGGCCAACACCATGAGCTTCATGCATCAAAACGTGGACATGACATGAGGGGATGTCCGAACTAGCCATGTTTGATGACACCGGAAAGTACCATTTGGATTTGTCTGAGTACCCTGCATCCACTGCTTTATCATTTACCCCATCGAAATTGCGCCTTCGGGTGTATCACCTGTTTTTGGACAAACCCATGTTTGGTATATGGGGGTTGTTCATTTTTTTTGCCCGAAAGTGGCTCTTGGGCCGGCCTTGGGCAAACCTTGCGCGATCTTTGCAAAAACCGTGATCTGCTTATAAGTGGTAAAGGGCTCTAACTACCATACAAACAACTGGTTTCAGGGCTTCAGGGTCTTGATAATTTATAGTAATTACTATAAATGTCATCAGTATCAATATAGTTATACCACTAATACGGATTGTAATAGCTTATACCCATCAGTATACCAGTAGTACCGCACAAGGCGGTGGCGGAAGTTTCAAAAATGGTAAACCTATAGGAGAGGTTCGTTGCTGTGACTGATGGATGGCAGAGCGAANACAAGGCGGTGGCGGAAGTTTCAAAAATGGTAAACCTATAGGAGAGGTTCGTTGCTGTGACTGATGGATGGCAGAGCGAACTCACTGATGGACCGACAACTGGTTGGAGCGTCGGCCTATCTATCTGTCTATCTATCTGCCTGCCTAACTAACTGACTAACTGACGAACTGACTGACTGACTAAGTAACTAACTAACAA
>BGPT01000900.1:143293-182665 GCA_003297045.1 Symbiodinium sp. clade C Y103 | reverse complement strand
TGACTAACTGACTAACTGGCTAACTGACTAACTGACTAGCTGACTAGCTGACTAACCGACTAACCGACTAACTGACTAACTGACTAACTGACTATCTGATTAACTGACTAACAAACTAACTGACTGACTGACTGACTAACTGACTAACTGACAAACTGACTAACTGACTATCTGACTAACTGACTAACAAACTAACTGACTGACTGACTAACTGACTAACTGACAAACTGACTAACTAACTAACGAACTAACTAACTAACTAACTAACTAACTAACTAACTAACTAACTAACTAACTAACTAACTAACTNAGCGAGCCTACTTTTCGACCCTCCGGAGCCACAAAACATTGGAAAAACACAGTGTTTCGCGACTTTCCTACCTTTTCGCACACCTGCATCTCTTCTCTTTCTGCCTTTGTTCATGGCTGTGCCTTTCCATCTGTCCATATTGTCGGAAGGTTTAGCTTCTAAACTTCCTTCGATNTCGCACACCTGCATCTCTTCTCTTTCTGCCTTTGTTCATGGCTGTGCCTTTCCATCTGTCCATATTGTCGGAAGGTTTAGCTTCTAAACTTCCTTCGATTAACATAGACCCTGGCAGATAGGACTTGGAACATTAGTTTCCACTAAAAAAAATGATTTTCAAGGTCTTTGTCAATTTACCAGAGAGTAACTTGTAAGTTTTCCAACCATGCTCCAAACTCGCCCAGAACGCACGTCGCATCTCACAACACTCGGCGCAACGAGAGGCCCTGGCTAGGGGCCTTGTGAAGAAGTCGCATTTCCATAGACCACACATGGCAACATTTACACGGGCGCAACCGATTGTCATGTGTATAGGGAGTATATATAGACACACACACATATATATATTATGATATGTATATTGAAAAAAAAATATTTATACTATATATATATATATATATATATATTATATATATAGTGATAGATAGATGGAAAGAAAAACATACACATCGTGAGTTTACATGAAGACATGTGTCTTGCAATGCAAAAAAAAATGCATGTAATTTGAACCGTCCACATGGAATGCAATCAAGGTGTTTTTGTGCATATGCAAAATTAGGATATAGCCAAGTATGATGTCTTCAAGATTCTGACGAACAACACAAACACTGAAAAAAATCTAGTTCTTTCATCCCAAAGTACATAAAAATTTCAAGAATACCTCAATGAGTAGCTGGGATATTTTTCAGATTCTTCCCCAAAAAACACAGATTCACGGGAGTGCTCAGCCAATTTGGAGGTATCTTTTTCGGCAGTTTCGGCAACGGCATCCTCACCCGGAAATGTGTCATCACGATGGCCTGCAACGAAACCTCCATAGCTAGGGATTTTCAGCCAGCTATGTTTGATTTCCGGGTATATATATATATATATATTAAAACTATAAATATACATGCAAATAATCAATATTAATATATATATATATATATGTCCTATTAACATCAGCTCTTGACGGGATCAAGCGGCAGACATTGACACCCGGAACCTGGCTCCGCTCCGGCCCTTCCGAATATCCGGGGGATGGTGGCTTCCCACATGACTTGACATACCTTGAGATATCAATAGCACATCAGCAGTGGGTAATTACTGACTTTTTACCTCAAAAATCTCAAGCCAAGACAAGAAAATGGCGTATATGGAGTTGGTATTGCTGAACTAATGTGGTTTATGCTGGCGGGAGGGAAACCGGCCAATATTCGTATACATTTACTGCTGATATTTGGGAGGTGGGGGCGGGCGTGTGTTGACGTTCATGTTCATATGCATCACACTTGATGCTACGTTGAAGTAATCTTCTACAGCTCACACTTCATGCTATGTTGAAATCATCTTCTCTTGCACTGCAGCTTGACTTGATGCCACGTTTGAGAAAGACATGTCCATGCAGGTCACGAAGTTGAACGCCAAACCTCCTCAAGAAAGAGTCGCCCGAGTGTTGGCGACCAAAGCCATGGAGAAGATCCCCAAGGGATCTTACTTGGTGACTGATGGTGCAAAAGCCTAGCCATGCTTGTCAAAAAGATACCTGTTGAAACAGGAAGAAGTTAATCACGCTGCTGGCGAATTTGTTCGCTTACAGCGACGAGGCCCAAAGCCAGCCTTGTGGGCGCACACAAGTGGAATCGATTGTACATGGAAGAAAATTAAAGACAAATTCCACCCAGTTCTCACTGTCTATGTGGGTCAGTGGCAATGCGCTACAGAAACAGGACAGCCTGGTTGCTGAGAGCGACAGCAAAAAAACACAAAGACGAAGTGAAGCTGTGAGGGTAAAAAGTGAAGTTGGCGGACAAAGGGTTCCAAAACTGTGGTAAAACGATGTAAACCGCAAATTTTGTTAAAACTCATGCTGATTTTGAAGAATTGTTTCAGACTTTCAAAAGACAATTTTCGCTGACAGGCGCAAGGGATTGTGGCTTTGAAGGCTAAAAACATCGTCCTGTCAACCCCCCGCACACACTGGCTGAAAACGGTACGTATGAGTTCGGCGGATTCTCAGGTCAGAATGATGCCCCCTTGGTAGATCAACCATGGTATCTCCCATCAATCACGGTTCCTGATGTGTCTTCTACAACCTGTGTGTTGCGGGAGGCTCAGTCGCTATTCAACCACATTTTCAAGTGATATCTACCTCAGTCTAAATGAGCCACCAAAAAAATGCCTCTATCCCATCTCATTATTCTACTAGTTGGTTGAAAGGTTTCCCTACAATGGGGTTAGAATACCTGCAATTACCTAGTAGTTAGCATAACTCCCAATTGATCACCAATCAACCATCACGCCTCAGTTGTCTTTCCTATGTTTGATAGTTAAGCCCAATAGAACCACGACTATCATTGATGGTTAAGTCTTATAAAAATCCCATCAGCCCTTGGGATTATCATAATCTCCAATAAACCACTTTGGATCAGTGATTAGAATTCCCTGTACGAAGCCATCAACCATCACGAAGAACCAATCAACCAATGTATAAGGTATTTTGTTCATGGTTCAAACAAATAGTTTTCTGGGGATCCCTCTTACGGTCAAGTTCTTGGAGCAGCAATGGATCCAAACAAACAATGGATTCATCAACAGAAACATACTGGAAACCATGTGCTTTTGTTTAAACAGTTTTAACATATGATAATCATAATTCAATGGTTCCTGGAAAACCAACAATCACACATATAAAACATTTCTGACACGAAACATGAGAATTGTGGTATGAAACCATCCATTTTGCTTTGTTTGACCCTCACCACCCTATACCCCAGTGAGGGAAAATGTTGTGACATTCCCAAAGGTGGTATTTCTATGTATTTCTTTATTTTGGGACAATTCATGGCGAGGGCCAGGTTCTGATTTGCCCACTTGAATGGCTAATCTTTAACTTTGACATGTTGCAAAAAAATATTGTTGCTTGAAATAGATGATATACATGTGTATAATATATATATACGTAGAGAGAGAGAGAGACACTATGTATACTATATGTATACTATATGTACAATATATATATATATAGATATATATATATATGCACATCAAACTCTATACATGCTCTATATTGTTTATTCAAATACGATATACGAGTACATACCCACCACAAAATCATCTATATATTAAATCATGTATAGCACAAATAAATTCAAGGACCAAGCTCTCCATCCTGTTGGTTTTCGCACTTGGATAGATATATGTGTATATATACTTAAACGGCTCTCATGTCTGTCATTGCCATGTGCAGCCCATGGTCTGGAACATCGGTGAACCACCACAAAAACGTGGCCGAACGCGCCGGACCTGACCAGCAACGGGCAATATGGGATCCATCGTGACTTCAAGATGAGATAATTTCAAATGATTTCCCACAGGTTGGGGCCCCTGTTTACGAAATCGCTAAGTTGGAGGCCACATAACTCCAATTTCACTAGGTTTTTTGGTACTTATGACATCGTATGACTATAGTTGATGGATATTAGTGGGGTTTATAAACCAACTTATTGCTGGGGTGCCCCACATTGCATTTTTTGGATTGTGATGATCCATTATAATCCTAAATATATTGGATAGTAGGACCCCATACATCAATCAACAGTTGTTTGGAACACTGCTTAAGTGGCTTGACGGAGTATCTAAAGCAATTGGTCTATCAACCCATTGTATCGTTTATCTCGGGGGAATCACCATGTTTCACTACTGCATCAGGGGGCATGTGATATCGAAGTACACACGTGCAGTGTCTTTGTTTTAAGGACCGGGTCATCTCATTTTCGGGTTGACCAATTTGATCTGTACCGATGGACAACTTCAACATTTTTGGGTTTTGAAAAACAAATTTGAGACTCATCGGTGTTGCCGTGTATATAACCGTGTTAAACAAAAACGTGTCTGACTGCAATCATCTAAATTTCTGGTTGCAATCCATGGTGTCAAGAATGAAAACACCGCAAACACTATCCCGGATTGGAATCTGGAGTCAAACGCTAGTTGGTCCCAGTTTTATCCTAGATAGAATTTCAGGTATTATGCCAAATAGATCCAAATAGACTAGACTGTCAGATAAAATGCCAGATGGAATGTTAGAATATCAAATAGATTCAGATGGAATGCCAGATAGAATGTGAACAGATATGTCAGTATATATGCCACAATGGGAATGACACGAAAAGTAAAGTCGCTTACCAACATGTATCAGGGAATTCACGATTTTGGGACAAAGCAGCACGGTAACAAAGATCTTGACTAATCCATTCATGGAACAAACCCATCAACTTTCAATTGACAAACTCAAATCACTGGCGATCTTGTTGTTCGTTGCTGAGCATCATCCGATGTTTCCGACCTCTGCAAGAACCCAATCCGGTGTTAGAAAACAACAATACCCCACAAACAACAAAAACATCTGAAAGGCGGTTTCAACCCCCCTTGAAAAGTAATTTGAGATCACTATAACAACAATCAAATTCAATCAAATTGGGGTCTCAACATGTTCCACACTCACAACCCCAGGGACGACATCGGTTTGGGTGTGCCGCTTCCATTCGTTGCGTTTTCGGTGGCGCCTTTTCCGCCACTGTTCCCAACGAGTCGGTTTGTTCTGCTCAGATGAGGTGGGAAAGGGAAGCGCCACGGAGTCGTCGGCTCTGTGGAACTTCAAGAAATTCAACCTGTGGCAAATTTTGTTCATCGGAACTACACCAAACCATGGAACCTTCCCTTGAAGGTGAAATCTAATCTATGTTTGAAAATATGATATATTTGGGAATCAAAATGTATCGCGATATATTCATGGCATGTCAATATACAATCAAATTCAGTGGAATAAATTGAACGTATCTCGAAATACCTATAATATATATAATATATATATATATACTTGCGAAATACATGTGCATTCTTTACACCTCATCTAGCACTAGAAAGTCATCCATTGGCCAACCAAGATGCAACTCAACCCAGCACCTTCCACGGCAGATTGTTTGGATGACAAACGGCTGGTTTGGGGTCCCAAAAACAACAGCTCAAACATGTTGCATGAAACTGCATGTTGATCCAAGCGTTTTGGCAGCGAAGGGTGTAAACACATAATCTCAATCCATGATTCTTAATGATTTTTATTTATTTTTGGTGTTATTTTCAACCTTTTCGTATTACATGATTTTCAGTGGATCATATCGCCGTCGCCTATCCAACACTGCGCGAACATTCCTCTTTATTTAGAACAAACCATGGAGGTGTATTGTCACAACCAATGTTGGGACTGTGACTTCTGCAAACAGATCGGGCATCTGCAAACTGCGCCCAAAATGTTTTGGATTTCACTACAACCTCGAGCTGCCCGAAATGTCTTCCTTCCCTGCCATGATGCAGCTGCACAGAGTCAGACATCTTAATTGTCTCTAACGATCAAAATGCGGAAGTTTGGGACGCACGCTTGGCACAAATGTATTCAAATTTGACCCTCCCTCGCAGACTCACACAGGCCGCGTGGCTCGAAGAGTGATGCGGTGTTCCAGCCAAAGGTTTTGCAGCTCTTCTGCTGGGATCTCCTGTCCGGAAACGGCTTCAGAAGTTTGAGCCCCAGTAGGTTGTCCAAAGACTATAGGCCGCCCCAAACTACAACTCGTTCTCACCACACATCGGTGCCCCCCGTCCCAAGAATTGCTTATCCGGCTTATCCTCCCGGGCAGCGGGTAGCGTGTGGCGCTACGGTGCTTTCAAAAATGATCGCCTCTCTTCCCAGCAGAAGATTTCCCCTTCGCCTCTGATCTAGTGCCCTTGGATACTGGTGATAGCCCGTCTGCCCACTGATGGCGGAAAAACCGTTCAACAACAAAGGCATGGCTGACCCTTTGATAGGTACGGTTTTGCTACTACGCTGTCTAGCTCATCATCTACATCTAGGACGCAGCTAGGGTGACCGGCATGACCAGCAGCCTAGCATCGCTTCCCGTAGTTGGTGCGGCAAAAGGGTGCGCCATTCAATGCATGGAAAATACTACCAAGGCGTTTGGCGGGGAAAACGCTGCTCCAACACGTGTTTGATGTGCCTTGTCGGGAATCCGTTGTATGGTTGATAGCCCCCGTTAATTCAAGGAGCAGGTTAACAATACAATTTTGTCATCTTTTAACTAACCGACCCCATGTCGGTGCCTGCTTTTGACACCTTGGGGACCACTATTACCTTTAACAAGTGTATGGATATGGTCTCTCAATATTGGAGTAGTATAATATTAGAATTGCTCAATTGGAATCAGTGGCTAATCAATACTATATGGAATATTCAAAATCACATGTATTTGGGATTATTTATGAAGAGTGTAGCACTAATTATTATTGATTGGTCGTGTGATCTGACGAAGCAGTCAGAACAATTGCTTGTACAATCCCAAAACCAAGCATGAGTCAATCGTCGTTTCATTTACCAATCGATGGCAAGGAAGATCCCTGGAAGATTGGAGCACGACTGCAACAGGCCTGGCAAATGCTCCCTTACCCTCCCCATCATTTGGGGGTTTCCTAAAATGGAAGTACCAAAAAATGGATGGTTTATAATGGAAAATCCTATGAAAATGGATGATTTGGGGGTACCCCTATTTTAGGAAACCTCCATTTGGAAATTCACAGAAAGAACACCTAATCTGCAAACGGATTCATTCGCAGAAAGTCGCCCAAAGCCACCTCAGAGGATTGGCTCCATGAGCCAGAAAGTTGAAAAATCACTTGTCTATGACAAGAAACATGTGCAGGAATATGTTGGAAATTTCAACGGTAATTCATGGTCAATAATATTTTTTATACACGGATAATACACGGATAATACATAGTAAAAACTGCTACTGAAAATGACTAGAACAACAAAAAAAACAACTATTGCCACTGAATGAGATTGAAGGAGTCACCATGGTCATGTATCACTTTTCTTTCAACACCTGGCGCTGTCACCCCCTTGAAAAAATATACGCCAATTGATATGGATCATCCCCGGCAAGCTGGAAAAAAATACATCTGAACCGCCAATCAACTTGTATTTGCAACAAGAAAATCGTCTACAATGTGGTCCCCCCCAGTGATACGATGGTTTATAAACCCAATTAACTATATATAGTTATACTTTACAAGTATCATAAACCATATTGAAATTGGAGTGATGTGGCCCCCAACTTTGCGATTTCGTGAACCCGAGGGCCCCACAAACATTCAAGCTCTTTGCTGTGGTGTACTCCCAAAATTCCACCGACAACAGTCGTAGGATCCCTCGAATCGCGAGATGTGGCCGCATCTAGAGACGTGACACTGAATTCGTTGATCTCACTTATGGCCTGAAATACCAGTTGTACACGGTTACAAATGATTATAAATGAGTATAAATGGTTTTGAATGGTTTTTGAAACATGTGGTTATTATTCCATTAACAAAAAAAGTTGCTGACTGACTGACTGCTATTTTGGGCCATGACTTTTTTAGGGGTATAAAACTATAATTCTCAGATTGATTATTATGTTCAGTCACACAAACATATTTTTTGCTTCACATCTCTGCGTCCCTCCTTGCCATCTTCTCGCAACATCATCCAACCGGCTTCATCCTGCAGGCCGCGGAAAGCGCTGAAGCCAGGGAACAAAACACCAGAGAGCTACAATGTGTGACCCCCCCAGTTATAAGTTGGTTTATAAAACCCATTAACTATATAGTTAGAAGGTATCATAAACCATAGTGAACTTGGATGAAATTGGAGTTACAGTAATTATAAATCCACTTAGCTCTCGTTTGGGGGCCCCACATTGTAGATATGTTCTTTCTCGAAAGGCAGGTGTGCAATCCGTTGAGGTGAAAGTGATTGCACACCAAGAAACACTATTCGTTATGAATCACTTAAATAGGGGCTGAAAGTAAGATACATTATGAGACAATCAATCAAGAAAACAAGGCCAAAAATGACAAAACACGCTTCGAATTGTACAGAATTCGTAGCCATTCAACATACAACCGTTTGCCGCTTCAGTGGCGAATCTTTGATATCCAGCAAGAACACTTGATTTGAGATGGGGATCATATTCCGTCAAGTATGCCTGATTCATCTCCCAAACTATCCTCTGGTAATTTAACATAGCTATTGAAAATGGCCATTGATAGTGGATTTTCCCATTAAAAATGGTGATTTTCAATAGTTATGTTAGTTTACCAGAGGGTAAGGCTTATCAACATTGCCAAAAGAGACATACTGATGTGTGAAACCGCAAACTAAACCGCAATAAACCTATCAGTATGGGGATGGTTGCAATCGAACCCATTTATGGTGATTTGGGAGAGGGTTTACTATTGGGTTTACCCCATTATATACCAATCACATCCCATTGTATCCCATTACATTCCCATTATATCAACATAAAGTGGTTGAGTTTTACCACTGGAAAAAAATGGTTGCGTTTTTCCGCTAGAAAAATGTTGTCCTAAATGACATCGCTTCAGTGGTTTATCCAGGAATTACCAAAACTTCAGGGTCCATTCCTATCAGAGTTCAGTCGGGTCTCGGGTAGCTATGGACATCATGGACATGCCCTTGGCAAATCTTAGATACCTTGCAAAGAAATATTCATTGAACAAATATGCGCAACGATTCAGAGAAACAGTACTCACCTTTGCTTCTCCATCAAATTATTTGCTAGTGATATTAAACGAATGTGATCGTTATACTAAACAATTGTGCTGCAAAGATTAAGTTACATACCCATGTATTTCAAAAGTTTGCCGACTCGACTACCCATCCATGGTTAACCCACAATACAATTTGCCAATCTATCTGCTCATGTTGGCGTTGTGCGGAAATGTGGTCAATCCCCAATTTGCTATTGTGATTCTTGTAGAACATGATTTTCCAAAACAATTCGCTATGGAGGTTTCCTACAATGGGGTATCCCCAAGTCGCCATGGACTTCAATACTAAAATGTTCCAATTTGTACGATAACTGGGGGTACCCCCAAGCCACATTTGACAATGTGTTGCTGCCAGGTCGCTACACCATCCGTGGGGGTATTACAACTGTACCAACTCACCAAGCTAAAATACACACAATCATGAACTCATTTTAACATACCTAGCCCCATATATACAATATACATTCACCTCGGTAAATGAGAATATTTCACTGACCTGAAAACTTCGGCTGACAATCGCACCCGACCCATCATTCCAGTGAGGTCGCAGTGAGGTCCTGATAATTTGCCCAGATTCACCACTATCTCTGATGACGTCGTTATAATTTCGAAATACCACTTATAAGTCAGTGAAATGAGCCCATTTAGGGGTTTCCTAAAATAGGGGTACCCCTTAATCATCCATTTTATAGATGGGTTTTCCCTTATAAACCATCCATTTTTGGGTACCCCCATATTAGGAAACCCTCATTTAGAACCATCAAAAAGTGCCTGGTTTGCAGTTTACAGGTCTTCAACTGTAATGTACCCACTTAGCCCAGCCTTGGAGGCTGCTGCCACGTTGGTGAGGGGCAAGTGGAGAAATGGTTTGGATCCACCTGCAGTTAAGGCCCTAGAAACCAGCTATTTCTATGGTTGTAAATGGCGTTGTCATTCCATAAATGGGGTTATAACTAACTAGAATACTGGTGATTAGGAGGGATTTATGGTTAGATCCTTGTTTCTGTTTTCCTGACACCAGTTCTGGATACTGATGAGTTTGAACCCCAGACAAAAAAAATGTCAATCGGCATCATTATCTCCCGCAGGATAGAAACATCATACATATATAAACATACATGTAGCATATATATATATATATACGTATATATATATATATGTATACATATATATATATATACATGTATATATATATATATATGTATATATATATATGTATATATGTAGACTTATCATATAGATGCAGAACAAGCATCACCAACCGGTGGTGCAAAGAATTTGGTTGATCAATAATGTTGATCACAAGAAAGTGCATACCCCAAAATAGCACTTTTGTCTTGAGTGAAAAGAGTTTTCGTTGGTTTTCAAAATATGTGACATCATGTGACTTTGGAGTCCACAGTTGTTTCAAGACAACCAACACTTTAGATATCATCCAATTACACGAACACGCCACCAACCCCAGAAACCTGGGTGAAATGTAATGAATCGTCATTTTGGGGTTCCAGTTTCAGGTTCGTCATGACCATCATACCTTCTGGTGATTTAACATGGCAATGGAAAAATCACCATTTGTAGTTGATTGTCCCATTAAAACCTCCATTTCTAGGCCATGTATGACACAGGAGGGCAATTGTGCTGACAACTGGTGGGTGAATTCAACCTATCCCCACAATAGCATGGTCGTCACTTGGGAATCACACTCTAAGTTGAATATACACACCTCACAATGACAAAGTTCCCCAAGAAAAAGACATACAACATCATGTATTTCCAAGATTTTGTCTGTTGAAAGTGGAAGATATTTTCCAGCCATCTCTGATTGCCAGAAGGTAATTGGAGATGTATTCTTGGAATATATTGATATGTCTTGCTAGTAACAGGTATAATTCAGCAAAAAAACATGAAAGGGAAGCAACATGCTGAAACAACACCATACTGCTAAGATCTAGGCAGCACACAGTGGGATTTTAGGGATTAAATGGAGGTACTGTATTATATGAGGCCATATTGTGGGGATATTCCCTGAAATTTAGCCTTTACATAGGCCGTATATGAGGTACCTCCGCTAAACTAACAGATGTGGAAAACCCGTGGTTTTCTGGAAGATGATCTACCAATGGTGGTTCTTCTACATCTTTGTCAGCTTACCCTAGGTTGTACATTGGGCAGGAAAAGCCCATGTTACTAACCCCCCATTTACCACGTATATCAACCTATAGGGTGAGGCCTCCGGTTGGAGGTTGATGTATATAATGTGCCCCCCCCCAGTTATAAGTTGGTTTATACACCCAATCAACTATAGTTATAGTTATAAGTATATCTATATATATATATATATAAGTATCAAGCCATTTTTTTTTGAGTTGTAAATCCACTTGGCTATCTATGGGGCCCCACATTGTAATTCCCATTAGTTATGTAGTTGTATGCCCGATAAACCATAAAACCCACCAAGTTGTTTGCGTCAACTTAGTCATTGTTTGAGTGCCTCACCTTGTACTGGTTTGGTTGAAACTGATATCAATATCGTTGCGGATCAACAAAAACAACTGTCGCCAAGCTTTCGACTGGTGTCAGTCAGGAGGTGCTCAACATCCTTGGTGGCGTTGTGACGCGGCAAACACGAGCCATGTTGAAAGGGAAGCATGTGAGAAGTGTTTAAACCAAAATTTCCAAAAGGATTCGCAGGTGATTTAATAAGAAAATAATGGGACTATAATAATGGGAAAACAAAAAACACATGGTTTTTCTGGTTGGTTAATGGGATTTCCTATAGATGATGATAATCCAATCATCCCCAAGATGTTGCTACTCTGGAACTAAGCATCAACCAACAGGGGTATTGAAGACTTCTCATAAGGGGTCTAAACTCTGGTACCAGGGGGAACACCGACATAGCTGGGTAGATATGGATGTTCATGAACCCAAACGTGGTATTTCATGGGTTTGATCCATATGGCAAGTTTGATCAAAAGGAATAGTATGGTGTTTCTTTACCATGGGATTTTGGCGATATGTGCAAGGTGAGACCCTCTAGTTCGAAGTTGTTTTATAAACCCCACAAATACTATAGAATGTGGGGCCCCCAAACGATAGCTAAGTTGGTGAACATAACTCATTTTTTTCTATGGTTTATGCTATTTATAACTATAGTTAATTGGGGTTTACAAACCAACTTATAACTTGGGGCGCCCCACATCGCATAAATAATATAATATACTATAGTCCTTATATCCCTATATTGGCATTGACTTAGCTATTGTAAACGGGGGCCTCTTGTATTGTTGAAAGTTCCATCTACCACATGTTCAATGCAAAAGTTCCTGTTCAGGTCAGAACCCGATTGCATGGGTGGTATCCAAAGCAGGGTGCGCCAAAAACCATTGATTGACTTGCTGGTGCTTAGTAGGGAATGGGGGAATGGGATGATTATTAATGGTTATTATAGGTCATTCCCCCTTTCCCTGCTAAGCACCAGTAGGTTGAAGAACATTCGTCCCAGCCAAAACTGCAATTTTTGTGTGCCCTCTAGTAGTGAAATCTGGCAATGATCATTATCCCTATTCAATGGCTATAATTGGAGACATACCCCTATTTTTAGACACACCTAAATCTAAGTCGTGGGAGCCTCCAGATCCTTGGAAGATTCCCCAACACAGATTTTGGGATGCAATTCACGTTATCAGTTGAAATATGGTTGACTCTAAATATGTAAATCGTATTAAATAGTATAATTATATATATATTGTATTATATTAAATATTGTTCAACTATACTATATACAGATGAAACTATATGTATGCATGTATGTATATATCTATATACATATATATTATAATACTAAATATAACCATGTCAATATATATATATATATACATGCATATATATATATATATATGCATATATATATATATATATATTCAAATATATATATATATACTTTATGTAACATTGTGTTGCCATATTCACAGGGGGCTGTTACATCCCAACTTCTGGCTGAGACCTCCTACCTGAAACAGCCCTGCCCCCAACCTCCCGGCCAAGTTCAGCAACAGCGTCTCCAGTAGAGACACAAAAGAAGAAGAGAGTCCCAGCGTCTAGGACAGGCCACCTTAGTTCCGCTTTATCCAGAGAGGTGAAGAATAAACATATCGCAAGCTGGGAAAGTTGCGGAACTAAATGGGCGAAATGGGAAAATCATCGAACAAAAGAGGACATGGTAAAATTGGAATGACAGAATTAAGTGGAATGACAGATCTTCCCAAAGATAAAATTGGAACATGTTTTTTTGTTGACCCCTAAAAAGTGGTGATTCAATGGGATGAAATGGGATATAATGGGATTGAAATGGGATACATTCCATGCGAGTACTTACTTGTCTTCTGTGGGTACTTTTCTATGGGATTTAAGTTGCCTCCTTATATGTTATACGATGATATGGTCCCTGGCACTATGGTATCTATGGTTATATAACCCGCTTATTTGTGGAACTGCACCTCCAAGTAGCGGAAGCTCAATGGGGATCTTTGGCTGTGAAGAATTCCTTCCCCTGAAGGCGTGCCATCAAAACATGGCAAGCTGGGAAAGTACTGAACGAAACGGGCGACCAGATCATCGAACTACAAAAATTGTCCACAATCATGGCCCGAAATGCGAGTTAGAAGTCAGCAAGTCACCCGATTTATGGAATAATGACCACATTTGTAACCATTTATAACTGGTAAAGGGCTTTTATTGCAGTATACCATGGTTGATTACCAAAGAGTAACATTAACGCCTGTCTGGAGGATCTGTTCCTAAACAAAAAGGAGATGAAGTCATCAAGTGATCCTCTTCTGAGCAAATTCATCCTTTCTCCCGGATCATATTGAATACCAACTTAGAAATCTTGGTTGAGAATCTGATCTATTCATTTTTTGGGGCCAAATAGGCAAGAATTTCAGCTTGAAATGTTTGGTGATTTTTCCCAAAAGCCTCATATATAGAAATATCATTTCGTTACATAGACATAAAATGACGTAAACATGGATATAATCAAGTGAGGCATGTGGATGGATACAGTAACACTTCACATGTGACGCCACAATCAGAATGGTGTGTTTGACGAAACCTCAAATTGGGTTGCATGGAACCTTACATATGTTCATGACGTTGATGATGGCTCACGGTGCTTCATCACCTCGTATTCTGAATGTGGCTTGTTGGGAGTCTCCTTTGGTGGGAAAACTGTAACTGCCTCGGATTCTATAGTGGCTTCTCAGCCGCTCAGGTCGCACGGCCACCTTCAGGTAAGGCCGCCGGCGACCACACTCGCGGGAATCATGCAAGATGCCAAGGCAACAAATTGATCTCCTCAATGCCAAGTCTGACCCAATGCCAGGTCGAATGTCGATTGACCATTGGCTTGGTCATGTGATTTCTTCGTGTAGTTCTCCTCTTCTTTTTTCTCCTTGTTTGTCATATGGGGATTTCCATAAATGGGGTACCCCAATAGCTGGATGGTTTTTGTAATGGAACATTCCAAACAACAGCTGGATGATTTGGGGGTAGTTGACCCCCATGACTTAGGAACCCCCCATATCCTTCACACGTGTTTCCAGTTGGGCCTGGCGAACATGCTTTGCAGAGACGGCGCGCAAACTCTTGTCCCTTCAACCAAATCAAGAACAGTTTAGGGGACTTGGCACATATCCCATGATATCCCCAAATCCCCATGTTTGTCGGCTTAAAACATCTAAATCCACCACTTTTACTGAGATAAAATCAATGGCCACAGTGGCTAACTACTTCCTCTGCAAGTTGTTTTTTGACCATCAGCCACACGAGAGACAAGTTGGGTTGCTGGGGCCTCGAAGATAAGGATTCGCCAATTCAAGGATGGGAGGGTTCTTAAGTCATGGGGGATCCCCAAGTCACCATAGTTGCTTCAAAATTCTAAGTTATGGTGATCCATGACGACTGGATGATACCTGGGGGTACTCACATGACTTTGCAACCCCCCTATATCATTTCATCTATGAGGTGAATATTCATGGCAGGGAGGCTCCAATCTCGGCCCAACATAACCGCATGCTGGGGCTATATAGGCGGACGTAGCCACGAAGCGGCGCGAATAGATGTACCAAAATCTGGCAACTCTACCAACACGAATAGATATGTTGATAAAGATTTCTTTTAGCCTTGTGATTTCCAAGTGTTTCAACATGAATCCCTCTCAAAAGGACCAGCTATCCTCGAGCTTGGGACATCACACTAATACGCAACAAGTCAGTTAGGACCAGGTCGAAACAATGGCAACACCTCACCCCCCCCATCGAAACACCAAGCAGCTCCGCCAGTTGAAAACGGTGAACTCCTAATGGCGCCGCCCGGCTGATGTCTCCACTGAACCAGCTTGAGACAAGTTGAGATTATAGAAACCCAAAAACGGTGGAAAAAAAATCAATCTTCATCACGATGTTCAAAATGATGTTTACATATGTCTACCTCATAAAATCAGTGCTCATTTCCATGTGTCCAATGTTTCTATCTATTTGCAGTTGGCTATCGTCCTGCAGTTGTTTTTGGGTTTTGATCAAACTTTTCCGTGAACATGTCGTTCACTCCATCGATGGTGGTTGATTTAGGGACTTTTGAAAGCCAGGGCCAGGATGATTCACCACTCAAACATGGCTCGAACTAATCTACTTTTTGATCTCTATACCATCTGTCCAAGTTGGAGCCCATGATTTAGTTGTTTCCACTGTCCTGATTCTAGTGGTTGAACTGTTAATGGTTGAATAAAAAATAGGGTCATAATTTTGTTGATTCACAGCCCCACGTTTGATCTTCAAACCGTCTAAAACCAAAGCAGACACTTGCTTTTCTTAGTTCAACTTCAATCACCTCCAGTGGGTTTGTCCAAAAATGTAGAGCATACCGGCATGCCCCAAAAATGCAGCGATATTGGGGCCATTAGATCACATGTTCAGCTATCTTCATTGGCTCCAAAAGATGGTTAATACAAACAATAATTAGATGGTTACTACTTACTACTAACAATAATTAGATGGTTACTAATTACTACTAACAATAATTAGATGGTTATTACATGTTAATACTAACAATATTAGATGGTTACTACTAACAACAGAGAATCTGCGCTTCCCTGGGTTTTTAATCTTAACTCTGACCCATACTCTACACATACACAAATACTATACACTATCATATTTAATTATCTATCATTATCCATCAACTATTATCAATCTACATGTAAATGTATAAGAGGGTTATCCATTCCTCATATCATTGTATAATTGTGATAATAGATTTCAACCGGAATAGATATTGGACAATCTTTATGTATATATATATGTATACACATAGTGAATTTATCCTATTAATTGATATTGGAACATCTCTTCATATGGATAAAATGATAATAAACCATCCCCAATTTAACCATAAACAGGTCGTATTTTTATCATACCCAAATGGGTGGTTTATCGTTGTTTTACTTACATAATACCCATCTGTAACCTCAACTGCGACCCAAGTATCAAGGTTGTTTATGGTAGACACAACGAACTAGTTAAATGGGTTTAAAAACCAACTATTCTCCATTGCTAACATCCATTTATACAATGTGGACCCCCCTAGATAGCTAAGTTGGTTTATGAACCCCATGAATACGATAGTTGTAAGTACATATAAATACCACTAACCATAGTTATTGGAGTTATGTTCACCAACTTAGCGATTTCGTTTGGGGGCCCCACATTGTATATATTATATTATGTAATCATATGTGATCGTATAAAATTGCGTATACCCATAAAATGACCATTCGCAAAAATGATGGTTAACCAATGGATTCAGAGGTACCCTATTTTCGGACACACCCATATGGTAGATATATGGTAGATATATTGGAGTTATGTTCACCAAGTTAGCTATCTTTTGGCCCATTTATAGATTTCTTGGCTTCAATGTGGGGCCCCCCTAGATAGCTAAGTTGGTTTATGAACCCCATGAATACGATAGTTGTAAATACATATAAATACCACTAACCATAGTTATTGGAGTTATGTTCACCAACTTAGCGATTTCGTTTGGGGGCCCCACATTGTATATATTATATTATGTAATCATATGTGATCGTATAAAATTGCGTATACCCATAAAATGACCATTCGCACAAATGATGGTTAACCAATGGATTCAGAGGTACCCTATTTTCAGACACACCCATATGGTAGATATATGGTAGATATATTGGAGTTATGTTCACCAAGTTAGCTATCTTTTGGCCCATTTATAGATTTCTTGGCTTCACCTTCCAGCCACGTCTTCCACGGCTCCTGGATCAGTGACCCCCGGTGAGGGCGACTTTAGCGGTGCACCCAGTGGTGACAGGCTCGACTTCTCGCGACCCTGCAGGGTGACCGACCTGTCGTTGAAATCGAGATTCCCAAGGTGGATCTCGGAAAAATAGTGATTGAATGGGATTGAACTGGGATTGAACTGGGATTTCAGAGGACCTTAACTATATATATATATATATCTAAAAAAACAAAATATATATACATATATAAACATTATATATATAATGGGATTTCATTAGATTTGATCAGATTTTACTCATTTCATAGCGTATAATTGGAACATAATGGGAATATATAACCTACTTGGGGGTGCAGGCCAGAGGTTCTTATGGGTAAAACCTACGGCAATGGCCTCCATATGACCCACTTATTGGTGGAACTGCAAGCCCAAGTACAAGGTAGGGCACCACTAGATAGCTGACAGGAAACTGGTTATTGAACCAACTGAAAAAATTGTTCAATAATAGCTACAACTGATTTATGATAGCTAAGTGGGTGCAAACAACTACAGTAGGTGAGTCGATAAACTATGGTTTCTGGGAGATATACGCATAATATTCATGGGTGTTATGAACCAACTTATATCTTCAGTGGGGTTCACCTTGTCAGAAAATGATCTACTTTCAGTCGATTTTCTGATCGTGGGGATCAATTTCTGCTCAGTGTGTATGTCGTGTATGTATATACGATCATATATGATCACGATCATATTATATATATACAATGTGAGGCCCCGAGAGATAGCTAAGTTGGTTTACAATTCAATTAGCTACGGCTTATGATACTCATAAATTATAGTGAATTGGGCTTATTACAGTCACCAACCAATACGGGGGGGGGGGGCACATTCTATAATCTTATGTAATGTCATCTACACGCTCTTCGGGTCTTTGGTTTTGACTCATACCCCTTTTTCTATCCTTCGAGACACTTCGGGAGTTTGGGAACCAACTCCTTTCTGTGAATTAGCAGCGGGAATGAGCCCGGTTTTCTGTCATTGAAAACTTGAACACCTCGGGAAAATCATTGAATCATGAGTTCATTGTATGATTGCTTTATTATTCCACCGACAGTCAAGCACTACGGTTTTCAAGTGCACTCTTGAATATCTGTCATGCACAAGCTTTTCCTCTAGGATTGTTCAATGAAAGTCACGTGAAAATGGGAAATGCCCTATAAACAGAGGCTTTTGTGGGAAAAATATGGAAAAATAATCTACAAAAAAGGGATGTTCCGTTGTCATGTTTGATTGCCAGAGGGTATACCATATATCATCATATATCCTGAGAGTCAATGTGAAATGACATGCGATAGTGGCAGTCAATGGTTCGTAAAATGCTGTCTAATCTCTACAGTCATGGCCAAAATACCATTGTGCGTCAGTAAGTCACCCGATTTAAGGAATAACAACCGTATGAGTAACCATTTTTGACCATTTACACCCATTTGCAATCATTCAAAAATGGATCAGGGCCATATTTCTGTGGATATAGGCTCACCTATTTTGCCCGTCGGTTTTCTTTGATCGTCTCCAAAAGTCAAGTTGACATTCTGAAACAGTGCTGCCACAAACAACAAGGTGCACAGGGATCAAAAGGACCATCTGCACACGTGTGAAACGCTCAAACAAATTGATCATCGTGAGTGAGTTGGAGTCCCAGTGCCCATTGGTTGTTTAACATACAAGTAGCTACGAAAAATCACCATGTTTAATAAGTAAATCATCTATAAATGGGTAATTTTCCATGGCAAACTTTTCAATATTCAAGGGTATATAAAGTCCATTCTGTTGATTTCGGGATGGTCAACAGGGGAAAATACAGCGGCCTGATACCAACTTTGTCGATAAGGGTGAAGAGTGTGGCCACCCTTAGTTCGCGGATCTCCCTTCGATGAATCCAGTCTTTAAAAGGTTCACACGTGGTTCGGCAGCGGGGTTTTGGAACACTGAAAAAAACTCTGCGATCTTGCCGATAGCGAAATCTTGACAAATCTAGACCAATTGCCACGTCTTTTGGTAATTGGTTTTATGTATATCGATATATGCCATGGTCAAAACATGTAATGTCAAAAAATGGTCTCAATGGGGTATGGTCAGCCATATTACAATGGATTCCAAACGTAGTGAATATATAATTTCCTTGAAATCATTTGAAATCACTATTTATGGTGGTATGACCATCCCTCAATATGGGCTGTAGGAACCTCAAAAAAATAGAAACGTGCTTCCAGGATGGTAGTTCATATTTTCCCATATGCTCGAGCTTCCAAGGTATTTTCGGCATCGACCGCCAAGGGGGATGCTGTGCATGCCCAAAACCTACCTACCTATCTACCTAGCAGTATATGTATATATATATATATATAGCCATTCATCAGGGTTTGTACATAGTAGACAATACATTGCCAATATAATATGGGTATGGGTCAAAATTAAAGACCTTGGGGACCACAGATTTCAGTTTATGTTCAGTATTAACCATCCCTTTTTAGGGATACCCAATTCGACCCATCATATATAAGAATATCGTAAATACAAACTTTGGACCATGGCACATGTCATGGACAGTGGTCCTTTTTCGAGCCGAGGAACTTGGGCACTCCGCGGAAAGGCGCTTGCAATTGGAGACAGGCCTGGCGGAATGGCATGGCGCCAGGGGGAGGGGGAGTTTCCCCTAGGCCCTAGGGAAGGTTTAGGAGATCCCTTGGGAAAAAAAGGTGATTTCACGGGATTAAACCCATATGGCATCATTATGAAATTCCATATTTAATATATTCCATATATGGCATCTAGTGAAGTGTGATGGGAAATATATATATATATATATATGTATATATATGTGGAATTCTATGGATATATAAGCTACTGTATTACTGTATTACTATAAACTACCTCGGGGATACAAAGAGTAACCAAGCGACCAAGATCCGCATGCCCAAGAAATACCATAATTGATAACGGAGTCAAATAAGCCATTGAAAATACATCGATCCCATGCTAGTACGGGCAATGGCTCAAATGGGTATGTCCGCAATTCTTGTTGGTTTCTCAACACATCCCAAACGCAATAGTCAGCTGGGATAGTGAAACAGAAAGATTGTGAACCCACCCGGTCACGCAGTTGGCTCCTTTTCTCAGCCGAAAGGGTCCTTCGGATCTCTGACCTATGCACCTGATGTCCAAGGGATGAAAGGATCATGCAATTCACATCCCTCTTCAACTCTTAAATTCAAAACTTAAGACACCAAATGTGTCCCCATCTCTGGCATCCAACCAGAGGTAATACTGATCGGATCATGGCTGGGATCACTTCAGCTTGCGGATCTCTGATGTGCCGGCATAGCACACAGAGGAAGGAATCTCAGATTGCTCGTCGGTCATGCGCTCTCCGGAAGCTTTCAAATAGTCACTCAGGTCTTTCACTTTGCTGGAGATCTGAGGGTTCTTGCGCACCCATTGCAAGTACTTGAGCATCTCAGTGGATGTCTTGGCTTCTTGGACAAGCTCCTGGTAGGACAAGTGGCGCTTCTCCACCTTAGGCAAGGTGCACACCGTTCTGCCCCAGGTCTGAATGTCCTTGATGCCATCAGGAGCTGTGATGCCACGGATGGTGATGACTCCATGTTCATCACCATGGACACTTGGATCACAGTGGCCAGTCTCCTCATCCTGGATCAAATCGAAACCATCCAGCTCGGAGATATCATCACCACGACGCTTCGATGCATCGCTCATTGACGAGCCGCCAGAAGGGGCCATGATCTGCCGCAAAGCTTCTTGAAGAACACCCTGCTCATGAAGGGATCGCAAAAGCTGCACGGCCTCTTCGGGAACCACCGCAACTTTCATGGATTTGCGAGACATGTGCTCACTAGCGCTTGGAAAAAGGTCAAAGATGTACGGGTCAGAGAAAACTTGAAACACACTCCGGGACACTGGCTTTGAGAGGATGCTGCATGGATATGCCAGCACGTTATGACTGTACAATGCACAAAACTCAAGCGATTCCACTTACTTTGAAACCCACAGCAAACCCTACAGTCTCCTATTCACAAAGCAAGCATATGAATCAGCTCAAAAGGATTCCACTTAATTACTGGCTTTTCGGAGCTTGTGTTGGTTTTCTTCTGTCTCTTGTGCTTGACGGATTCTATTTCGGTATTCTCTGTGTTGTTTCTTTCGTGCTAACACACTGGCTTCATCATTGAGCTGATATTCTCCAACATCCAGAGCTGCACGTAAAAGGTCTGAGGGGTCCATTTTGTCCTTTGTCAGACAATCTGCCAGCTGCAAGTGAGTAGGTACCCACCGAATTGACAGGGTGGTCCGGCCTAAGCATTGTTTGATGATTGCCAAATCAATAGCCACTCGCTTGTCATCGCACTTCGATACTGAAGACAGAGAAGTAATGTGGTCAAACAAACTCTTGCAGTCAGTGATTCCAATAATCGGAGTGCAGAATATTTTTGAACGGAGTGACGGTTGATCAGCTATCTTGGCTACCTCTCGCAAGTCAAAAGAGCCTTGCTTGGCCTCTGTGACCATCAGCGCTATCCACTCAGCCAAAGAGCTTGCCTGAGAGAAAATCTGTGCTTCGGCTCCCAATGTGGAAGCTACCACTCTAGGAAGTCTCATAGATTTCCACACTGCAGGTGACCAAGGACTCATTTTGGTCCAGTGACTTGTTTACAAAACTGATCACAAAACCCCCTTGAGTGGATGTGGCACCTGAGTTGGCAAACCCGGCATCAGAGTGAAAGCAAACTGCCAGTTGATCCCAAGGAATATGTTTCACTGTAATACCAACATCGGAATACTGCTTAGCACGGTGAACCAATTGATTTGCAAACAGGAGGTCCTTCACTTTGGGTTCAGGAAAACACTGCTGGCTGAAAGAGGTTTGCGTGCAAAGGTCTGGTCTGCTTTGACTAGACAACCAATTAGCGGCGCCATTGATCGCCCTGAGTGCGGCCACTTCCCGGTCGTTGGCTGGTGAGTCTTTGTTTTTGAGTCGTTCTTTGGAAACAGAAATTGGTCTCAAATGGCGTGCATATTCCTGCTGATGATATCGGATCTCAAAGGTCTGAGGACATTGTTGAAACTGGATTCCACAAAACTCGCCACTGCCAATTCTCCACTTACGGTAGGGAAATCTTGCTTTGAGTTTACGGACTGCTTCTTCGTATTCAGGACCTTCTCCAGCGATTATGGTGTCATCCACATGTGCAGCTAATACCCCACAGAGATCACCATTTGCTGACCGGAGGAAAAACAAACAGCTGTCAAATTGAGACCTGTTCCATCCATGGTCTTGAACGCTGGAGCTAAACTCTTGATACCAATTAAATGGAGCATCATTTGAACCGTAAACATTGCCTGTGACTTCCACTACGTCAGATGGGTCTAAACCTGGAACACCTCCACTCGGTTGTTTGGCAAACAGGGGTCGAAAACGACTGTGCAGAGGACCGGCTTCTAAGAATGCACCTTTGATGTCGCCAAGACACAAAGTCCATCGCTTGGAAACAATGATCTGAAGGGCAAGAGCTCTTGCAATTTGGCTAAGTGTTGGACTGTGACACAAACCACTGTTGATCTTGTCTTTAAAATCAGGATCTGAGTGACCTTGCAAACACCACCTGGCCTTAGTTCGAGCTCCATCCTCATCGACCTTATGGGTGCACACAAATCGACTCCCGATGAAACGGTCAGGATACTTGGCCGACAGTCTCTTGGCATCAGCTCCTTTCCAGATACGAATGGCATTCTTGCCCAACAAGGTTTCCCACTCAGTGGTCTTTGCCTGATCGATTGCATGTTGAACATCTTTAGGATTACCAACAGCAGGAAGTTCCTTTTGCAACTTCTTCTGGAGGAAGGATGCTAAGAGGGCTTCGGCTGCACAAACAGATTCGCGGAGGCTAAGCTCTACGGACAGAACTTCTTCACATGTCAACATGTCTTCCCGAGGGGAAGCTGTGCGAATTCTGCTACCTGAACCTTCCTGAGCATCGTGGCTGGCTTCTCGCTTATGGCCAGCTGGCCTTGGACTATTCATGCTTGCGTCAGGAACCGAGCCGGTACTAACACCTTCAGTGAGGGGAGAAATCATGGAAGGAACCACATCTTGAAGCATCTCTGCAAAATCTTCGTACTGACTTCCATCTGGACAAAACAGTGGATCTTGATTTGACTTACCACGATGTCGCACTCGCACTGGTCCATACTGATTTGAGGTTGTGACATCTGGTGACTCTCCCTCTGGTGCTGTTTCTGTCACTGAATTTGCCAACGGTGCAGCGGATCCGGTCGGATCTGGTGCTCTCGCATCTTCTGGAATGGAAGTGAGTGGTTCTTTCTGGAGACGACTAAGTTCTCCAGCAGTCATGGCAGAGTTGTTTACCGCTTCTTGGATGGCATCCTGTGCACTTTCAGGTTGAGGAGGATTGTCAAGTGGGACCATGTCTTCAAACTGTGATTTGGGAAATTGACCTCGTTCCAGAAGATGTTTGATACCAAGCAACTCGTTGGACTGGGCATCATCCGCAACTATGCGTTCTTCAGACGAGGCAAGACGCAATTGCTCTGGTGCACATCGGATCACGTTCTTTCTATGGGCTACTATCCAATTACGTCCTATTTTACCCAACAACATACCAGCCCCACACCATTGTCCCCCTTTTACCAACTTCCCCTGAATCCATTTTTGGGATCTCCAATAGTAAACCCAATCCCCGGACTGAAATGGTCTAGCTGGTCTTGGTCGTGCTCGGAGTGCAGCACGGAGAGCACTGCTGTCTTGGCATGCGAGCACCGCTTGTCGGGCAGTCTGGCGGATCAGATTACTGCGAGCATACCCATCATGCATGGAAATTGCTTCGGATGCAACTACATCAGGGTCTTCTTGAAGGAGATCGCTTGGGATTCTGGGGTTCCTACCAAACACTAATTGATTTGGACTAGTACCTGAGACATTGATCAGGCTGTTCTTTGCAGTTTGTGCTTGAACCATGCATTCTGCAAACTCTTCTTGCGAAGTGGGTCCTACATCAGAAATGATCTTGTCCAGGATTTGCCCAAACCAACCACCATGTCGCTCTACCTTTCCTAATTGCCAATGGGCATCTCCCGCAGTGGCATGCAACGTGATGCCTCTTGCTTCACAGAATTCAGATATGGCCTGGCTCACATTGGGCTGAGCGGGATCTACGCAAAGAGACTTGGGCGTGCCTGCCCATGCAATCCAACTGTCCTGAAGAACTCGCTTGATCAGCTCGGAACTCTCTTTGACATAAATGGGCACCATGATCTGAAAACTGGAACCGTAATCAACAATGTTCACACAAGGCACACGCTGATTGACTTTCCATCCACTGACATACTTAATGTCGAGTCCAACCTGGTCATTGAACAACAGCGGAGAGGGCACGTTGGCTGGCAACGCAGGCGCTGGTGATTTGTGATTCAAACAGGTTGTGCATTCCAGCTTCTTCGCACATTCTATGGCTTCCGGAGATGCTCTACTGTGGCGTAACACTCGAATCAACTGTTCATTGGACGGATGACCCAAATTCTGATGGAGTTTCATGACAGTTCTCATGACGGGGGAGTTCTGAAGATTCGGCGGACTTGCTACAGGGGCATCACTGGACGCATCAGCTTCGGCCACTACTACATCCGGGCTCGCTGCAGACAATTCACCAGCGAGGCATGCAAGTTCGGCTTCAACAAACTTCGCATCGATCTCATGCTCATGGGATGGTTTGCACACAATTGAGCATCATACATCGTCTTGACAAAACCAGTGGTGTAAGCTGAACAGAAATCACTGACCAATTGACCACTTCTCAACTTACCTTCAATCCTACGATGTTGATGACTACCATCACATGTGCGCACATGCTGAGCCAAAGAACGAGATGCCATCAAACCGGTTGACTTCCGGATGTGCAGATTGGTATCTGGGCATTTGAGTCCATGCTGACACATATCAGTTTTTATGATGCCATACTGTTTGCATAAATCCTCAAATTCAGAGTCACTCCACGTACTAGCTCCCCAGGGATGTTCGAACATGAACTCACCACCCCGGCGTACTTGCTTCTCGATCTGTTGACGAGAAAACTTCAGGCGGGCACGATTCTCTCGGATCAGGAGGGCACGCTCCAAGGGCGTCCTGTAGCACGAGTTCAAATGTTCCCAACCCCCAGAATATGTGCATGGAGGGCAAACCACCAATAGTTCGGGACGCAGTTCATCTAGGAGGATGTCTACTCTCTGCTGGGTCTTTGGATTCAAGAGATCCCAGCCCTGCTTTTTGTCAAAGGCAATTCCCTGCTCCCCACGTTTCTGTGCTTCTAATGAAAACCTGGGTGGAGAAAACAACTCAGCAACGGCAATTTGCGACTTCTCATGTCGGGTGGCATGCTTGATTTGCGCAAGGAGACACCTGCATTCCTTGTTTTTGAGAGTTATCTTCTTCCTATTGGGATTCCTAGGACTACCCCCATTATTCCCTTTAGGTTTATCCCCAAGTTTATCATTATCCACTGGCTCAGAGGACGGCACCTGCATGTCAGACTTCGGAAACTCCAGGATATTCAGAAGAACTTGTCCGGCAGGATTGCAGTGCATCTTGACATGAACTGCACCGTTCAAAACCGATAGAACGCCTTCTTGAAAATCCATTCTCATTCCCAGCTTTTGCAGTGTCGGGCGGCCCAAAAGCAAAGGGGCTTGACCCTTGATGATCGCAGCTTCAATGAGACCAACCTTACCACCAATACCCACTGGAATGAGAGCAGTCACCTCAGATTGTTCGATGGCACCATTCCCAAAACGAAATAGATTTGACTTGGAGATCCTTTGCGCTGGAGGACGATGATGTGCTGCTAACAGAGATTCCACTTGCTGCAATGTTTGTTCACCTATCAAAGTCTTCCCACACCCTGTGTCGACTACACCAAATCCCGGTGATGAGACAAGCCCTGCAGCCAAGATGTCCTGCATCTCCACAACATCAGCGGCCCCAATGAATGTGATATCAGGCTCAACGCCCTCAGCTTCCACATAGCCAGCTCCAGCTGCCGGAGCAGATGAACTCGCTCCTGTATTGGCATCACTTCCAGAGGGGGGAAATTTGCATTCCCGAGCCCAGTGGCCTAGACGACCACATCGCCGACACCGAGTTCTTCGCTTCAGCTCATCAATCTCAACCCGGAAATTCCGGCGAGATGGGGCAGTAGGCACTCCAGAGGAAGTCGATTTGGTGAAATTCCTTGCTTGGTTGACTCTGGCAATCTCTGTACGTCTCTCTTTCCAGCTAACTGCTAAGGCTTCAGCCGCTTCACTTTCTGATAGCTCAGCATCATCAAGCTGAGGCAAACCAGTGTGCTCAGCCAAAAAGGACTGAACATCCTCAAAGTGATCTTCATCAGATACAGCTTGCATTGTCGGATCATCATCAGCTACCAAGGCACCGATAGGCTTTTTGGATCTAGATCCAGCTTTGTACATCGGAAAACATGAACGAAGGGCTTTGCTCACATCGTCAAAGTCCAAGGTTCCCTGCGTCTTGGCCTTGATGATAGCCTTCTGTTCCTCCGATAGTCCTGCACAGTTCAGAGTGATCCATCCACGGGCTGTGGACGGGAAGTCAGTGTTGGCCCGTCTCTTGCATTTATCAAAAGTCTCACGGACACGAGCTGTCCACTGCTTCGCTGTTTCACCCTCAGTTGCAGACAAAGCGAAGACCTCGCCCAGCGCCTCGCCCATCAAGTCTGTAGGCTCTTTCTCAGGGAACCTTTCATGCAGAACCTTCCACAGTTCAAGGTCACCATTCTCAACTGCTAGGCTTTCCAACGTCAGATGTTCAACCGCTTCCCAAGCAGATCCATCCAACAGGGTATATATCCAAGGTGCACGTTGCTTTGCTGTCAGGTCCTTCATAGTCATCATCTTTGCCTGTGCCCAGCTCTTCCATTGGCGAAGAGCCTTACCTGGGTCTTCCACATCTCCATTGAACCTTTTCAGTCCACGGTCGCCTGCTTCAGCCATGGCACGTCACCCGGTCACGCAGTTGGCTCCTTTTCTCAGCCGAAAGGGTCCTTCGGATCTCTGACCTATGCACCTGATGTCCAAGGGATGAAAGGATCATGCAATTCACACAAGTATAGGCAGTATAGTCGTTGTGAAATGCAAATTGTTCCCCAAAAATGGTGTTTGAAACATCTTGAAACGGTAATTTCGGAGAGTTTTGGAAAACCCATGACCTACCCGAACCAGAACCTAACATGTGCGTCACTTGACACGCATTCCTTAAGGATTTCACTGATTTTCCCAGTTCCATGCCCATTGTACCACCATTGAATGGTCAGGGTTTAAGTCAAACAAATAAGATTACTGTATATCACATTGCGTTTCCATAATCACCATTCAATTGCTAGGTTCTTCCAAGAAAATCCAATATATTCCAATATCACCATTAGGTTTTACCATGTTTTACCATTAAAATCCCATCATATCTCGTTACATCCCATTATGTCTAGTGGGTCAAATCCCCAAATTTCATCAAATTTCAATCCCTCAACGCTTGAGTGTTGCCTCCTGGTTGGGCTGCAACTTGAAGGTCTTGGTGTCAACCACCGGTGCTTGATAGGACCAACCCAGCAACGCGTGCCGTTGCTCGCCTGGCGCGCAACGCGCAAAAACTCTGGGATTTGAACCTCGAAAAGTTGGGTTGATAACCTCTATAACTACAATGTGGGGCCCCCCAGTGATGTTTGTTGGTTTATAAACCCCATTACCATCCATTAACTATAGTTGTAAATACCATAAACATCCATAAACGATATTGGAGTTATACACCAACTTAGCTATCGTTTGGGGGCCCCACATTGTATGGGGAAGTATCTCCACTTCGTTCAATGGAATTGTACCCGCGAGCCCCTAGTCTTGAGAAATCATAATAAAAATAAACACCCACACTGTATGGTCCCAAATAACTGTGTCTATCTCCAAGTAAAATCTATGATTTGTCGGGAGTGTCCCAAAAACGAAGCAGGGAATGGGATTAAACCAACTGTTCATATGAGGTGAGAACCCTCTAGGTAACTAGGGTTGATTAGGGGTTATACGGATAATTTAATAATGTCAACCGACCCCTAATCAATAAACCATGGTTGATTAATTAGGGTGGTAGCCCTCAATAATCATAATCTAGTACTTGAAATGGATTAAAATGGTACCTCCTAATTAAACAGCCGATTGGGCTTGATTCATCCAGGGTTGATATTAGTTATTGGGGATTATAAGTCCATTTAGAATTGGGGGGGTACCAGCCTGTGGGACATCTGGGCAAACCAACTGGGTGATGGGTACTTTAATGCTTTCATCTTTGCTTGTGAACATCGGGATATGTGCTACAAGGTGAGGACCCCAAAGGTTTTGTTCATTGGTTTATACCCCCCATGAATACCATGTAAGACTATGTAATTGTACCCCCGATAAACAATAGTTGACCGACTTCCGAGTCAACTTGGCTATCATTGGACTTATAAACCATAACTTAGCTAAGAACCTGAATCACCAGCCTGGAGTAGAATTCTACAAAGTTTGGCCCCCGGTTTACGAAATCGCTAAGTTGGTGAACATAACTCCAATAATTATGGTTTCTGGATGTTTATGTATGTTTGTACGTTACTTAAAACATCTTATAACATCTTATAACTATAGTTCATTGATGTTCATTGGGTTTATAAACCAACCAACTTTTAACTGGAGGGCCCCACAGTCTGCCCGATTCTACCTATTTCTTCTACCGTGAGCAACCCTGGATTTGGCTCTGCCTGGAGTCCAGGAAGCAGACCAGGCACCTTTGCGTGTCACAGATCCTCGGATTTTCTGTGCAGTTTCACTCCGCAGTTCGCTGGGTCGATAAATCCACACAAAACTGGGGATCACGTTGTACTTACAAAGGTTCTCAATGACCTTGTTTTATCTAGACTGTCTAGACTCCCCTTAAATGATCTGAAATCTCCCAATTCAAAAACAACTCCAACATGCAAAAGCCGAGTGTTGAGTCTAGTGAGTTATGTGAGATGAGCAATGGGCACACTGCTGATTTCAACAGGCTCCGCGCGCAAACGGACGCGGTATTCCCGCATTACTCGAAGCTTCTGGACATTGATCACCGGAGCCACACGGTTCTCCTTTGCCTCCTTGCTCTCCGGCTGGTCCATGGTTCTAGTTTTTTTCTTGGGTTTCGCCCCTTGGTTCTTGGCCCTGGAGTTCTCTGTCCATGGCCTCTGCGTTCCACATCATCTCCACCGTGAGCTTCAAAGTCGCAGGCTTCTGCCATGGCCCGCTGTCGGACTCTGGTACCCATTACAGCGGATATCAGCTCCATGATTCTACGGGTGAGGAGCCAGGCTGCTTCTTTGTCGGTCAACACCTTGGTGCTGCCTACGTTGCATGCTGGGGCCAGCACTCTGGGGCCAAAAACAGTGGCCTTGCATCTGCAAGTGTTTCTATCGTGTGGGTTATATCATTACATCATTACATTTTTTTTTTGATGTACATACATATATATATATATACATATAATATAAACCCTTACATATCCATTTTTGCCGATTAAATCCTCCATCGTGGAATTCTGCCCTTGAAACAAGGCAAGAACAGAATGGCAGCTGCCCGGAGCTTCTAGGGCCAGCCATGGGAGGGCGAGGGTTTGATTTGAGGAACTGCAAAAAAATGCAGGAAACTGGCAACCCTGGCTTTTGCCATCAAGAATGGGAGGCTGTGGCTATAAGTTTCCCTTCATCCACTGGAAGAAAACAACAATTCCCAAAGACAAGTCACCAAATGATCTGCTTACAACCTTGCCAAACCTCCAAGTTTTCAAAGTTCACGTACCTCTTAGGGATTGTTAATAATTCTAGAAATTCAACGTTACACACACTGCTCCTTACATATAAGATATGTGAAGACTTCTCAACAATAAACAGTGCAAACTTATCATTTAAGGGAAATCTTCATTTTCAAAAGCTAAATCATCATGATTTATCTCCAAATGGTGGGTCCTTCCATGGCTATATTTAACAACCAAAGGGTGACTAGTCTTAACAAACTCTCGCCCATCATTTCAGTGACCAATGAGCTCTCCATCTCCAATGCTACAAGTAACATCCAGGGCCCAGTGATTTATCAAATACTATATCCTGATAAGGCTGTATAAGATCTAAATCCCATCCTTGGTCCATCATTGAGCATGTGGCAAAACTCAAAACGATAGAACGTTGTGTTTTCAGGATGGTATAGATGATTGATATGTATCTTATATTTCCAGGTGTTCAACATGTTGCATCTATTTAAGGGGTTGATAAGTTGATACCTTTACCTTTGCTGATCCTATCGCGTCCTACATTGTTCGGCCTCAACACTAGGCCAGCCAAGGCCAGCGCGACCAAGACCAAGGAAACATTGCCCCCTTTCGGCCATTGGATTGGTTTAAGGGAAAAATTAACAGGAAACCGTTGTTTTACCATCAGAATACTTGGATTTGCTAAAGGGGTCCCCCTCCAAAAAAAAGTCCCCTTGGGAAAATAAACAAACACCTTAAACAAACCCAGGAATATAGAGGTTTCCTGTCAATTGTCCATCAAATCCAATGAGTAGATAAAATATGATCAGCTGACCTGAAAATGAGGGGGCAAGATGGGTTTCCAAGATTGACACTGATTCTCTATTGGGTTTCTAAAGATTTCAATTCCATTCCACAAATCATAAACACACCCAGAAACGGTAGTGCAATCTACTGTACATGATTTGTTCGCGTATTGAGGTGCCATCTCTGGTGGTTGAATCCACAGCTCTTGCTCATCGCGACCAAGACTCGCTTCTGAAGTCCAATATCTGCCTCGCTGCGGGGTGGTGCTTCCAACCAATGGGATCAAAACAAGAAAAGGATTGAAACGTGGCAACAAGGTCGGGGAAGAAAACAAGAACACATTATGATAATACTTGACAATTTCTCCATTCATGCATATTTTGGTTGATAGATTGAATGGTTGACTCACAATGTTTTCTTCCTGAAACCAAGGATCTCTGCAGCTAGAGTTTGTTGTGTAGTGTTAAAACACCATTTCAAGAACCCAACGCAGGAAAACCCAGTCGGAAATTTGATTGCAGGCAATTCTGATACTTTCCCCACCACCAAACATCACTGGCTAGTCTTGTCACCCCGGAGGAAACAGAGTTGCAAATGGGATCATCCTCCGCAAAAATGGGATTGAAACAAGTTTGCATAGTTCTGGGTAACTTATAATATTTCACTAACCTGACATAAGGCCATTTGGGGATGATTCCCTATACTAACCATATATTCCAGTGAGGTCACAGTGAGGTCGTTGTAATTTACCTAGATAGTTGAATGGAATGTCTACTTGTTGTACTCTCTCCCATGTTCCCATGTTCAATGACCACTGGTGCAGGATGGTACAGGTCACCCCCAACACCAAGGAATAAGATCCCAGTTGATGGAGTGTGAGAATCCCCAATTTATTGGATACTGTATATGTATATAGTATAACGTATAACCCCATATATATATATATATTATACTAATTCACCAACCATCATTTCTGAGTTATATCAGACAATATCCATATATTTTGATGATTCTTCAGCCCCCATTACACAAAAAAAAGACATTCATCAACCAACAAGGGTTCAGATCCCGATATCTTTGATTTTTTCGAAACTGATGCCTAAGTCCGAAAAAAAAATGAAACAAGGTTGTCTCGCAGCCACCACGAACATTGCCTCGTAGCCGTCAGGGTACTGCACCACCACGGGAACGCCTGCACCTGAGGAGTTCAAGGTCGGTCTTCCCGAGGAGCACCCCCCGGGAAAACCGGAAAAATATGGCGATTTAACTAAAGACTATGGAGTTGATAGGATTTAGATGGATTTAATGGGATTTAGATGGATTTTATGGGATTTAAATGGATTTTATTGGATTTTAGTGGATTTAATGAGATTTAGATGGATTTAAATGGATTTAAGTGGATTTAATGAGATTTAGATGGATTTATATAAATGGATTTAATTGGATTTGTATGGATATATCATAACATCATATATCGTAGCGAGATGTTGACGCACATAACTTGGTGAATTCTATGGTTGATCAACGGGATATAAACGCAGTATTCATGGGGAGAAACTGAACAAACAAATACAACCATGCGTTGCCATACACAAACTGTATACCTCATCAAATGGTCGCTATCTTTTTTTTAGTTCTGGGGTAGGGGGTTGAACGAATCAGAGTTGATTGTCACAGCCCGCATGAAATCAAATAAGCCCAGAGCTAGTTGTATGTGTCAACACCTATAGAACCATGACAATGAACCGGCATACACACCAGCTCTTTTGAGTTGAAGACCAGCCATAGCATTCCATCCATACCTGTTTGTCTTTTGAGATAAACCTTACAAAGCTTGAGGCTATGATTGGGTTTGCTTCGCATCACATGGTGAGTGTGTATACTGTATAGCTAAAGTAGCATCTTTCAGTCACCAATATTTCCTGTATAGATGATTATAGATGTACAAATTGATGAGTCTATGTACCACATGGCTAACTCGCACTTGAATGCTTTTGATTCCGCACTCACTTAGAACCCCCTGTTGAGGGCCCAACCTCGAAATTTTCAAGGCTTGGAAAGGGAGACCAAGCTGCCAAATTAAAGTGCATGGCCAGTCATCATGACTTAATGGCATCCTTCCAATCTTGTGGAATCTTGAGGTGTCGATTTCCGTAAAGGTAGGAGATGACCTCATCCATCTTCGCATCAAACCAAAGGTCACCATGGTCCATCCCTTTAAAGTACTCCAAGGCATCAAATGTTGGAGGGGTGGGCGGAATGTTCCGACAACCCGTAGACTGCAGCTTGGGTAAGATGCTGAGGACCTTCAGCCCAAACTTGTAGGTGTAAGTCCTTGGGCATTGGGCATTGCTGCTGGTTGAACCGAATCACCGAATCACAACCATGGACCTTGCAACAACCTGCTACAAAGTGAACCCTGGAATACCCTTGACCGATGAACCCTGGTTGACTACCCTGGTGCCCCCGGGCTCGGAGCGTGGTGCAAAAAATCTCCGGCGACAGTGGATATTTTTGAGTGTTTGAAACTGAGGGATACCCAAATCTTATGGAGATCTGGGGAATATGATGATGAAGCAACTCTTTTTGGGCCTACTTTCACACCAACCCCCATAGATTTGCGAAGAGAAATCGGCCTTCTTATACATTCATACTAAAGCCTTTGCTACCATCTTTGGACCAGCAATTGGGAACACATCAGCTGATTGACAGATTGATGCAGTTTGCACAAGTCTTCGATAAGTCGCAAATTTGTGAGAATTTGTGAAAACAGCTGAATCACCATATCGAAGAAGCACCTTCTTTTCGCCAAAAATGGGCGCAATGCATTTGTAGGATATTGTAGGTGAGTATCACCATCTGTTCATTGCCAATGTTGGATACCATGCCAAAAAAAGGGTTGATAAATCATGGCGTGTAGTACACTATTGAAACATCTTGGATACACTCTAGTAATCTAACATGGCAATGGAAAATCCACCAATTAGTTCAATTGTTTTTCCAATAAAAAAAACACATTCAAAAGGAAGGGTACCATTCTTTTTAAGCAAACAATCACATCTATGGCAACAAAAAAACATCAAATCTGGGTGAACTGTAATAATTCACTAACCTGAAATAAGACCGGGATACTATCAGTTACTAACCATATATTCCAGTGAGATCGCAGTGAGGTCGTCATAATTTACCTAGATTAAATACCCATCCGATTGGTGAAAACACTATTTTTCCATCGACCACCAGCGACCGCAGTGCGACAAACCCAAGGTACTTCCGATCGTACCAGCTTGGACGCTGTAGACAAATGCGCTGCCGTACAACTCCTATCCGCGGAGCCGCACTGGCTACACGCTGAAGCCCCTGGTAATTCGCGAAGTTGGTGCCAAACAGTTGGTGAATGCCATGGTCTATGGGAGATATAGCTATATAGTTACATGGGGGATATAGCTATATAGTTAAATATAGTTAGTAGTGGCGATAAACCAAGAAACATCACTGGAGGGCCCCACCTGCTATACAATGAGGATACCATGGTAAATTAAACCAACACAAATCAACATTGTTGGTTTATAAACCCCATTAACAATAGTTTTCAATACCATAGACCATAGTTATTGGAGTTATGTTCGCCAACTTAGCTATCGTTTGGGGACCCCACATTGTATATGTATACATCACAGATCCCAAACACCCCCCCCCCCCACAGACCCCCCCCCCTGGAGCTCAGCTCTTTGATCAGGCGTCATTGCTTGGCCAAAATTAGGCAAATTTGGCTTATCTTGCCATAATTTCCACAAAAAATGAAAACTTGGGTCATCAGCCAAAATAAGGCAAATTTTGCTTATCTTGCCACTATTTCCCCCAAAATTCCCAAAACATGCACACTTGGGTCATCATGGCCCCTCAAGTGGCTTCAACCCCTGGATTCTGATATTTGGGTAAGTTCCAAATCCGTGGCAATGATCCACGTCAATTCCAGCTTAATTCCAGGTTATTTCCCAAAACCATGAAAATGACACTTTTTTTCCTGGTAAAATGACAGATTTCACCTTAATTCCACCTTAATTCAGCCTTCATTCCACCTTAATTCCAGGTTAATTCCAGGCTATTTCCACAAAACTATGAAAATGTCACTTTTTCCTGGTAAAATTACAGATTTCACCTTAATTCCGCCTTAATTCAGCCTTAATTCCAGGTTAATTCCATATTAATTCCAGGTTATTTCCACACATCCATGAAAATGTCACTTTTTCCTGGTAAAATGGCAGTTTTCACCTTAATTCCACCTTAATTCAGCCTTAATTTCATCTTATTTCCAAGTTAATTTTCAGGGCATTTCCACAAAACTATGAAAATGCCACTTTTTCCTGGTAAAATTACAGATTTCACCTTAATTCCACCTTAATTCAGCCTTAATTCCACCTTAATTCCAAGTTAATTCCAGGCCATTTCCACAAAACTATGAAAATGTCACTTTTTCCTGGTAAAATTACAGATTTGACCTTAATTCCACCTTAATTCAGCCTTAGTTCCAGGTTAATTCCATGTTAATTCCAGGTTATTTCCACACATCCATGAAAATGTTACTTTTTCCTGGTACAATGGCAGTTTTCACCTTAATTCCACCTTAATTCAGCCTCAATTCCATTTAATTTCAATTAATTCCATATTAATTTCAGGCTACTCAAAACTATGAAAATGCAATTTTTTCCTAGTAAAATTGCATATTTCACCTAAATTCCACCTTAATTCAGCCTTAATTCCAGCTTAATTCCAGGTTATTTCACCAAAACCATGAAAATGTCACTTGTTCCTGGTAAAATTACAGGTTTCACCTTAATCCCACCTTAATTCAGCCTTAATTCCACCTTAATTCCAGGTTAATTCCAAGATAATTCCAGGTTATTCCCACACATCCATGAAAATGTCACTTTTTCCTGGTAAAATGACATATTTCACCTTAATTCCACCTTAATTCAGCCTTAATTCCAGGTTAATTCCATATTAATTCCAGGTTATTTCCACACATCCATGAAAATGTCACTTTTTCCTGGTAGAATGGCAGTTTTCACCTTAATTCCACCTTAATTCAGCCTTAATTCAATTTAAACCATGAAAATGTCATTATTTCCTGGTAAAAATACGATTTCCACCTTAATTCCACCTTAATTCAGCCTTAGTTCCAGGTTAATTCCATGTTAATCCCAGGTTATTTCCACACATCCATGAAAATGTCACTTTTTCCTGGTAAAATGACAGTTTTCACCTTAATTCAGCCTGAATTCCATTTAATTCCATGTTAATTCCAGGTTATTTCCACACATCCATGAAAATGTCACTTTTTCCTGGTAAAATGGCAGTTTTCACCTTATTCCAGGTTATTTCCACACATCCATGAAAATGTCACTTTTTCCTGGTAAAATGGCAGTTTTCACCTTAATTCCACGTTAATTCAGCCTTAATTCCAAGCTAATTCCAGGTTACCACACATCCATGAAAATGTCACTTTTTTCCTGGTAAAGTTACAGATTTCACCTTAATTCCACCTTAATTCAGCCTTAATTCCAGGTTAATTCCATGTTAATTCCAGGTTATTTCCACACATCCATGAAAATGTCACTTTTTTCCTGGTAAAATGGCAGTTTTCACCTTAATTCCACCTTAAATTCCAGGTTATTTCCACACATCCATGAAAATGTCACTTTTTCCTGGTAAAATGGCAGTTTTCACCTTAATTCCACGTTAATTCAGCCTTAATTCCAAGTTAATTACAGGTTAACATATTTCCCACGGAGTCGTAAAGCCTCACTTCATGGTGGGTAAAGTGTGATGTTCATCTTTTTTCCATTTTATGGGGTATTTTAACACGCACACACGTATATAATATATATACACCCACGTGGCAGACATTCTAAGTTGCTCTTCTCCGCGGTATTTTTTTATCTGTTCCAGGAGAGTTTCACCCATAGGGGGGTAAGCAAAATCAGCATCATTTGAGGGAAAAACAGTGCGCCTGTCTTCTGTCAATCTGGACATATAATCTTCACAAAACNTTTCACCCATAGGGGGGTAAGCAAAATCAGCATCATTTGAGGGAAAAACAGTGCGCCTGTCTTCTGTCAATCTGGACATATAATCTTCACAAAACCCTGCAAATATGCAGTAAATTGGACTTTTCGTTGCATATGTGCTTAAAAAAGTGTTATTTGTCTTTTACTGGTTTTTTGGGCACCCTTATGGAGGAATAAACCCCGTACAGAGAGAACTTAGCATACCTTTTCTAGATAGAATGTGCATTTTGTATGGCAGTACTGTGGTTTGATGCATCGACGGACTGAACTTAGCATGTTTACCCTGAAAATGCGGCCCGGCATTCTAAATTGTGTCAAAAACAGGCAAAAANGGCAGTACTGTGGTTTGATGCATCGACGGACTGAACTTAGCATGTTTACCCTGAAAATGCGGCCCGGCATTCTAAATTGTGTCAAAAACAGGCAAAAAAACACGCATTCTAAGTTCCGGGATAAAAAAATTGGAAAACTGGTCAGCATTCTAAGTTTCAGTCCGTCGCTATATATGTATACATATATATATATATATGTATATATATATATATATATGTATATATGGTATATATTTAATTATATACATATATGTGCCTTATTTATTTGAGATGCATATGTAAACATACACGCAGTACATCACAGAAAAACATATAGTAAGTATGATATGTGTATATGTGTCTGTAATTGTCTACGCCAAGAATTTTGGTGTTAAAATCACATTAGTGAAGTCACTATGGAGTTCTTTTGAAAAGTTCAAACAGCTTTGTGAAGTTAGGCCGTATTCCCAGATCACAAGCTTGGGCCTTGCCACAAGGATAGGAGCACGCAACCCCCAACAATCACATCCCAAGTGGTAAGGGGAGAATAACCAAGGTAATGTGATAATCCCAACAATCAACCAGCCTCAAAATCTTTTCATGCTTGTCATTAAAACCATCCCCAAATGCCAGGTTTGTGTTGGATATCCCATTGATCCCCTAAATGTCTACAATGCGCCACGCTGGGATATAGTGAGATATATAAGCAACAATATGATCTTCTCCATTCTCCAACATTTTTCCCAAATATATCACTATGCTTGGGATGTCCAATAAATATCCCATCCATCACAAAAAAACTCCGTTTGCTTCTCCAGATTCGTCAAGTCCCTTCGATCCCTCCGCCGCCGCGGATGAAAGCGCCGAAGCTGCTGCAGCAGTTCCGAGGCCCCCCTGGTGCCGCAAAAAGGTGGGGATTAATATGGCTTTCCTACACCAGTGACGTCCAGATGTTATCCGTGTTCTTGATTATGATGATGTTGATGTTGATAACGGGGATGATGATGAATAATGACCACCACCACCACCACCACCACCACCACCACCACCACCACCACCACCACCATCATCTTGCAATCATCTTGGCACTAACCTGCACTCTGCACGGGCCTGAGCCTGGAGTTCAGCGACCTCAGCGAGTTGCTGGCGAAACAAATCCATGGATTGATTTGACATCGAGGAACCCACGCTTTTTTTATGTTTTTGTATCTAAACTCTGGTTTCAACCGCAGTTTCTCTCAAACCAAGTCTGCCAGTTGAGCCACATTTTGGAAACACATGAAAAGTCATGGTGTGGGGATCATCGGCCATTCCTTCCAGGAAGAAAACACCAAAAACACGTGAAATGCTTTGGCCGGTCATGGGAGATCCCATGAAATCTCATGAGCCCACTGTGATTCCCATCTGCCTAAAAAACACACACATAATCACATATATACATATATACATTTACTTCTATTGACATATTCGAAGGAAGTTTAGAAGCTAAACCTTCCGACAATATGGACAGATGGAAAAGCACAGCCATGAAGAAAGTCAGAAGATGAAGAAAGTCAGAAGAGAAGAGATGCAGGTGCGCGAAAAGGTAGGAAAGTCGCGAAACTCTGTGTTTTTCCAACGTTTTGTGGCTCAGGAGGGTCGAACAGTAGGCTCGCCAAAGCGGCGGGTGCGGAGACATCTTGGCAGATGAGAGATGAAAAATTGCACGCCGTTGTGGCGCGAAGCACATTTGGAAGTAAAAAGTGATAAAAACTGACGGTCTCGGACCACTTTTGGAAGTTT
>BGPT01000900.1:15272-143017 GCA_003297045.1 Symbiodinium sp. clade C Y103 | reverse complement strand
GCCATCCGATGTCGAAAAAGTGCACGCCGTCGTGGCGCCAAGCACATTTGGAAGTCAAAAGTGTCAAAAACTGAGGGTTTTTAGCATCTTTTGACATGTCAGTTAACAACTTAACAACTTAACCACTTAACAACTTAACAACTTAGTTCGTTAGTTTGTCAGTTAGTTAGTCAGTGCGTCAGTCATTTATTCAGTCAGTTAGTCAGTTACTCAGTTAGTCAGTTAGTCAGTTACTCAGTTAGTCAGTCAGTCAGTCAGTCAGATAGTCAGTTAGTCAGTTAGTCAGTTAGTCAATCAGTCAGTTAGTCAGTTAGTCACTTAGTCAGTTAGTCGGATACTCAGTTAGTCAGTTAGTCAGTTAGTCAGTTAGTCAGTTAGTCAGTTAGTCAGTGAGTCAGTTAGTCGGTTAGTCAGTTAGTCAGTTAGTCAGTTAGTCAGATACTCAGTTAGTCAGTTCTTCAGTTAGTTAGTTAGTTCGTCAGTTAGTTAGTTAGTTAGTTAGTTAGTTAGTTAGTTAGTTAGTTAGTTAGTCAGTTAGTTAGCTAGTTAGTTAGTTAGTCAGTTAGTTAGTTAGTTAGTTAGTTAGTTAGTTAGTTAGTTAGTTAGTTAGTGACTTAGTTACTTAGTCAGTTAGTCAGTTAGTCAGTTCGTCAGTTAGTCAGTGAGTCAGTTAGTCAGCTAGTTAGTTAGTTAGTTTGTGACTTAGTTACTTAGTCACTTAGTCAGTTAGTCAGTTCGTCAGTTAGTCAGTTTGTCAGTTAGTCAGTGAGTCAGTTAGTCAGCTAGTTAGTTAGTTGGTTAGTTAGTTAGTTAGTTAGTTAGTTAGTTAGTTAGTTAGTCAGTTAGTTAGTTAGTTAGTTAGTTAGTTAGTTAGTTAGTTAGTGGCTTAGTTACTTAGTCAGTTAGTCAGTTAGTCAGTTCGTCAGTTCGTCAGTTAGTCAGTTAGTCAGTTAGTNAGTTAGTTAGTTAGTTAGTTAGTTAGTGGCTTAGTTACTTAGTCAGTTAGTCAGTTAGTCAGTTCGTCAGTTCGTCAGTTAGTCAGTTAGTCAGTTAGTCAGTGAGTCAGTGAGTCAGTTAGTTATTTTGTTAGTTAGCTTGTTAGTTAATTAGTCAGTCCGTCAATCAGTTAGTCAGTTAGTCAGTTAATCAGTTAGGCAGTTAGTCAGTTAGTTAGGCAGCCAGATAGATAGACAGATAGATAGGCCGACGCTCCAACCACCTTTTGCTCCATCAGTGGATNAGTGGATCTGCTCTGCCATCCATGACTCACAACAACCCACCTCTCCTATAGGTTTGCTATTCCTGAAACTTCCGCCACCGCCTTGTGCGGTACTACTGGTATCCATGTATATACATCTAAATATGGTTGCATATATATATATATATATATATAGATAGGCAGTTGTTTTATTCATTTGATAACTGTAGGACAAGTTTTCTTTCGTTCTAGATATTTGCTACATGTTAGGATTCCTGGTATCCATTCCTGGTAGGTTTGCACATGTGGAATCTGGGACGCCGAGCCCCTGTGTCCACGGACCTGTCCACGGGAGGAAGTTGGGTTTATTGACGGTTTCAAAGGCCCACGGCTTGTCGATTGGAACCACCATCCCCGGGAGCATGATTATGGCTTGGTTGAAATTGATAAGAATTGATACCCACAACTGGGGCACTTCACTGCAAAACACCGCAGTTTTGCATACCCAAAATATGTGGTCCTTACAAACATGATAATTTCAAAGAACCAAGCAAAGAGATGATCCCCGGCCTGCTTGCCGCCGCTTTGGTTCGTGGCATGGCCTGAAAATACGCCGTGCGATACCGATAATGTCAGCATCTCAGGCTATACGAAACTAAGCCAATTTGGGCCAACTGGAAGATTCGGGGGTACCCCCATGACTTAGGAAACCTCATGAAACCTCCATCACTCATCACTATGAATCATCCTTCATGACCATTAATCTCCATTAATCACAAGCCTGGGACTGGGCTACCAAAACTATTTTGACATACTTTTGGATGGTGCTGTTCAGGTGTCTGAAAATGGGACATGCCCACAATTTCTCATTGGAAATTGAACTGCTTCCAGTAAGTGTTGTGGCGCACATGGGCGCACCCTATGGAGTCTGGACGAATCCATTTTTGGGGCATCGTTCTAAAACTTCATTTTCATGGTTTTGGGAAATAACCTGGAATTAAGCTGGAATTGACGTGGATCATTGCCACGGATTTGGAATTTACCCAAATATCAGAATCCAGGGGTTGAAGCCACTTGAGGGGCCATGATGACCCAAGTTTCCATGTTTTGGGAATTTTGGGGGAAATAGTGGCAAGATAAGCAAAATTTGCCTTATTTTGGCTGATGACCCAAGTTTTCATTTTTTGTGGAAATAATGGCAAGATAAGCCAAATTTGCCTAATTTTGGCCAAGCAATGAGGCCTGATCAAAGAGCTGAGCTCCAGGNCCCAAGTTTTCATTTTTTGTGGAAATAATGGCAAGATAAGCCAAATTTGCCTAATTTTGGCCAAGCAATGAGGCCTGATCAAAGAGCTGAGCTCCAGGGCGGGGGGGGTCTGTGGGGGGGGGTGTTTGGGATCTGTGAATACATAGATTATATAAGAGTGCCTCCAGGTAGTGAGTCCAAAATCCTTTCTACCATCATGTCAGTTGCCAATCCACCAACTCTCCTTGTTGATGAGGTTCCACGATTGCTGGTGACAGTCCCCTTTCCATGATCACAATCGGGCAAGATAGTGGGTTGGTGGAACATGACTATAAGAAACCAATCAACACTAATGCATCAAAAGCAATAGTAAAGCAGAGGCAATTATGAACTGGTTCGTCAATTTTTTTTTGCCAATACTAAAAGTAATAAGGCCCTTGTTACTTTTTGCGTTGCCATGTTACCGTCCGCAAAACAATCATTGCCGTGTTACATGTTAGTGAAAGAATTGTAACATCTGACCTCCACTTTTTGTGTTAGTTCACCCATTGAATAATGGGATAATCCATGATAATCCACGTACGAGTCGTGGGAAGATCCTCCAAGTAAGTAATTCCCCATACCATGTGATGCCCCCCAGTGATTTTTGTTGGTTTACCAGCCCATTAATTACAGACTACTACATATACCTACCATAAGTCCTAGTGAAATTAGAGTTGTGTTCACAAACTTAGCTATCACAAATCATCTCTACATCTATAAAAATCCCATGAGATATCATGGATGATCCATATCTTTATTCGTTAGATTACCAGTTTTCCTATGGTAAAAGGGGGCACCAGCTTACATGAACCCATCAACCAGGCACGTCCAGCACCAGCTCCTCCGAGCGATTGAAGAGCACCTGGGGGAAGTAAATTTGACCCGGAAATGATGGGAAGATGTGACGACACAAATACATGTGGTTGTAGTTATGTATGGCTTATCTATTGTCGTTGCAGCTATTGGAGTTATAGTTGTGGTTATGGTTGTAGTTTTGGTTGTGATGAAAGTAATAGTTATAGTTATATAGTTATATATAGGTTTGTCTTAGAATAGGAAATACTCTAAATTATAGTCATGTAATGGGAAACATGATGATGAACCAATGGATTTAGAGGAAGCCTAATTTCAGACAAACCCATATGGTAGATATATGGTAGATATATGGTAGATATATTGAAGATATACTGGAGATGTATTGAAGATATATCTATACTTAATTGGGTTTACTCTTGGAAATACCTTCTGGTGTCATCAATTATGGCAAGCTGAAAAATCCTGGCAATTCATGGGGAAATCATCGAACTCAAAGGATCAAAATCGTGCATGTTCCGGCAAGCCTGTTTGATATCCGGAGAGTTCATTTAGTTAAAGCTGTACTTTTTTGTTGTTTCTATCTGGGATATAATCTATGTATGCATGCATGTGTGGGTTTACATCTGTGTTGTTTTTCTTGGTTATGTACTATACATTGGTTTTCAATTGGGTTTTAATACAAAACAACATGGTGATATATAGTCACTTACCATCTTGGAGGATCATAATATCTCACAATTGACTCAGTAGCCATTGTTCAGAATATCCCGATAAAAGGCTAAATGATATACACATCACATATATAAATATATACTGCATTATATTAGAACTATCTCATCACCAGTGAATCAGTCTATCCGCATACCCGAAAGAATACACACACACATGCTTGCTGTTTGTTGATATATCATGTTTTGATTAGGGTTCTCTTGTTTGCAACTGAATGACACAACCCACGTCGCACGTTTCTTTAAATGGTTGTTCATTCATTAACGGCGCAGGTAGGGACGCTCAGTCACTCTGGGACTAGGCGCAAAATTCCATCGACGCTGATTGGCCCTGATGGACGACTCACCCCACTAGGCACAAAATCTAACTGCAGCAATTACCGTGCAACCTGGTCTTCAATGTGAGCTGGCCACCAAAAAAAAATATCCATTCGCTTCCAAAAAGGGAAAACACATCGTGGGCCTCTCTGAAAATAGTGTACTCCAGCTTTTCATGGTTTATCACTACCTGTACCATTACAGTACATTGGCCATAGAGTGCAGGCAATTTTCCAGCCAGTTGGAGGTCAAGTGTGTAAGTGCCACAACTAAGACAGCTAAGACCCAGCAAACACCGCATGTTGTTATTTTACCCTTCGCTAATCAAACATGGCAATTGGAATTCCCTGAACGAAATCGAAGTTTATAGCTGGGAAAATAAGCGAACTAAATAACTGATTACCGGATGGTATGTGAGTTTGGCCATTGCTGTTCCATATGTTTTTCTTATGTTTTCTCAACATTTGCGTCCACCCACATGTGTTCCACATGGGTACGGGTCAAAAGTGGATTCATAGTGCAAAACGTGATCAAAATCTGTGCTCCCCCGGCCCTTGGGCCCATAGCCACATGGGATGGAGCCTTCCATTTTTTCTGGTCAAAATCTGTCTACAACGTTTCCATCCTCTTTCGGGGGGTACTCCATTACTTGGGGGTGCAGCTCCATTAACAAGTAAATTGTAGAATTATACATTTTCTATTCTAGGGATCATATCCTAACCTATGGAGGCTGAAATCCCCCAGTCGTTATATGTCGGTATACCCATAACAGTCACGCCTACCGAGGTACTGCAGTATAGACTCTCCAGGCCATCAACCCATTGGGTAAGCTCACTCTGTGTCCAGGTCGCAACTGCTGAGATTTGGTCTAATCCGAATCACGCTGTGATTACGGGATTTCCAATCACAGCATTCCCTTGGCCGCTTCGGACCCTTAAATATCATGGCTGGGGCTCAGGCTTTGGTCCAAGAATCAATGAACTAAATTGGACACACAAAAAAAAACATGGTCAACACTGTCGATTTCAGGTGTCTGTTCAAGGAACGTAGATGTATGTATATATATAATATATATATATATATTAGTACATGTCTCTCATTGGTTGACACATGCCTTGGTTTTTTTCAGCCCCACCCACCATGTAAATGACGTAGTGTCACCTCATTGCGCGTTGACGCGACCGTGATGTCCCTTGATTTCACAAGGGGACATCAAAAATCATTAAATCAGACATGTGTAATTGGGATCCCCCACCGTGGCGGTGGCGAGACAGCCAACACATCGTGTCTCAAAATTGGTCCCGGACTGGGTCTTATTGCCAAACGGCAGCCAAATGGCACTTAACCAACTTGAGTTGTGTGTCACCGCTGCTCATTCATCTGCATCACTCATCGACCTTGAATCGACAGAGAGTGCTGCTTCGTGCAGGCCTAAACTTAGCCTTTCCAAAGATACAACAGCTGCGTATCAAATACATTTGCGAAACAGTATGATGTAACCAGAACAAAAATTAGGACCATGGTCATACTCCCTGAAACATCCAGTCACCATGGTCTAATAAGAAAATTGCATGTTTTTGGGACCATACAATGGGGGTGTTTAATATGAACGGGGATGGGTTTATCCAATAAGAACACCTCAATGTATGTTTCATTTTTCAGTAATTACTATGTATTTGTTGGTGATTGTTGAGTATTGCCATATTGTCACTATCTAACATTTCAATTTCTCATTGAACATGTTATTCAAGTTTACATGAAATGAGGATAATCATATTCAAAATTATAAAAAAATGCATCACTATCCATGAAATTGTTGGTTTATATCTTCATTCAACTACCCAATGAAAACCGCAAAAATAGTATCCTTTTAGGCAACAGTTATTACATGTATAATATACAACCATGTTTATAGTTTTTTTTTTTATATCCGAACTTACGGAGGTTATTTCAGTATGGTTTTACCATTTTTTCAATTTTCACCATGGACATTTCAAAACCAATGATTGAAAACATGGAGGTTTATGGGGAAAATTATCGAAACATAAAGGTGTTACAGATGATTTTCGCAATCAAAAATCCATGGTGTTCTTATATAAACCCTTTAAACTTCTAGTATACTCCCATGACATATCCTATGAAATCCCATTAAAAAAATAACCATGTTTCTTGGGATCCCCTCATTTTCCCCAACCTTTTCCCACGTTCAAAACCGCCCCTTGTGCGCCTCAGTAGTCATCCTCCCCCATAATCTCCGCAGCCAGTTCGGCGGATGCCTCACCACCGCCGGCGCAGACGTCGAAGATGCAGTCCGTGAAGCTGTCCTCGAGGTTGCGGACGTTGAGGGACGTGGAGATGATAGGATGATGCGAGGTTGGTGGGGCATTTTTAATTCATAGCTAAGTTATGTATGATATGTATATATATCATATATATATATATATACGTATATAATCATCCTGAAATGGATAAAATCTCAACATTTTAATCATATGTTCATTTTCGTATCGATTTTTGGAACTATCCATGTTCTGTCTACTCCAGAACGACTATATACACATTACCTATTAAATTTGTATACATATTCATGTCACACTATAGATTACACAATATATTATGGGTGCAGAATAGTTGTGTTTTTGTTTTTTGATCGGGTTTGTTTTTTTTTTTATTTCTTTCCTGGCACCATTTGTCTTGTATTTGCAACAGTCTTAAACTAGAACCTGTCATTTTGCATGGTATTTGCTGCAATTTGGCATGTTCACCTTCCATTTTGAATGGTATTTGCTACATTTTAGTATGTTCGCATTCCATTTTGAAAAGTATTTGCTACATGTTGGTTTAAGTTTCTTGAGAGCTTCATTCAAGGTTTCTTTAGGGTTTCTTTAGGGTTTCATTAGGGTTTCATTCGGATTTCATCTAGGGTTTCATGTAAGAGTTCATATAGGGTTGCCTTTGAGGTGTCATTTAGGGTTTCATTTGGGGTTCATCTAGGGATTCATGTAGGGTTTCTTTCAGGATTTTATTAGAGTTTCTTTAGAGGTTCTTTCAAGGTGTCATTTAGGACTTTATTTAGGGTTCCTCTAGGGCTTCATGTAGGATACAAACAAGAGAGAATGAAGCAAAGGAAAAAGAAAAAGCAAAGAGACAGCAAAGAAAAGAAGCAGGGGAGCAGGAAGAAGTAGAGGAGCAAAAACGCATGACTGTCAAAAAAAGGAAAAATAGAAAGGCATAGAAGCAAAATGCAGAAAAGCAGGAAAAACAAGGCAAAAAGCGGAAAAGCAAAGAAGCAAGAAAAGCATAGAAACAAAGAAGCAGAAAAGCAGCAGGAAAAGCAAAAAAACGGAAGCAGAAAAGCAGAGAAGCAGGAAAAGCAGAGAAGCAGGAAAAGCAGGAAAAGCACAAGGCAGAAAAGCAGAGAAGCAAAGAAGCAGGAAAAGCAGGAAAAACAGGAAAAGCAGGAAAAGCAGAAAAAGCAGGAAAAGCAGGAAAAACAAGAAGCAGGAATAAAAAAAACAAAACTGATCAAAAAAAACAAAATAACTACCCCTCCCATATATTATATCCAACCATTTTTGTATTACATGCATACATACATTAATCATACATCATATGGTGTATGATACATATATATGTATATATATATATTACACGTAACACATGATATTGTATTCATACACATTGTTGGTGCGTAACTATCTACCTAACCCTTCTTTGCAAGTGTTCATATATGTTGGTTTTATCTGCATATCTACTTGTTTTCTACCGTGAAACTGTTTATATATTTATCTATCTATGCTTGTATAATATGTACAATATATACAAAAGATATTATATGATTATGTACGTATATGTATTGGATTTTACGAGGATGAGAAGAGGAACCTTGAGGTTTGAACAAAAACGGGGATAGAAGCAGAACCAAGTAAACATCAATAATGTGGGATTCACCCAATGCCATCAACCATCCGATTCACCAACCATCACTGGGGGTCATGATAAACATCACATAGATCGGAGTATCCTAATGCCATAAACCTCAAACTTGGTGAAGGTTTATGGCAGGTGAAGGTTTATGGCAGGTGCACAAGATCAATCTGGGTAAATACTGATGACTCATCAACCTGAATGAAGACCGTTTTGAGATAGTTACCCCTACAAACAATCGTTCCAGTGAGGTCATTTTGGTCTGCCAGATTGACAGCTATCACAATTAGGATAGCGCCCTGAAGGTACGGCATCCGTAGTGGGTGTATTGTTAGTACTCAATTGGCTGAGATTTTTCATGGGCATATACACCCTCTACGTTGACGACTCCGTGGATTGCTTCAGGGATTCTGACCATTGGTCAAAGGTCAACTTCAACTTCACGGAGAATTCAAAAAGAACACAGGCGCGAAAGAAGTGAGGATGTAAGTTGTCACTACTGCTGGTATATCTAAGCTGAACTACGAACTTTAGGGCACGTGATGGGCACACCATAGTGTGGGTGTATGGGCATGTATGGGGATATACCCGATTGGTATATCATGCGCAAACATCATTTGATATCATCCAGTAGGTGTGCTTTGACTAGTTAGTAACATCCCCGTTTAGAGACATATTCCATGATTGCACTACACTTTACCAGTTTGTTTACCCAAATATTCAGAGATCGTTTTTTTGTATAAGAACCGTATATCACCGTCACCGATTTCGTTGAGTATGGCAGTTGATATCCCCATATATTGGAGGTTAAGTACCCATCCAGTTTCTCCAGAATCGCCATCCGGACAACAATCGTTTCCAAGCGTCGCGTCGATGGCCGGTGGCATTGACCATGTCTTCACCTAATCTGCGGAATGGGAGCGTCTCTGAAGTTTTGAGTGGTAGATGGTGAGGTTTATACCAGATCAGTTAAAGCCCGAAGTACCAGCTACAAAGATGTTTTTTCAATATATTGGGCATGGGGTGTTGTCATGCGACAAATGGTCTAATACCTGATTTATAACTGGTATTTCGGGCCATAACTGTAGGTCATATATTGATATATATATATATATATGGTTGGCACATGACATGGCCCCCCAAACAAAGTGCAAAGTAATCAAACCACTATCAAAGTTGATTCATTCAATTGCTACGCTTGAAGAAACAACAACATACTCAAAACACAGGACATGAAACCATAAACTGAATGTCGCGGAAGTTGCAATAACTGAGGGGTACACCACCTCTTAACCCCCATGAAAACAAGTTAGTGACACACCGTAACCAGAGGTCAAGAGGTCTCCGCTCAGATCATCTCGGATACAGCTTTCGCAGATTTCCAACAAATTTTAAGGTTCCCCAAATATATGTTTTCTGCTCAACTACTTTGCTTCTTTCTGATTGGCCATGAATATATTCATCTTTCTTGGTGCTTAAACAATGAAAAAAAAGAAGCAGGTGACTATCTGTGATAATCCCCACAGTTAAGGCCCTTCACCGGTTATAAATTGTGTTATAAGTGGTTATAAATGTGGTTATTATATTAATTCTCTAAATGTGGTTCTAAGTGACTTTTAACTGGTATTTCGGGCCGTAAATCCCAATGATAACCGAAACCATGGGGTATCCATCCAGCCTCAAATGGTTTAATATCATAATTATGGGGCGTCCATAAGTTCCACAAAATATGCCAGTAACAATCGACAAATAATATTCTGCTCTAGACAAATGGTCCCAGTCATATGTGATTTCATCCCCTACATCCACTGAACTTCTCAAAAAAAAAACCAAGGATTATCATAAAAATCCTAAGAATCTTCCCATCAGAAACCCCACTGTGGATTATCATAATCACATACAATCACCAAAAAAATGGTTGGTACAATAACTCCAAGAAAAAATGAACCATGGAATTTTCAATGGCTCAGTTGTTGCCCAGTCATAAAAATCCCGTCTCAATCTTCCCATAAAAACATCCAGTAAATCCAGATCTTCCATTCTCATATTCCCCATTAGTTCCCATGGTTTTTTCCAACTAAATCCTTCTAAAAATCTAGCCATAGATCAATGGATTGGTGGGAAAATCTACAGGACATCACCCATGACAGATGGGGATTTCCGGTTCTCCCTTGAACCAATCCATGAAATCCCATTGAATCCGATTAAATCAATACTTTCAATACATGTTCCCATGTTTGTTTTCCCACTCAACCCTCCATTCTTCCCGTAGATCAATCCCAGTTAGATTATAACCCCAGTTGGTGATCTCCGCTTCAGTCAGAAGCTGATTTACAACCCCTATATGAACTATGGATATATCTACTATAAACCTGGAAAACCATAGATCATCATCTACATCCCTTTTATGATAATACCATTAAAACATGATGATATATCCCCATAGAGGGTATTGACCTTTTTTATGGCTGGTAACAAGTTGGTTTGTAAGTTGGTTTAAAAACCCCATGAATACGATAATTATAAATACAAAATAAACTTGAAATCAAAAACCATAGTTATGACTATAGTTAGATGGGGTTATAAAACACCTTACAACTGGGGGGCCCCACATTGTAGTGATATTGAAGTTAAAAACCATATATCATCCCCAAACTTCGTGCTGCTCAGCTGCCCATCCACTTGATGCAGGTCTTCTTCGCCAGCTCCTCAGCCTCTTCGGAACAGGTCGTCACCAAGGTGCGCGCGCCCTGTTGGCAACGGCAATGGTCACGGACGGCAACAGGGAACAGCGCCGAAATCTGGGATTTGACCAAGGGAAATGGCGGGTTCGATCTGAGTTGAATGGATTTTAATGGATTTTATCGAGCAAAATAGGGATTCGGAATGAATTGTTGATGGATTAAAAAGCAAGCTACGGATCTAGAAGATTTTGAATGGATTTTATCAGACAAAATAGGGATTTAAAAAGATGTTAAGCAACATATATGAGTGTAAAATTATGACATGTGATGATGTGTATGGGAACATATATAAGCAACTTGAACAGCGAGAATATGATATGGTTCTGTCGGAAACTGGGGAATTTACACGCAACTCAGGGCAATTTTCTTGCGAACATCTTCCCAACTTGTAGGTTGTTTACCTCTTTGTTTCCCAACAGATCCGAAAATTACAAGGTAAGGCCCCCGTTTATAGCTAAGTTGACATAATAACTTGGTGAATTCTATGGTTTCTGGGGGATATAGCTGTATTCATGCGGTTTATAGCAAACATCACTGGGCCGCCTCACCTCGTAGAAACATAATCCCAGACCAAAATATGAAATAGGCCAAACTGGAAAGCCTGCTTTGCTGTTGGACCTATTCATTTTTTGGGGCCATATTTGGGGCTATTTAAAATTACATATGTATAGATATTTATATATTCTATGTATACAGGTGTGTATATTATATATATATATATACATTGGTTTGGCTATATATCCCAATTCAGGATGGTGAATCATTCTAACTCCCCATTTTTTCTGGTCAAACTTCCCTTTTGTCGTTTTTGTCAAACAAAAACAAATATGTGACCCATGAAAACTCCAGTCTCAATTTGCTGACTGAAAAGCCACTTCTATAGATTTCATACATATTGGGCCTGCGCAAAGAATGGAAGTTTCTGACCCAAAATTCAAGGTGAGGCCCCCCCAGTTGCAAGTTGGTTTATACGACCCCCTTGCCTCTACACCTCTGCCACAGAAACTGCAGTTGACGAACTTATGAACCAACTTATGCATCAAAAACGTGGGCCGCAACTTGCATACTATATATATATTTCCCGGCACTTTGTCCCTTTGAAATTAAGAGAAATGTGGCAAGATCCACTGCTACCAAATCAAGGATGGACAGTTCTAGTGGACAAAGTTGATATATTTCACCATAGTTATAGGGGGCCCCATATCCCACCCAACTAATAGAGGTGAGTTCACCATGGATATACCCATGAAAGTAACCTTAACTGCACCCACACTTGATTCGGTGATATCTTCCATGGAAATTCCATGATACTGTGGATGGTTGCGAAATCCTGCACCACCTTGGATGGCTGAAATCCTAGAAACATCATGGGATAAACCACCCATTATTTGCTGCAGGAATTCGCAACCATGCACAGTATCTGATGAAATAGTTGGTTTATAAACCCCATGAAAACTATAGTTATAAAATGTTATCAATACCATAAACCCAATCGTGAAATTGGAGTTATGTTCACCAACTTAACTATCGTAAACCGTGGCCCCACATTATAACAGATTTTCACACAAAAAAAAAAATGAGATCCTAGCGCAGGAGTAGTTCACTTAGGAGTAGATTCGCTTATATCTTCCATGGAAATTCCATGATATCTTTGGAAATCCCCAGGAAATCTCCAATTTTTTTTCAAATCTCCATGGAGCTCCCCCTTGATCTTTTTTACTGCCAAGGCTCATCGACCTGTTCGTCCACCTCGGAGAGGTACAAGGAGGCCTGGTGGCTGCCGCCTCGGATGGGGCCACAAAATCGCGAGATGTCGAGGGCAACAGAACTCCAATTTCACGATGGTTTTTATAACTGCATTATATTTGTACATATGTATATATATATATATATGTATTGATAGGTATATTTGCTTATATGGGGAGGTTTCCTGAAATGGGGGTACCTCCAAATCATCTATTTTTGTTTGGGATTTTCCATTATAAGCCATTCATTTTTTGGGTATCCACATTTTAGGCAACCCCTAGATACATATGTACATGTACACATACTGCTTTTGTATGCATTTACATTTACATCTAAATTTAAATTGACGTATACATATCCATATACCGTATTTGCATATATTGGCATAGGAAAATAGGAAAATACATAAATTAATTAATGGATAAATGAATAAAAATGCAAAAAACAAAATACTATACTAGTCTGTATATTGTATATAATTACATAATTACCATTCCCAGAACTATCTCTACTATACATGTGTAGCTGGAATAGATATATGTATATATATATATATACACAGTATATACAATACAATATAATACATATGTATACGTGTATATATATATATATTATATGTATATATATATGTAGTGTGATGGTATAGATACTCTGGACACAATTTCTTTGATCCAAACATCAACGACTCTATATACACCGCAATGCCTTGTATATGGAACAATACAACAACAACAACAACAACAACAACAACAACAACGACAACGACAACGACAACAACAACAACAACAACAACAACAACAACAACAACAACAACAACAACACAACAACAACAGCAGCAGCAGCAACAACAGCAGCAACAACAACAACAACAACAACAGCAACAACAACAACAATTAGCACTTGCTAACATTAATGTTATTATCATGATTGTCATGCTGTTACACTGTATTCTTCTGATTGCTGCTATTGGGTAAATGGGGCATAACAAAAACACCCGAGCTCATTTAACTGATGAACCATGTAGACATGCAGGATAAAATGAATTCATAGATGTAGAATACATATGACCAAAATAGATACGACATGATAGGAACCATGATCAACTGAAAGCAATGGCATCCACGTAGAGAGCATGAAATCATTGCAAACCTTGCATGCAAATAGACAAACATCTCATTCCAATGGGATATCAAATATTCCTCCATTTGTGGCTCAACAAACTCACCCACTCACAAACCATTCACCGATTCACCAGTTGGTTTACAAACAAATGTCTCAGCAGATGGGACTATCTAGTACCACCATCTAGGCAAAAATTGTTACAATGTGGGGTCCCCCAGTTTTAAGTTGGTTTACAAGCCCCATCAACTATGTATCTTAAACCAAAGTGAAATTGGAGTTATGTTCACCAACTTAGCTATCGTAAAAGGGGGCCCCACATTGTTCTAATTAACCAGATTGTTCATGCTGGGCAAGTAGGATCATCCGAAAAATTGCTAGGGTTATTATTTCCATTCCAGCAGAATCATCAAGTTCATCTTCTGATGCCCCTGATTGCATGACTTGGCCCATGGTAGAACTACTCCAAAGCTAGGATCTATTTTATTTTCTTGTTTGAAAATAATATGTTAAGTTTTCCCCAAACATTTCGCATTTTTTTTGCGGTTCCATGGGTCCAGTTGAGCTCATCCTGCTTATGATCGGTTGTGTATGGGGGCTTGATCCCGGTTCAGAGGGGAATAACCTAAGCTGGCCTGTTTATAACAAGGGCCATAGCTATCACTTCAACCTATAGGTGCTACTGTTACAGGGTCATTAATGCTTTTTGGTCATCCATCCCATGCCATGGGAATCCCAAATCGGTTACTCTAAACCTCGAACTGAACACTGACTAATTTATGATTATTCCCAGCCCCCAAAGGATTGGGAAACGAAACCCATATCTTGACTGTGACACATACTTGGGGGGTGCAGTTCCACCAATAAGTGCGTCAATTCTCACCATAGTTGTAAAGATTATATCGCAACTGATGGAGGCTATTACCAGAGTTATGGCCATTGATAACCCCAACTGCACCCCCCAATTTGGTTTGTTATATGTCCCATACAATGTGGGCCCCCCAGCTAGAAGTCGATTTATAAACCCCATTAACTATAGTTATAAGTACCATAAACCATAGTGAAATTGGAGTTATGTTCACCAACTTAGCTATCGTTTGGGGGCCCCACATTGTAGGATATCCCGTTATATTCCCCAGTTCCATGGATCATTGCAGGGTGCTACCCCCAAGTTATGTTTGTTGGTTTATAACCCCCATGAACTATAGTTAAAAGGTAATGTCAAGTTCATATTAATAAGCAGCCCGGATTCATAAGCACCCAGATGCCCTTCTGGGGGGAGGGGGGGAGGGTTTATTAATACGAACTTGACACTACCATAAACATCCATAAACTATAGATATCGGAAAATGTTCCATTATTTCCCACAATATGGAAGTTTCCTAAAATGGGGGTACCCCCAAATCAGCCATTTTCATGGGTCCATTTCAGGGTATCCCCATTTATGGAAACCCCCATATAGCCACTATACCACCATGGTGTCCCATGCATCACTTGCCACAGAAGTCACCCACATTGACCCAGCTATCGTCCACAAAGAACTCCTGGAGGTCGCTAAAAAATAGCGATACCAGGCAAGATTGTGGCTATTTAATAGGGATAATGATGATTGACCATTGGATTTGGGGATACACTTTTTTTTTCCAGATCATTGCTAGTGATAATGGTTATTAGATGTTATTAGTGATCATTAGTACTATCATTACAGAATTTGCCCGAAATAGATGGCTTTGTGTGAAAATAGTGTAGACCTAAACCCAATGGTTTTGCTGAGCATTCTCCCAACAATAAATGGCTATCATTGGGGAATTGGGGATATACGCTATTTTTAGACACACCCGTGTGGTGAATGGAATAAGTTCATATATTATTGAGGTGAACATACTAAAAACAGACCGGCATATGGTGAAATGTGGGCATACACCAAGAATAATGGTGAAAAAGTGGGGCTAGACTGGGATACAATGTGGGATATACAACGCACATAACAAACAATATGATATAGATGTGTTTGATGTGGATTTTACCCCAACTTATGTCCATATGAACATGTTTACAGTGGAAATTATGATGCACCAAAGCACATCCTTGACAATTGAAGTATACGCCATTCAAAACAAACCCATCTGAACAGCCATCTTGGAGTGCGACTGCAACAAGTTCCTTGACCGAATCCAATCAATAAACGCTGGTTCTCAAAGTGTAGTCGCAACTTCTCTTACAAATGATGACATAATGACCCATCCTAGCTACCTTGCAAACACCAGTCGGTCACCAGTCATTTGTTCTGCTTGTGAGTAGGTTAGTCTATATCCCCATTTCAAAGGATAGTTAACTAGCAAACTCTCCATCCAGTCGGCTGAAAAAGGCAGAGCCTGGTCTTGCATCATCTGAAGGCTAGACATTTTCCTCATCCTCAGATCGTGATCACCGACTTCAAGTGACCTGCCGCACCTTTGAACAGTTCTTTTTCAGTAACTTCTAGATAGTTCTAATCTATAGGTATGGGTCAAAATTGGGTACCCAAATAATTGGATGGTGAATACCAAAAAGAGAGTAGAAATTAGTAGAATCTGTGGTCCCCCAGATCTTGAATTGTGACCCGTACCTCATACATTCTTGAATTTACAACCACACTTCAATTTGGGAAATCCAGTTTATACCCTCTGGTAAACCAACATACCTATGAACAATGGCCATTTAGTCCATTGATTTGTCTCTCAACAATGGTGATTTTTCCGTAGCAAACTCTTAAATCACCAGAGTTGTACTTCCAGTATATCCCAATGAAATCGCTATCATCACCCCATCCATAGATTATTTTCCCTTAGGAACCACACAACGAAAAGCTACCGTGAGCTCGCAGAAAAGCGTCTGCATGAGGGTTTCGGAGATGTTACTGTCCGTCTTCCTGGCCGAGTGAATGGGGAGTGATGGGGACTTTATGCCAGGAAATTTCTCAGTACCTGAAGTTAAGGCCCGAAATACTATATGGTTATCAGTGCGGTTATTATTCTTCACTTGGGTGACTTACTGACTTATAACTGGTATTTCGGACCATAAACTGTGGAAGTTCCTTCTTGCAACCATCATCTGAGGGTCACCGTAACTGGTTTCAGTACATAATAACCATACCAGTAGTACCGCACAAGGCGGTGGCGGAAGTTTCAAAGGTAGGAAACCTATAGGAGAGGTTGGTTGCTTTGAATGATGGATGGCAGAGCGAACCCACTCATAGACCGACAAGTGGTTGGAGGCAGCGCAGTGTAGTTGTAATGTTGTGTAGTTGAAGTTGTAGTTGTAGTTGTAGTTGTGGTTGTAGTTGTAGTTGTTGTGGTTGTAGTTGTAGCTGTAGTGGTTGTAGTTGTAGTGCAGTGCAGTGTAGTGTTGTTGTAGTGGTTATTGTGGTTGTAGCTGTAGTTGTAACGTAGTGCAGTGTAGTGTTGTTGTAGTGGTTATTGTGGTTGTAGGTGTAGTTGTTGTAGTAGTTGTTGTAGGTGTTGTAGTTGTTGCAGTTGTAGTTGTAGCTGTCATGAAGTTGAAGTTGTAGTTGTACTTGTTGTAGTTGTTGTAGTTGTAGTTGTAGCTGTTGTAGTTGTAGTGGTTGTTGTGGTTGTAGTTGTAGTTGTCGTCGTGGTGGTAATTGTTGTGGCAATGTAGTTGTAGTTGTAATGGTAGTTGTAGTGGTAATCTAATTGCAGTTGTGGTTGTGGTTGTAATTGTGCTGGTGCTTGTACTTGTACTTGTAGTCACGTCCAAACTTCAAAAGCTGACCCGACAGCCTCAGTTTTTAACACTTTTGACTTGGAAATGTGCTTCGCGCCACAACGCCGTGCACTTTTCCGACATCGCAACTTCCAAAAGTGGTCCAACCATGTGGCGTTTTTAGCATTTTGACTTCCAAATGTGCTTCGCGCCACAGCGCCGTGCGACATCTCAACTTCCAATAGTTGTCCGAACGTGAGATTTGTTCACTCTTTACTTGCAAATGTGCTTCGCGCCACAACGGCGTGCACTTTTTCGACAACTCAACTTCCAAAGGTGCTCCGAACCCGTCAGATTTTTACACTTTTGACTTCCAAATGTGCTTCGCGCCGCAGCGCCGTGCACTTTTTCGACATCTCAACTTCCAAAAGCGGTCCGACGCTGAGGTGTTTTGCACCTTTTTACTTCAAAATGTGCTTCGCGCCACAACGGCGTGCAACTTTTGATCTCATCTGCCCAGACGGCTCTGCACCCGCCGCTTCAGCGAGCCTACTTGTCGACCCTCCGGAGCCACAAAACATTGGAAAAAACACAGTGTTTCGGCGTGTTTCGGGACTTTCCTACTTTTTCGCGCATCTGATCTTCTCTCTTCTGACTGTCTCATCTCTGATCTTCTCTCTTCTGACTGTCTCATCTCTGATCTTCTCTCTTCTGACTTTCTCCCTCTCTGATCTTCTCTCTTCTGACTTTCTTCCTGGCTGTGCTTTTCCATCTGTCCATATCGTCGGAAGTTTGACTTCTAAACTTCCTTCGATAATACCATATTTAGAAGCCAGTTAAACAGGTAGATTCATGGAATAAGCCAATTCAAACAGTTGATGAATCACCACAGGAATTGGGGACTTCCTAACGATCGGGGTATCAATCACCAAGCAGAGACCTAGAACGTACATCCTGCGAAAAAAAATGTGGGCCTGAAGGGTTCTTTTGTGTCTGCGGGAAACCTAAGGAATCCTCAATGATAAATAAATAAATAAATATATATATATATATGAATATGTATGTATGTATATATTTATATACACATAAACACGTGTATATATATATATATATAGTAATTAAGAATGATTATATGTAATTATATATAGCACGCTCTGGTTTTTTAATATAGCAATGGAAGCCGTGGCCCATGAAGCTAGATGATATATGCTGATTTACAGTTTTTAAAGATGGTGATATTCCGTAGCTGCAGTAAAGCACCAGAGGGTCGATATGGAATCTACATCATGTTCTTGCATATTGAAGCAAAAAACAAATAGATAAGATTAGATGAGTGTAAATGCACAATTCTCAAACAATTCCGTTAACATTTCACATCGACAGGATTTCAAGATGGTTTTAGGACCCAAACTTTCCTGCAGTTATGGCTCTTTACCAGATATAAGTCAGTAAGTCATCCCATAAGCATAAAAATAACTGGGGGTTATCTATATACAATAATATATATATATATATATCCCATTAAATCCCAGATTTTTTTTGTGAAGTCACTATGTAGAACTGCTAAAACTGGGCCATAGAAACTGTGAAACAACATCATCTCCTGGAGAGCTGACCAAGGTGTTGCCACCCGTACCAGTTATAAGTCAGTTGGAAGCCCATTTGTAGAATAATAATCACATTTATATACATCTGTACCCATGTATAACCATTTTTAACCATCTATATTTGGCTTTAAGGGTTTGACGGTAGACTAGCAACACAAGGCCTACAAGGAGAACGAAGATCAAACTGCAAAGCAAGTGTCATATCCAGTGGAAGATCACCCAGTTGTCCAAGCTGTTTCTTTTAAATGCTTCCAGGTATCTGCCCAAAATCCGGTTTCAAATGTTTGAAACCTCACTTTCCCAGTTCTTCAAACAAACTTTTGGGGATTTCTGTGGATTTCTTCTTAAAAAAACATGGGCACATCAAAATCGACAAAGAAATTGATCATTTCTGATGATGCCAAAAACACATGGTAATCTAATTGGGTGGAGAATTCCATACAGCTGGTGAACGCTGCACTGCGCTAAGATTGCCTGGGGACAATCCCAGGAATTGGGGACTTTCTAGTCTCCCCCGGCTCATGTTTCATGATGCTTTTTTACCCCACCGAATTATAGTTGTAGTATGTTGTAGTATTGTACAATTGAATCAACAAACCATACCACAGTCCCTCCTTAACGAAGTTATACACTTATTCTAAGACTTATACACCAACTTGGCTGACCTTTTCCGTCCCACCTTGCATCCGGTGTCCACCATCCCCGCACCCTGTCCCTGCTGGGCTTCCCGGACTTGTCGGAGATAATGCTGCGTCCAGGGCTGATCTGACCGCGAACCTTCTCCTTGAGGAAGGTCTTGTCCAAGCCTGGCCAGGATAGGCCGAAATAGATGTGATGATGATGATGATGATGATGATGATGATGATGATGATGATGATGATGATGATAGTATAGCAACACAAATTGATGTTTTTGTGATTGTAATAATAGGAAGTCAAACATAATATGACAGTCAGTACTAATAAAACTCTATCTGGTTCAACGATGAAACAAAACATCATACATCCAATACATCCAACACAAACCAACATCAAATGAGCATGGCTTTCTTCCGCAACACATGGCACTGGTAGGATTCAAGTTGATCAGTTCCAACAAGCCCCATCTGGCTGCAGTGAATAGGTACAAAGAGGCAATACTCATGTCATATTCTGTGTTACAGTAAATTGCCGAAGCTACCCGAACCAGAAGAAACCCATGTTTAGCGTCACAATGGGGTGCAAATACAACCGGAATTTTGGAGACCACAAGACTTGGACACCCGGTTGCCTCCTCTTTTTAACTCCAACAGGCATAGTTTCACATCTTTCAACATGACAACAAGCCATGACAAATACCACTATCCCAACATTAATTATGGGTTATCATAATCGCCAATAAATTAGGTCGTATATGGTTGTGGAATTCCCGATATTCACCAATCAACCAGGGTACTTTTAATTGGTTAGTAAACATTCCTATAATGGATTGCAATCATCCCCAATATTGAACCAGCTAGTACGATCCCCTATAGAAACCCCTCAACAGAGGCATTTAGAATGGTTCAAGTGTCCTCGCAGTCACATTGACCAATCAACACCCGATTGTTTTAGTTCATCACAGCCATATCCCAGGTTGTCCACTTGTCCGAAGCCAAATTGATGTTTCAGGATTGCATCAAAAGGTAGAAACATGTAGAAATTACATATTTCCAGCATGATATAGATATATCTAGATGATGTTTTGCCAAACAGTTTAGGTTTCTACTGTTCTATCACTTTGTGGTTTGCCAGTCCCAACCAGTTTGATGTCCTGGAAGAATAGAGTCGGCTTGGAATGCTTCATCCATGTATCAGGTGCCTGCAGTTATGGCCCCTTACAACCCCATTCTTGGAGTGATCACCCCATCTATAACAGGCCCGAAGGCTCACTTGGCTCACTTGGCTCTGCCCCATATCCATTGCAGAAGTTCTGATCCCAAGCAACGCAGCTTGCTGTTGATGTAATGTCCAGGTTTGCAGCTGATCTTCAGAGTGGCCACACGTTTGATGCCATACCTGTCCACAGATGCAATGTAGCCCCCCCTCCGAGATACAGTATAAGTTGGTTTATAACCATTATATACATATATGTATATATACTATGTAACTATATAGATATATGATATATGTATTTATTTACCCTGAACCATAGTTTATAAACCAACTTAGTGTTCTAACTAAAGCCCCAGTGATGTTTCTTGGCTCGGTGAAGGCTGAAGTGACACAATGTTTGCTTATCCCCAGAGGGCTGGTTGGTATGTGTTAGTCAATGAACAGGGATTTAGACAAGGAAAGTTGGTGCATAAACAGGAACATTAGGATTCACAATTTGTTGTTTAATATGGTTTACAATAATATGTTTATACGAATTCACTATTCCAGTGTAACTGGCAGGCCCCATCCTATCCTGTACATCAGCATAAACTATTGGGTGTGTCTGATGACATGGTACTCCAAAATCCAGTGGTGCACTATCAACTTCCACATTGAACTGCTAATCAATATAATTACCCTATTTTCACACAGATCATAGCTTAGGTCTTCTCCCACTGTCTTTCCATAATATCCTAATGTCCATATCTTAAAAATGAAATCAAAATTACCCTCTGCTGGTTCAACATACCTAGGGAAGGTCACCATTTCTATGAGGTAAATCATCAAAATGAATGGGTCATGGCTTTATGTTCGCAAACTGTTGCATAGTCAGGATTTATACGATGATATATATATATATATATATCTATGTATATAATTGTGTATATATATATACATATATATTGTGTACATATACCCATATGATCTCATGATATATCCATTACATACTACCCCATTCTACCAAGGAGCAAGCTGCAAACCAAAAGAACTGTATTGATGACAACTCAACGTTTTTTCCAGCATGGTATAGATCCTGTGAATTGTCCCCCATAGTTTCCAGAAGCCCAACTGGATCCTCCGACTTCGTAAGTGGTTAATATCCCTCGTAAGTCCCCTCAGTGATTTAATGACTCCGGATTAATAAACCATGGTTTATTAATTAGGGGGACAAATTCCGCAATAGTCATGATATGTCATAATCTAATACTTAAAATGGCACCCCCGAATTAAACAGCCGTTTGGGGTTTATTCATCCAGGCTTCACATTATCCAACCTGTACATGGCTGAGAATCCCAGTGGCCAACCGGTTACGAGGACCCTCCCAACGCCAGCCCAGACACTTGGAATTCATCATGAACCTCACGTCCATCTGTCCGTTCCTGGGTCTGACATAGCCAAAGGGTCCAGAATGGTTTTGTTTTTTTTTTGTCTTTTCCGTTTTATGTTTTTTTAAAATTTCATGTTCTGTCCATGCGCCTTGCTATTTGCAGCATTTTGGAGCTGGAAGCTGCCATTTCAACGGTATTTGCGGCATTTGTGAGTTCGAACCTCTTATTTTCCAAAGAATTTGCAACATTTTGGAGGATTTTGCAGCTGGAAGCTGCCATTTCAACGGTATTTGCAGCATTATTGAGTTCAAACCTCTCATTTTCGATGGAATTTGAAACATTTTGGTGCTCGCAATGATCATGTAACATGGTAGTTTGCAACAAAGGTTCATTTAGGGTTGGTTTTAAGGTTAGTTTAGGGTTTTTGTCAGGTTTGGCTTGAGGGTTTTAAGGCTTGGTTTAGAGTTAGGGTTTATTTAGGTTTTTTTAATGGGTTCGTTCAGAACCTTTTTAGGGTTGGTTTTGGAGCTTTATTTAGGTTTGGTTTAAGATCTATTTAGGGTTGGTTTACGATCCTTGTAGGGCTGGTTTTTGAGTGTACTTAGGATTGGTTTAGAATCGATCTAGATTGGGTTAGGACCTATTTAGGATTGTTTCAAAATTTGTTTGGGGTTGGTTTAGGGTTCATTTAGGCTTTGTTTAAGATCTATTTGGGGTTGATTTAGGATCTGTTTGGGGTTGTTTTAGAGTTTATTGAGGCTTGGCTAAGGTTGGTTTAGGATTCATGTAAGATTGGTTTAGAGTTTATTTGCGGCTTGGTTTTGGGTTTCATGTAGGCGTGTTTTAAGATCTATCTAGTTGGTTTGGGAATGTTTAGGATCTTTTTCGGGTTGATTTTGGGGCTTGTTTAGGTGTGGTTTAAGATCTATTGAGGGTTGGTTTAGGATCTATTTAGGGTTGGTTTAAAGTCTATTTAGGATGAGTTTCAGATTTACTTAGGGAGTGTTCAGGGTTTACTTAGGGTTGCTTTTGTGATTGTTTTGTTTGTTTGGTGTTTATTTATGGTTGAGTTAGCGTTTATTTCTATGATGTTTCTCAAGGTTTATCTACAGCATGGAAAACAAACAAAAGCAGGAAAAACCAGAGAAGCAGAAAAGAAGGTAAGCAAAGACACTGGAAAAGCAGAAAAGCAGAATTCAAAGAAAGAAGAAGCAAAGAAGCAGAAAAGCAAAGAAGCAGAAAAGCAGGAAGACGCAGAAAAGCCGAGAAACTGGGAACCAGAAATCCAAAACAAACAATCCCAATTCCTGAAATGGAAAAAAAGATCGCTAAAAGATAGCCCTCCCCAGCCGAAACAGGCGGACTTCCAGGTCTGTGAAGCGTGGGCATGTACATCTCTCATCATCTCTCCATACCGTTGGACCCGGCAAATACCTCACACAAATGGTAACGGCAACTAAGATTATGGGCTGAAACACAGTTGCTTAAGGGAAATTGGAGAGTCTAGGTATGTGTATATGTGTTGTAACGATATACTTACTGTATAATATTTACTGATATTTATGTAAATATATATACAATATTATATAATATAGACATGCTTACCCCCAATCTACTCGAAACACTCTCTTGCATGTCATCGTGCATGTTTCTATGTGTATACAAATATGTTGGGCATGTTAGGAATATATCAGCTCTTCACCAGATTGCAACTATCCAAACTGGCCCCTGAACAGACCTGAACTCTTGTCCTGTGCCAAATCTGGTTTACGTGGGAGGATTCAATAGCCCCATGGTTTCCTTAGGAAAATGATCTGCAAATAGTGGATTTTCCACATCTATGTTGGTTTACTCCAGGGCAGCTGGGTTTCATAGAACCCATTCACCCTCACCCACCCAAAATACAGTTGAGAGGGAAATAATGAACATGATGTACGTATGATATTGTGAAGAAGACCGGCGTATATTGGCTTTAGTATGCTTTAACCCCATTGTATGGGAGGTAGATCCCAATCGTTGTGGGTATGTTTTCTCTTTTTTTCGTGGTTGATTGTATCACACTAAGCATTTCACGGCTGTCAATGTGTTACTTTCAAGGCTGGTTTTCCCAACAGGCCAAAATTATCAACTTCAGGTTTGTCTGAAAACTGGAAACAGAAAAACAAACTCATCATAGTTCATCTCATTTTTTCTCTGGGAAGTATGCCCTATTTTCAGACACACCCATATCATATTGTTGGTTCCGTTCCCATCACATCCCCTGTATAATATATATATATATACATAGATACATATTCCCACTAGATCAGGATGATGGTTCGCTAGATATTCCTATGTTGGTTGTATACCCCACAGAATCTCATATATACCGATTGTCTCCATAAAATGCTTGGTTTATCCCCAGATTTCAGCTTGTTCATCTAAACCCCATGAACTACTAATATGAATAATTTAGTTTAAATTTCCATACATCCTAGTTATTGGAGTTGTGTTTACCAATTTAGTTATCAAACATCAACTACAAATCACCATGTTTGATTGTTGAATCTCATTTTTTGTTGTCATTATTTTTTTCCTCCGCAGCTTAAGATAACTTTCCACCTTGTACAAGGTGATTCCCCCCAGTTACCACACAATTTTCCTAAGGTTCTTGGGGCCCCACCTTGTACCACCTTAGCTGCCTTAGCTCTCTGTGCCATACCATTCGCTGCCAGGGCGCTTCCTTCCGGTGGCACTAAGATTGAAACCGGTCACAAAATCCTGAGAAAACATCGAAGAGCAGCTCCGTTCCAACGATAGATTGGTTTAAGTGAACGTCGAAACCGGAAAACCCATGGATTTTCCAATGAAATATAGGTTTTTCCTGTAACGTGTCCCATATTGCAGCAATTTTAACACCAATAAGTGTGATTGTTGCACAAAACGCTTGGTATTTAATTAATAAGTAAATTCACAAAAAAATAGTGACTGATGAATTATGTTGCTATCTTTTTGGCATTGCTATAATGACAATGCATAAATATGTAAACTATATATATAACAGTAATGTGTATATTGTATATAGTTAGAGAGATACCATTCACCCAATTACAGGCACATTGACACTGGGCATAGTTGCCAATGTCTACAGGATTCTGAGGGAAATTGGTCTTCCAACCCAAACTAATGGCGGGGTCTGTATTAGTTAACGAGAGTGCTAATCGGAACACGTATACGTTCAAATCTGAAATATACCAATCATTCATAGATAGTTAGATAGATGAATAGATAGATAGATAGATAGATAGATAGATAGATAGATAGATAGATAGATAGATAGATAGATAAATAGATAGATAGATAGATAGACAGACAGTTTGATAGAGACATAATGATGACTTGCATGCTGTTTTTAGTATGGGAATCGTACGGAGATGTTTTCCCGTGGTATATAAGCCCAACAAACTGTTTTTTCAAAAATCATGGAATTCCCTCGAACAATGGTCCTCACGTGGTGAAGTTTCCATAACTGTCTATGCTGATTTGCTGGTAGGTATCCTATGAGCACTTTACGGTTCATTTGAGCTTGATTCAAACGGTTCGTCGTACCCAATGACCATTTGATTGTTAATCTACGTATCCAAAGAACCGGTTCATGTTCATTTTTTACGGAAAAAATGTATATATTTCAATATTAATCTAATTGTATAACTTATCCTGTTATTCAATTGATAGTTCAAATGATTCAACCTGAAAAGGTTGGGCCTTTGATGTTAATCACAAGCTCCTGGTGACATTGTGACATGAACTCATCCAAGAATCTCACAAGGTAGGCCATTTTATTGCCACAGTGGCACATGCTATCCAATATGATCCATCAAAATTCCCTATCCTATCGTGGGTTGATATCCATATTATCGGATATTATAATCATCCCCAATACCTCTGTATAACTTCCTAGAAGTAAACCTATCACTCAGGCTATTCTTTTCATAGCTCATGCGGGTTTGTCTGAAAATAGGGTATCTCTAATTCCAATGGGATATAAGTATTTCCCATAGTTTGCCTATTAAAATGGTTATCTGTGGGTATACCCCATTTATGGAACCCCCCCATATCTCATGGACCAGTCCTTCTTTGAGGGGATGACCCATTCACCCCCGCATTGGAACTGGAACATTTTCACAAGTCTGTCCCCATTTCGGAACTTTTGTTTCATCGGATTGGTTACCACGGTTTAAAGGAAAATTGAAACCGGAACCCCCCGATAGTTCATTGGAAAGAAAAACATAGTTTCCGGTTTCGATTTTCCCTTTAACCAATCCAATGATTGTTTGGTGCAAGTAGAATGCACGATTCTACGAACCACAAAATTTTGTGTAACCATTTTTTTTGGGTCTACTCAACTGCCAGTCACCTTGGACATAATTTTGACCAATCTAATTTTGCAGGGTACTTCCGGGCTACCCTCAACATATCAGTTACACAATTTTTGATCTTAACAAAAACTTCATGATTCATGATGATAAAATTGCACTGACAAACCAATACTTTTGCTCTACCACATCTTAACCCTTGTGTTTTCTTGGATTTTCTTGACCGAACCTTCAACAAGAACAAATGCAAAATACCAGTATCTTCCCCTAAATGGTGAATTAACCAATGGTAAAAGTAACCAATCATATTCAGCAAAACACAATTCTTGCACGGGTGATCATAAGAATCATGAGTCCGCAAGTCTTGGGTTTCTCCTATAATAACCTATAATATCCTATAATTAACAACCTCTAATTAAGTGGGTAAACTAAGCCACCATCAGTTCTCGTTAAAACATCAACAGCTCCCCATCCCTCGAAAAATCTTGCCATACAATGTGGGACCCCCTAGATAGTTAAGTTGGTACTCCAAGAACTATGGTTTGTGATCTTTATAAGATTTTGTAAAATATAGTATTCATGGCATGGGGTTTACCCTCTGGTGAACTAACATAGCTATTGAAAATGGCCATTTATAGTGGATGTTCCCATTAAAAATGGTCATTTTCAATAGCTATGTTAGTTTACCAGAGGGTATAAACCAACAAACATCACCGGGGGGCCCCACATTGTATCTGGCCATGCCATCAAGGTTCGACACCATCTGCCATAAAGACCGGCATGGGCCTTTCGACGGGAGTCCACTCGCCAAGCTCGCCAAGCTTGCTTCGCCACCTCAAGCTGCAGGGTGGAAAGAGTTGCCCAAGGTGTCACAAAGAAACCTATTAAAAATGGAGCTTTTGACAATCAAAAAATAGAGGTTTCATGGGATTTTATGGGACTTAAACAATTAGGATAATCAGGCATGGTTGGCTGGGAAATCCCCGAACTCAACGGATGTGTTACAGTATTTGAAATAAATTTGTGGGACATGTCCAGCAAACCATGTTTGATTGCCGGACGGTATATTTTCTCATCCCATGAAACATACTGGTTGGTTTATTGCTATTCCTACTATGGGGCATCATAATCCCCAATCAACCAAGTAGCATACTGCCATGCAATGCCCAATCAAGAGGGATATCTTTCATGGATTATGAAACATAATGGTTCATGTGGGTTTCAAAATAGGGGACCCCCCCTTACAAATGGGACTGGTGCTTAGTAGGGAATGGGGGAATGGATGGGAATGGGATGATTATTAATGGTTATTATAGGTCATTCCCTCATTCCCTGCTAAGCACCAGTAAGAAGAACATCTGATACTTTGACATCAAATTTCTTCAGCCCCAATGTGCAGAGGTCCGAGGACTCCAGAACCACATGCTCAATGGGAAGTGTCAAGTGTTTATATGAATTCTCATCAATTCCTACGATGTGGGACCCCCTTACTGTAGATAGCTAAATTGGTTTATAACTCCCATAACTATGGTTTATGGTACTTCTAGCTATAGTTCATGGGCTTTATAAAAACCAACTTATAACTGGGGGGCCCCACCATCCATTTCCATTCGTAAAATATTGCATGAAGATTCCATGCATATTCCAGTCAGACCCCGTCAATAACTATTTCACATTCTTCCACTATCTCATTAGGAGCCTATGTTCGAAGCAACACTTACATACATGTATTGACAATTAACTCCTAATTGTATATTGGTAGTTTTCGATTATATTCCATAAATATTCCATGGTCCATACATATTCTTCATAAATCCGATATTCAATCGAGGAATATTAAGATACTCATTCAATAATCCTTCATACACCTGCTAAATAATCCACCTTCAATATTGTTGATATATATATATATATATACATATGTATATGTATATATATATATGTGTATATACATATATATATATATATAAATATGTACATATATATATATATATGTATGTGTATATATATGTTTCTTCCGTATTACAACAATCAATTTTATTCGTAGCGTTCCCATATGTTCCCACATGACTATGAATCAAAACCCTGGCACCCTAGGTCCCTGAAAAATAGTCGGTGAATGGATGCATAAATCCCCCAACTATGGTAATTTCATTGGGTTTGAACCATCCCCATGTTGTTTCCATTAATGTTCCATGTTCCATTAATATGTTCTATAAATCTAGTGGCTTGCATCAATAGTCCATTAAGATTCTAATACTATTCCACTCATATTCCAGTAGTATCTCAAAACGCATATTGAATCCACTATTATTCCACCAATAATTCCAATGAATATTCCCATGTTATCTCCATTATTTCCATAAACTTCATCATTCCCATTAATTTTCCCATATTCCCATGAACCCCTTGATTATTTTTGGACGTGTCCATATTAAATGGGGTACCCCCAAATCATCCATTCCAATGGAATTTTCCATTATCCATTATAAACCATCCATTTTGGGGTACCCCCATTTGAGGAAACCCCCATATATTCATTACACATAAGGCCATTTACCAGTCATAAATGGTTATAAATGGTTATAAATGGTTATAAATGGGTTTAACTGGTTATAAATGGTTATAACTGGTTATAAATGCATTGTTATTATGTACATATTTATACATGCTTGTAAATTATTAAACATTGGTATAAATGGTGCTATTATTCCCTGAATGGGGTTATTTCGCATAACTGGTATTTCGTGCCATAACTGTATACATGGGTTTGTCTGAAAATATGGTACCTCTAAATCTATTTTTGTACATAATTAATCATGTTCCCTATTAAATGGCAATTTAGAAGACATAACCATGGTACACCTCATTTTCAGACAAACCCATAGTGTTACTCTGTGGTAATTTAACATAGCTATTGAACATGGCCCGTTTATAGTTGATTTTCCCTTTAACAATGGTGATTTTTCATGGTTACCCTCTGGTAAACAGCCACATAACTATGGAAAATCACCAGTTTTCATGGGAAAATCCACTATAAATGGCATTTTCAATAGCAAACGGTTAGTTTACCAGAGGCAAATACGCAGCAACGACGCGACCGCAACGACGCGACTGGCCTGCAGGTTTCGGACGTAAGCTCCAAGGCTTGTCGTCGTTGACCCAGGGATTTGTCCACCAACAAGAGGCCTGGAGGGGTGGTGAACTAACAGTTTGCTATTGAAAATGGCCATTTATAGTGGATTTTCCCATCAAAAATGGTGATTTTCCATAGTTATGTTAGTTTACCAGAGGGTATATGGATTATAAAGCTACTTCTAAATAGATATGGATCTAATTAGATGGATTATAAAGCTAACTCTATCACCTGACAATTGATGGATTTCATTGGATTTTAAATGGATTCTACAGGAATCCAATGGACCAGTCATGGAATATAGGGATTTTATCAGGATTCTACAGAGATTTATGGACAGGTCATGGATTTAATGGGATTTATACTGTTATACTCATTTATAGGATTGTATCGGGATTGCTCAATGGATTTATCCAACAGAAAAATAGGGGATTCTGTGGATGTTCATCCAATGATGGATGAAACTTGGGGCTCAACCAATGAAAATGGAAACAACACATGAAAGAAAATCGTCGTTCATTTGTTTAAAGGGAACATCTAGAGGGAACTATATTGTGTAAAACAATCAAACTTCTCGAGGTTTCCTGTAAAATGTCCCTTGACTCACTGGATTGGTTTAAGGGAAATTTTACAGGAAACCTCTATATTTGATGGTAAAAACCATGGTTTCCTGTAATTTTTTCCATAACCCAATCCAATGATTGACAAAAGTTAACGAAAAATTGGCTGGTAGCAGCTAGTCACTGGATGTTTCATCCACCTAAATATCCTGAAAACTGTGCTGTCCTAAGTACCCGCTGGTGAACTAACAGTTTGCTATTGAAAATGACCATTTATAGTGGATTTTCCCATCAAAAATGGTGATTTTCCATAGTTATGTTAGTTTACCAGAGGGTATCGTTTCTTACAATAGATCTACGATACGTGAACTATGCACTCTCTATCGATGTGCAAATCAAAGAGTACAATCCAGAAGAATGGTAAAGAACAATTTTTGGGAAACCACCCAAAATTTTCCCTCACACATACCCAATCAACATAAACAACAAGTATAGAGGCCAATGTCTGTGTATATATGTATACATGTAGTACATGTATGTGAACATACTGTACAATAGTAGTTGTACATATGTATGCATACATGTATATATATATATTGTACACACATGTCTATGCAAATATGTGCGCATGTATTTTGTATGCACATACGTGCGCATGTATTTTGTATGCACATACATACATACATTACATTACATTGCATTACATTGCATTGCATTGCATTACATTACCATGCATTGCATTACATTACATTGCATTGCATTACATTGCATTCAGGCATACATACATACATACATAGTTACATACATACATACATGTATATACAAACGGCTCCATCAAGAAAACAACTTGAGATATGCATGTGTCCGTCAATATAAACTTGTTATTGATAATAACAATAGTAATGATAATAGTAACTAATCTAATAACAATATATACACAACAATGCGTGTTCCAATGGTGAGTGGGTCGTTCAGGCTTGTGTATAATATCTACGAATCTCGGTCAACTGTTTTGGTGGATTGAGGGATTTGATCGTACAAGGTGGGCCCCTTCGAAAGATAAATGCGTTAAAAACTAGGACAATTCTATCCTCTATGAGTCTGTGGTAGATACAAGTGACTATAGCATTCATGTACCCTCGGCTTATTTAACGTAGCTATGGAAAATCACTATTGTTAAGAGGTAAATCACCCTAAACCATCTATAGATGGGTCATTTTCTATCGCTATGTTAAATAACAAGAGGGTAATAAAAAACAAACAAAAAAACAAATTCGACCTGCAGAGGTTCACCTCGTAGGTGCCAAACCGAAACAGTGGTTAGACCTTCCACCAGCCTATTGATTGACACTGCAGATTGCGAAAATGTGTGAAACAAACACAAAAACGACCCTGACTGGATCTATCACCACAAGGCGGGGAAAATAACATCATTTAACATCATTTCACTACAATTACAATAAACCTGTCAAATATGAGTTGTAGAGCCACTTAGCTATCTACAAGGTGAGGCCCCCGTTTACGATAGCCAAGTTGACTCCTAACTTGGTCAACTGCTGTGTATGGTAAATATACCTCAATATAACTGTATTTAAGATTATTTGAGGGGTTGATAAAAAATCTTATAACTGGGGGGCCTCACCCTGTATTAGTATAACCCTTTAAATAATCACCGGGGTTTTGAAGACTAGTCATCTGGACTTTCACATCTTTGCTCCACTCATCACCTTGCCTTTGGAAAAGCTGCGTCCGGTGGAGTAGTGGACGAAAACCTCCCAGTCCACCTACGCCATGGAAATGGAGTCTTGATGTGGCTTTTAAAAAAGGATAGATTCAGTGGATGTTCACTGGTCATTTTTTTCAAAAGTTAAAAGTAGGGCTTAACAACTGAAAATTGGGTTTAAAGAAAGAGCAGCAACTATTTAATGTTGCTAGTCATTAGTTTTCAAGCCCAAATTGATCAGGGCAAAACCAGCAGATTTTCCCAAAGAAAATGGTGGGATGTGAACCCATTGTATGGCAAAATAACCGACACATGATGCTGTCAACCGGGAAAGTTCTGACTTTCACAATTGAGAATTTTAAAGTACTTCAAGCATCCAAAGTGAGAACCACATATTGATCACTCAAAAACGGTCACTTTGATGAAGAAAGACCAAGTCTTTGAGGTCCAAATTTCGTAGGATGTATTAGATTCACGGGCAAATGGGACACATAGATTTGTTGATAGTAGTTGGTCATCATTGTTGCCTATCATCAGATTTGGAACGAATACGTTGGGGCATACCAATTTTATCATCATTTACAATTCCTTTACCAGTTTGGCCTCTAGTAAACTAACGTTACTATGGAAACTTACCATTTTCAATAAACCATCCATAAATTGCTATTTACAATAGCTATGTTGAAGTACTGGAGGGTACCAATGTGCTTTTCAAATTCTGGGGTGCCTCTGTACCAGGGACTTCTAGATACTTCTAGGGTTCCCGGACTCATGCAGATTTCCTCACATACACGAAACAAACAAGGTAAATTTCACGCAGGACAAACAAGTTGAATTTCTTCAGTCTTTTCCCCATGGTGAAGCCCCACAGCTTTTAAGTTGGTTTATAAACCACATGAATACTATAGTTACATCCCCATATCCCCCATAAATCGCAGTTAACCAAGGTACAAGTCACCTTAGCTATTGTTTGGAAGTTTGGGGGCCTCACCTTGTATGACCCAATATTTTGGCATACGAATGTCTGAGGACACAAGCACCTACACCATCGGGTTCACTTCCCAACGAATTTCCCTTGGAACGGCATCAAGGTAAACAACAGTTGTCAAAAAGTCATGATTGTAGTCAATTAACACATGTTCCCAATGTATATATCTACTCCAAGTATCAACAATGTAGACATATTCTGTATACGATTCTGGATTCTTATATATAATATAATGTATATTCTATATACTCTATAAAGATATTCTATGTAATCTATATATTTTAGATTATCTCATTCATATGAAGGTTTCCTAAAATAGTGGTACCCGCTTGCATCATCCATTCTTGGGATTTTCCATTAGAAACCATCCATTCTGCCTTATTTCAGGACACTTCCATAGCCACTGGAGTTCTAACCCAACTTAGCTATCTGGGTGTGTCTGAAAATAGGGTATACCCCCAATTCTAGCCATTTGATGCTGGGATATTGATCATTAACCATTAGGTGTAGGGCTACATTATTTTCAAACAAACCCATCTGTGGGGTCCCACTTTGTATTTGTTTTATTGATATTTACGGTATATGGAGGTTTCCAAAAATGAGGGGTACCTCTAAATCATGATTTTAATTTTGAGTTTCCATTAGAAACCATCTATTTTTGGGTACCCTCCGGCAATCAAACGTGGCAATGGAAAATCAACCATTTAGAGCTCATTATAGCTAATTTTCCCATTAGAACCTTCATTGATAGAGGATTTTCCATTGCCACCTTTGATTACCAGAGTGCCCCCCCACTTTAGGAAACCCGCACATCTACATCCCCATCGCTGTCATCTGCAGCAATCTTCGGGCACCTTGGCGCTCTTCATCTGCGGTACCAAGTCCTCGTGACGCTCAGAGGAGAGGTACTCGGTGCTGAAGTTGGACACACTCCACAACTTGAAGGTGCCTGCAAGGGGCCACAACCAAATTGCAAAGTTGGGGGCTTAGCTAACTCCATTGAAAAACTATGGTTTATGGATGTTTGTGGTAGAGGAACTAGTTAATGGGATCTATAAATAACTGCAGTTGGATATGGGAATAAAGATATGGATCCAATGTGAAATGAAACGCGATAGCGGCAGTCAATGGTTCTAAATTTCTAAATATGTTCTCTGATCTCTACAAAGTTTATCCCTTCACCACTTTTAAATGGTTGGTTATTTCAATGGGGCTATTGTTCCATAAATGGGGTGACTTACTGGCTTCTAAATGGTATTTTGGGCCATATCTGTGCAATTGACAAAATGGGAATAAACCTAGGGTGATATCATGTAATGGTAACGGAATATCATGAGGAGATGGTTGGTTTCTATATGGCACTGACACAATATATATATAACTAAACCATAACTTTAGGATATACTGGAGACTGTAGAATGTATAACTAACCATGTTGTGGGAATATCATGATGATGAAAAGGATGTACCTTTGAAGCTGACACCAAAGGGGTGTACACCTGTGGTAATGCGATACATCATAGCTAACTGTACTTAAACGTTTGTGAAGCTGACCTAGCAAAGTTGCTACAAGCTTCAGTCAGTTAAGCATGTTGGGTTTATGATGACTGTACTTGGATGGGTTTACCTGTGAAGCGGATATATCACTAGCCATGCCATGTGAATATGATGAGGTCATAATGGGGTGGGGTTATAATGAGGAGATGATAGGGTTCTCGATTTATTTATGGCATTCGGTTGGTTCTTAACACACCTATTAAGAGTTTATAATAGCTATCACCTATCATACCTGAGGAGGTACAGTATATGGTGCTGTGTAGTTCATCACTTGACTGTTCGCCCTCTGGTAATATATGCAATTAAAACATACGTGTCATATACCCTCCAGTAAACTAACATAGCTATTGAAAATGGCCATTTATAGTGGATTTTCCCATAAACAATTGTGATTTCCCATAGTTATGTTAGTTTACCAGAGGGTATGTGCTTAGACACCTGCAAAAGGAATATCATGTGGAAATAATTGGGGCATTTCATGGTCGAGGCCATCTGACAAAGCAAAAAAACCCTCTGGCAATCAAACATGGCACTAGGACATCCCACATACATGGAGGTTTTAATGGCACAATTATGTATAAATGGTGGATTTTCCCGTTTATTTCTTCACAACTAGGCTTATAACCCATTTAACAGGGCTATTAGCCACTGACATCCACTGACTAAGTGGTATAATCCTCCGAGTAGCTAACCATATGAGGGTGGGGATATTATGATATATATATATATACATTATACAGAAGGTAATGTGGTAAGCCCAATTCCAAGAACCATCGCTGAGCTTATCAAGCATGGGTACTTCAAACCATTCCCGGATGGGACATCTAATATAAGGTTTACCTGTGACAGTGATATAATGGGGATATAGTGGGGACATGTGGGGAGTGGGGACCATGGAGATACATTGAGCATGCAATGTAAAAGGGTGATATGCAACTAACTTCCCCATTATTTTTGCCAGGAGCTATTTTGACTTTTTGTCGAACGTCGAATCGACACATCAACTCCTTCTTTTCTGGATGCTTCTCCTCGTCCTCTTTGATGCCACGCCCTCCAGCTCGTGTTGGAGGCTTCTTCGAGCATGATCTGAGATGGATTGGGCATTTCCCACATCGTGTCCTCATCTGCCATGGCTTGTTCAAACAGACCTCTCGGTCATCTGGTGAAAAACCCCGGCACTTGTGGGGCAGTGGCCATCCAGCGAGGGTCAAGACTTGTTGATTGACAGAGATTCTCATGAGGAGTCACTATAAACCCCAGTAAACCAGGTACTAAACCCTCCGATAAATCTACAACAACTGTCAATATCTAATCAACTGGGCGGTGATCGCTACGGATCAAGATTCCCAATCCATAACTTTGGGATCTCAGAGGATCTCAGTTTCCGCATGGTTTCCGCATGTTTTCACTGTGCATTTCGCCTTCTTGCAGCATGGTGTAGTGCTTCCCATCCTGAAACAACTCCGGGAAGATGCGAAGGCTTAAAACATCGAACGGTCCCCACCAAAACTCCATCTTTTTGGTTACAATGAGGATATAACATGATATAACCAACACGTGCAAGGGATTGAGAGGGAAATCTACGCTAGTTACATATATATATATATACATATTTCTTTTTGCTTCCCTTCATTAAAGATAATCCAATATCATCCGGGATCGAACATTGGCAATCACTGAGCAATCCTACACACTTTTGTGCAACAAACCTCTTGATTTGTCTATAAAAAATGGGGAAGACAACCATCGAAAACGGGGAAAACAACACAAAAACAAGCAATGACTTTGCGCATCATCACAGCTATTGCATGCTATGGCCCTTTACCAGTGAGAAGTAAGTTATAACTCGATTTATGGAATAAGAACCCCATTTACAACCATGTATAACCATCTATAACTGGTAATGGGCCTTCACTTCACTGTACCAACTATTCTTTAGAGCCAGCCAGTGAAGTCGCGATAATCTACCCAAACCAACATGACTTTGTCCCAAAAAGGGCAATCCCAGAGAGAATCCCAAACTCTATGAGATTTTGTTCAGTGTTTTCCGCACATATACATACAATCTTAGAGCATGCATAACATTGGGGCATAACATGTTGTTTTTTGTATATCGCACTTTTAGACACATCAAAACATGCCCTTTTCCGATGGGGGAAAGAACGACATGGACCTGCAGGCCCCGTACAAATGGATGGAGCATTCATGTTGAGTTCATGCATTGTAGATTCAAAAAGGTTATTAGCATTGAAAATTATGTACCTAAAATGTACCCAAATGTCCCAATCAAAAATTATGTTTGATGATTTTTGTATATTCTCCAAATCAAGCAAAAGATTCAATCCATCCTGTCTCCTTGGCCAATCTTAGATAGCCTGCAAAGGCAGAACATTGTTTTAGTTCGTTAATGGTTTGCATATGGTATCGTATCACCATATGTCCATTGATCGACGATGAAAATGCTAGACTATCCCAGGTTTACCAATCCATCCTGAAGTGTCAAGGATCCATCGTGCTGATATGCGGGTCTCCGGTCTCCCCACCTGACTGGGCGCCTTGGGGTAGCAGGTCAAGCGGTGGTGGAGCCACTGTTTGAAGAAAAGATCTGACACTTGCAAGGTGGTGTCCCAGCAAAATGTTTGTTGGTTTATACCCTCTGGTGAACTAACAGTTTGCTATTGAAAATGGCCATTTATAGTGGATTTTCCCATGAAAAATGGTGATTTTCCATAGTTATGTTAGTTCATCAGAGGGTAATCACCACATTTGTCTAATGGCATTTGTTGTCCAGAAATCATCTCAGAAGCCAATCACCAATGGCAGGAAACATCCCAAATACCATCCGCACATGGAGACTACAAGGTGGGACCCCCCAGTTATGTTTGTTGGTTTTTAAACCCCATTTATACTACAGTTACAAGTACCATAAACCACAGTTTATGGGAGTTATGTTCACCAACTTAGCTATCTAGGGGGCCCCACATTGTATGTCATTGCCAAATTACCAGAAGGTCATATGAAATCACCTTCAAGGTGAGGGGGTGAGGCACCCCAGTGATGGCTGTTTTTTGGCTTACAAACCCATGAATAGCATAGCTAGTTTCTGATATATTTAGCATAAACCATTGAGTTCACCTACTTGGAAACCAACTTAGCTATCACAAATCAGCTATCCCGTTCGATCCATTATTATTGTTGTATAACATCCTTTTTGTTATGCTTTGTCAATCTTTGGGCAACCCCAAAAGCGCCTCATAGTGAATGGTCCGGCTGCAGCAACCCTGAAACACTGAGGCTTTTTAGCTGGCATCGTGATACACCCTCCAATAATTTAGCATAACTATGGCAAATCAGAATAGGCAAATCGTCCTACTCAATGGGCCATGGCTTCCATAGCTAACTATAAAATGACCGGAGGGCAAAGCTTTATATCATGTAAATATGCACTCAACTCACCCACTCCGGAAACATCAACCAGCAGCTACAACATGTCCCGTTTCTGTTTTTTCCTAAGCTTCAATCGAACTTCACCTCCGGAAAATTGAGACATGGAAAACACATGGTGTCCCCAGGAAGGTGATCTACTGGTGAATGTGAATTTGCGGCATATCATGGGATGTTGCCAAGAGACGGGCCCTAGTGCACAGCACTGGGATTTTGGGATACTGACTGGAGTGTGGAAAGTTTCAGGGGATATCTTGACAAAGTCTATGGTGGTTTTCTTGTTTAAATATACGTACTGGAGCAGTACATGTTCTGTCCATTCTCAGGGCCTTTATTTCTCATTGCCCCGCTGCCTGATCATAGCTCCTAAAGCAGTGAGGCCTGCGCCGTCAATTGGACGCCTCATCCTTACCAGTAAGAGGATGCTTGATTGGGACCACAGCATAGTCATCGATGCGGTCCAACTTTTGAATGTAAGATGTATACACACAGCAGTATTTTTTCATGCCAATGGCTAGGAGTAAGAAGTTGGTGTGTCTTATCGTGTTTTTGGGCTAGGTAAGTCAATCCCAGGGTCAATTACTGGCGGCCCAGGGACACTCCCACTGAATGCCAAAGTTCTGGATGGGCATAATCCGACCTGTGCTGGTAATGATGGAGTTTGTTCTGAGGTGCAAGGTGACAATGCTTGTAATATATATACTGTATATATGAATAGTAATTGAGAGTGGAAATAAACATTGATGAATCATTCGATGAATCGATGAACTTTAAATGTTTTATGGAGAACACATATAATTGCTCATATTGGTCATGATAATTACTTCTGTGGTACTTGCAGTACTTGCAGTGGGAATCATGGATTTGGGTGGATTGCAATTCACAAACAAACCCAAAGTAAGATGATTGTGGAATTATCTCCCTATAGCTAGACATAATCTGGACTATGGCGGTGCTGTGACCATAATATATGCATAACTATATTCACGACTCAAACATGGGGTACTGGTACCATTGGACCCAGCAGAAATTTCATGTTTAGTATTGAACAAACATGAGCAAACCATATTTTGGGGAAACTCAACAGTTTTGAACGCTCCACATAGATACACAGATATATGAATATGCTTGTATTCACAAACACAAACACACAAACGTGGATTCCGGATGTGGTGCAAGCTCACGCAATGCAATGTTGAAATGTATTTTGAGGTCATGAAATGTCACCTAATCGCCTGGAACAGAATGGTATGGTATGGCAAGGAATCAACAAATATTTTTCTCGATAAACAAACTGTTTATGAATCAATCTTTCTTTCTATCTATGAGTCAGTCTATCTTTACATACATTCGTGCATGCGTGCATTACATGACAATACAATTAACATTACATTGGATTAGATTACGTTACCCTGTGTTATGCTACGTCAAGTTACGTTACATTACATTACATTACATTACATTACATTTGGTAGTGCAACCAGCGAAGGCATGTGAAGGGCAATAGCCTTCATTTTAGATTGCAGTAATTAATTAAGACATATTATAATTGCCGTTTTGATACTCAATTCTAAATCTGCAAAGCCGTCCAAGAACAAAGCACAATGAAATTGAACACGAGACAAAGTTTAAAGGAAAACAACAGGGGGAAGACCTTAGGTTCACTAGCAAACAAGTGACAATAATGGGTCGGGGAGGTGTAGCATTTATGTATACATATATGCATATATACTGTACCTGTATATATATATATATATATACATATTATGTGTGTGTCCAGGTACGTGTAGGTGTTTTTGTTCATATCCTAATCTATATATTTATATATGCATAGTGTACGCAAATAATTATGTATCAACACCTATGCACAACCATATAGAAGAACATAATCATCTATACATACCCAAGTACGGACATATTTACGGTGTGCAGCTAAACATTGTATTTCAGGAGATGCAAAAACATGGTCGTGCTATGACAACTCATTTCTGATGGTTTGTTACGGCTCCGGGCCCTGAATGCAAACATTGCAGTTGACAGCCAAAAAAATCATTTGACATGTTGGTAAATGTCCTGTTTCAGCAGTTTCAATATCACTGTCAAGTATTTGTTGGAAATGACGTCCCCTAGCTAGTTGGATGATGTGAAAAAGTAGGACGTTGAACAACATTCGGGTTTGTCTGAAAATAGGGTATCCCTCAATAATTCCATTGGTTCATCATCATTATATACTCTATATATTGTATCAAATCCCGTTTTTTTGTTTTTTTTTTTAATTGCTGAAAATTGGGGATATATTTTTTGTTGCAATTATATATATACATATATCATATATTCTACGCAATTTTCAGACAAAACCATTTAACAACCCCAGCATGAAAGCCTAGTACATAGCCTGTTCTGCTACTCTGCATGCCACTGCTGATGATTTTAATCCATCTCAATGGTGCGGCGAACGCGACAGGCTCCTTTTGTTTCTGCACAGAAAGTTCATCTCAAGAAAGTGATGTTTGGACTAAGTGGCTTAGAACATATGAAAGCTGATTGGTGTTTACTCTTGTCACCCCAGTAGGAATCAAAATCAACGTTCTTGTTGCTTACATTTCACTTTTGCAGCTTAAACCTTCATTCTTGTAAGCTACACATCTCCACGTTTGGTGGTGAGAGTTTCACCTAAATCTCCATGGATGCATCTTTGTTGGTTAAATCACATTCATGTTTTTTGGTTGGTTACCCTCCAGACTCCAGTATATAATTACATAAACACACAAAACACTATGGGAATCCATGGTTTCCCCGGAAATGATCTACTTTCACGGTCGATGTTCCATATCTATCTTCGTTTTACTGGAGGTCTGGAGGGTAAGCAAGCATCTACCCATTGCGTAACAAAAAGAAAAACACACCATGGTCTTCCTTGAGGTTTTCCATGGTTCTTTCCCGACATTTTCAGAGAAACCACTTTGACTTCCTTATTTCAACCCCTTTCTGGGGCTGCAATTTTGGGCCTCCATTTCGCGCCCCGTTATCCTGGGCTAAGGACGCGCCTGTTTCACTTGCGTCGGGCGAAAGGCTGGCAATGCAGAAGGGTGTCTTCGCCTGCACTTGGGCTGTTCAAAAACGCTCAAATATGAAGAGAAACCACCCATGAACTCTTGTGATATCATGGGGTTACAATATGGGATATGTGATATGTATAATACATACACGCACATAATCGGTTAATATGGTGAAATATGGGATCATTGACCAATGAATTATGGTGATAAGGACTAGAATGGAATATAATCTGGGATGCAAGTGAAATCATTATGGGACGCAAGTGAAATAGTATATGCTGGGAATATAGTATACAATACATACCTATAAAACTATATAACCCAGCAATATCTGGGTGTGTCTGAAAATGGGTGATGATATGGATTGACACCCTCAATATATCCAATAAGTCAAGCATTTATCATTGAATAAATCCATGGTTTTTGGGGATCCCCAATTTGCAGAACCCACCAAATAGCCATGTTACTTGTTTTGTGGGCCATTCTTCCGAGTCTCCAGCAAAAGAATGACCCCTGCGCACGGGAAAATTATGATCATCATTGATCATGCATTGAATTTGGGGATACTCCTGTTTGAGACAAAGCCGCATGAAGATTACCCTCCAGTAAATTAAAATGGATGTGGATTCATTTGTAGATCATTTTTTTCTATGGAAACCATGAGTTGTCCACATGTTTTTGTATGTTTACCCTCTGGTAAACCAACATAACTATAGAAAATCATAATTTTTAATGGGAACATCAATTATAAATCACCATTTTCAATGGCTATGTTAGTTTACCAGAGGGTACTCTCCAGGGTGATCCATGTTTATGCATTTTTTCGCAACTCCGCAGGGACGGAGATCCAAAATCCATCCTTACAAAGTGCTGAATTCTTGTTGTCTCTTTGCAAGGTGAGGCAGGCGTTTGCGATAGCTCACTGAGTGCAACTTGATGAAATCAATGGTTGATTTGGGGAATACAACGAGCTAGTATTGATGAAGGGTATAAGCCAAGAACTGTCACGTTTAATCGCTTCACCTTGGGGGCCGTGTGGTTTGGTGATCCATGGTGACCCCCAAATGATCAGAACGGCTTTTAAGGGCTGAACAAAAACTACATCAACTATCTATTGTTGTTGTCACCTTTGGGGGTTTGATTGAATCCCCATTGCAATCTTAGATACCCAGGTCTCATCTGAAAATCTGGATAAAATGCCTCATCTTTGGAGGTAAAATAGGGGTACCCCCGAGTCATCCATTTGTAGATCGGGTTTTGCCTTGTAAACCATCCAGCTATTGGGGTAACCCCCATTTATGGAAACCCCCAGAGATGGTTTAGGAGACCCTATAAATCTCTATAAATCCCTAAAACATATTATAAAATCTCATTAAACCACCATTAAATCACCAGCAAAAATTTGGAGATCTTCCATCACAACGGGCTTTCCCTAAAACCTCCTGGGCTTGCACCGGGTTATGCCACCATCCCATCCGGATCGGCGCCGTCCAGTCTTCGCACTTCACGACGTCTTTGACTGATTGAGTGGACTGAGTCAACGGTTGAAATCGCGTAGCGACTGGCTCTGAGGGTTGAAATATGGGGGATACAATGATGAAACCAGATGTTGTTTGATGAATAAAGACGATGACGATGCTGCTGCTGCTGCTGCTGCTGATGATGATGATGATGATGATGATGATGATGATGATGATGATGATGATGATGATGATGATGATAATGATGATGATGCTGATGCTGATGATGCTGCTGCTGCTGATGATGATGATGATGATGATGATGATGATGGTGATGATGCTGATGATGATGATGATGATGGTGATGATGATGATGATGATGATGATGATGATGATGATGATGATGATGATGATGATGATGATGATGATGGTGATGATGATGATGATGATGATGATGATGATGATGATGATGATGATGATGATGATGATGATGATGATGATGATGATGATGTTGATGATGATGTTGATGCTGATGATGATGCTGATGATGCTGATGATGCTGATGATGCTGATGTTGCTGCTGCTGCTGCTGATGATGATGATCATTTCATCATCATGCTGATGATGTAACTGAACCAAGATTTTGGAAACGAACCCTGACCAAAATCATTGGCTATGGGAGTCACTAACCTGTCTGGTCCTCAGAGAGGATTCCGACTTGACCCGCCCCAGGGGCTTTTTTCACACTGCAAAAATCAGCAATGCCCACTTGACTTGTGTTGGTTGTAGTACAGTTGTGGCCTGAAGTACCAGTTATAAGTCAGTGAAATCACCCCATTCATGGAACAATAAGCATATTATATACATATATATATATATATATCACATATATAACCATTTATAACCATAGAAATCACTGGTTCTTCGGGCCTTAACTGTCAGAAAAAAACATGCTTTGTTCGAACTTGTTAAACTATGACGGATCTTGGGATGGGACTCCGGGACGGTCATGATACAAACCAAGGGATAGAACTGGCAACGTGGGGATCAATGTGGGGCCCCCCAGGTATGTTTGTTGGTTTATAAACCGAATTAACTCTAGCTATAAGGTATCAGTATCATAAACCATAGTTATTGGAGTTATAAATCAACTTAGCTATCGTTTTAGGCCCCACATTGTATAGATTTGTATGTACGTATGTACAGTGAAGTATATAATCATATTATATATATACGTACTGGACCACATACAAAAAAAGGCACTGAACATAGAATGGAAAAGAACGGGTGCATCAACAGCTAAGTAAAGATAGGCCATTTGCAAAATGCTTCTGTGAACCCCCTCACAACCGTACTGCTCTATGCCAGGCTGATGCCCCAAAAACTCACCATATGCTTTCAGCAAAGAAAACAACGTCCTGGTCGCCCAAAGCGGGTTTGTTGCTGCCAAGTCACTTCATCTTTTTCTTCCTTGGTATTTATGGTGTTTTCGTTCATGTATGCAATGATCTTATTTGGTTTTCCATGTTTGTTTTTTCAAGAAATAAATGGATGAAAATCAACATGGCAACACAGTTTCGGGCACGTCGCACGGGGCAATAGCGAAAAACGAGGAACCCCAAATGCTTCTTCTCTCATACATTCAAATTCTGTTGCACCAGTTTCAACCAAACGCAAGTACAACACAAGAACTGAGCTCAGAAAGATCCCAAACTTATGGACAAAATATCAATGTTGTCATTTGAACCTGAACTTGTTGGCGTTTCAACCTTTCAATTTCATTGTTTGAACACCAAAATCTGGTGCACAAACAATACAAAAACATGCCGACTAAATACAAATGATGCCTCTTTAGACACTTGACCTTGACTTAAACCAACATATCAATGTGTTTGTGTCTGAATGCCAAACTATAGGTGCCAAGAAAAAAACATCCGTCCTCCGTCCTACATTTTTTTGCGTTGAGCACGCTGTTTCGTTACGAACCCTGAACAGTTTGTTGCTTAGGTCTACACCTTCGGACCAAATGTGAGTGGGCATGTCAGGTACCAAAAAATTGGAGCTACAGCGAAGCTACATGAAAAGCTTTACCGTCATGGTCCGAAATACCATTAATAAGTCATAAGTCAGTTAGCCATCCAATTTATGGAATAATAACCATGCATATTTATCACCATTTGACTGGTAAAGGGCTTCAACTGCAAGGCCTATTTATTTGAGAGACATATGCACTGAATTTTATATGTGGCTTTTTGAGTGATATCAGTGCCTCCAGATACCTCCATCTCCTCAGCTTCGGCTAATCATTTTGCATTGTTTACAACTAGGTGAATTCGAAGTTTGTGGTAGATAAATATTAGTTAAGAGAGGTTAGAAAAATACAGCCGGGGGGGTATCATTGTTGCCTGAACGCCCGTCTTTGTCTATAAAAACCCCGTCTCATGGGTGGTTGAACCCTCATCTTCATCGGTCTACGTCGCCGCAAAAAATTGCCCCCTTGTTGGCTGGACATACGGAACATATCCTTAGCTTGACTACCAAAGCCAGAAGGACTCCAACAAAATTATCATCTAAACCGTCCACTCGGGTTTATATAACGAGACATGGGGCACTCCAAATCCCATGGTCTATAACTCAATCACCATTCGTCCCATTAAAGTTGCGGTTTTGTGCAGTCTTGTGATATATTACATGTGTGGTCAAGCCCAAATGATTCTTTCCTTAAAAGGAACAGTGTTAATCCATTTATACATGATTGTCCCATGATGTTCAATCCTCCCATGATCTTCAACATGGCCAATCTTATTAGTTCACTAATAAAGTTTATGTCAAGTTCTCCATGATTTTCCTACAATGTGGGGCCCCAAACGATAGCTAAGTTGGTCTATAACCTCAATAACTAGAACTTTTTGTAGATATAGTTCATGGATATGAATGGGCTTATAAACCAACATTCACATCAATGGGGGGCCCCACCTTGTTCCTCATGGCCTCAACATCTCGGCCCCGCCGAGCAGCTACGACTCGACAGGACTTTCCACTGGTCTCATAGCAGTTGCGGTGTGGCCTGTGGAGCTGAACGGAGCCACGGAGCTCCACGGCAGAACGACGAAGAGAGAAATGTGGCAACGGTTTCGAGTACCCTCTGGTAAACTAACATAGCTATGGAACATCACCATTTTTCATGGAAAAATCCACTATAAATGGCCATTTTCAATAGCTATGTTAGTTCACCAGAGGGCAAACGTTGAACTAGGGTTTTCTGAATTATGGCAACACATATCACAAAACTATATCACAGATTAAAAGTTCGAGTGGTTTTTTCAGGTAAACAAGGATAACGCATAACCGCGGGGACTCATTTCCCTTGTGCAGTGAGATACAAAAGCCAACCTGAATGATGATACATTTCGAAAACCGAATGGGATGTATATTATATATAATGTGTGTTTTTTTTTCCATGAGGTGTGACGAAGCGTAAAGCTGCGACCTAATCTCTAAATTCGACAAAGAGAAACCAAAACCAACCAGCTCAGCCTGCAAAGTCGGCACCAAAGTGATCGCCGAATGTCTGAACAATAAGCGGCTGACAGGACTGCAAAAACCCTTCCGCAGATTCTGCACAGTTACACGGAGGGTCAGCAATCAGCTGGCGGTAAAATCCATGGGCCAAGGCAAAACAGAGTCCTGGTGGGTACTCTTTCAATTTGGCCGTGGCCCAACTGCCATCGCGTTGTTTTCCGATGGCACTTCTTTGGGGCAAAAACTCGCAAATCATGTGAGAATGGAGCNGTACTCTTTCAATTTGGCCGTGGCCCAACTGCCATCGCGTTGTTTTCCGATGGCACTTCTTTGGGGCAAAAACTCGCAAATCATGTGAGAATGGAGCACAGCCCCCAAATCAGGCAAATTGAGACAAAGTAATGAAGTCGGCTTTGGAGTAGGCGCTCCAAAATAGCCTTGGAAAATTTCTAAAATCTCTACGCCTGGCATCAAGGAGAGAAGGATCACGATGGGCAATTTCCAAATCGACGCTGCAGAAGCATCAGGTGGCTCAGCTGGATGTTCAAGCACTGCAACGCCTCCATGCAGCGCGAGCCGAAAGATGCAGGTCAAGGCAAACATCAACAATGAGTTGCCAATCTGCACCTGCAAGAGCTCCCGAATACTAAGCGCTGCAAACCCCCAGAGCTCATGCGCGGAGCGAAGAACTCTAGGAGCACGTAGATCATCGATCGCCACGCCACGGGCTTTGCTCCAGGTCTCACATGGCGGTCCGCCAAGGAACCCTACAATCCAGCGTTGGGAAATTCCCCAATACCAATACTCCTGTGAGTGGACATTAGATGCATCACCAAGATGGGAGTCATAGAGGATATCCATGGACACCGCGTGAACAAAGATCCCCTGCTCGCAAGTCTCCAGCAATCGATCCAAGTAAAATTGGAAATCCCCAGGCCGGCGACGGCCAGCGAAAGCATGCAAGACAATGCGGTGCTTCCCCCATAACCTCGGGATCTGAAATGTCGCAACTCGCCACTGGACGTCACAGAGCGTCGCCTCAATCTGCGTAAGGTGTGTGAAGTGCTCAACAGGAGCCTCGAACTCATCCAGCAAAAAGGGCCAGGCGTGAGGAGATAGAAGGTCAGATAGCACCCCCAGAACGTCATCAAGAGGAAGAGGACCAAGCGCTTCCCCCTCAGTCTGCAGAGTGCGTAACAGCTCTTCCAAAGTCAATCTGCAACAAGTCCAGGATACAAGAGACCCATGAATGTCCGCAACCAATTGAGCACGTAGAGCAGCAAGGTCTGCAGAATCGGCAATATGAAGCGCAATCTGTTCAAACAATGGGCCGTCAAAAAGCTCAAAGTCCCTGCAGTGATCCAATGGTCGACTGGGTCCCGCAGCTTGAAGTGGAGGTGCAAGTCCATCATGTGTACGGGCGCGATCTTCATCAGCAACTGATCCAAGACCAGGGACAGGAATCAAAGGTTCACGTAGGGCATGCCAACGCTGCCGGCACGACGAACTGCGTATCAAATGCATCTTCAACTTGCCTGCTGTGTGGTACTCTTTCAAGCAAATCGCACAGGAAGTGTCTCGAAAAAGAGTGCGCACAGGATGAACAAAGCCATGGGATTTGAACATATGCGCGGCTTCACCTGCACGATTGCGACACATCAGCTTGCAATGCATACACCCAAAAGCTCCACCACCAGGTTGACGTTGTCGGACAGGACGAGGAACATGAACACCACCAACACGCAATGCATCCAAAATACCATGGTGAGCACGTCTCAATTGGAATTCATTGGTGCGCTGCAAAGAGGCATGAGTCAGCGCACGTCGAATGAGACGCTTCCAATATGGCCTGTGCCACTCAATGATGTCCAACCATTGAGCTAGATGGTGTGTCGGGTCCAACAATGGGCTGGAGTTCCATAGCTGCCTGTGCATCCACAAGAAGTCCTCCTCGATCAAATGACCCCAGGCGGAATCAGCATTAAGCAAGCCCCAATGCACATGGCCCCCAATGCGGAAAAGAGTACCAACGTACCGGAGTCGGCTGGCCCGCAGGAGTTCACCAGGACTGGGAAGAGCAACCTCAGCAAGAATCTCTTCATCAGTGAGCCTGGAGTCTGGTCGTATCTTCAAAAGGCGTTTGTACAGCCTCATGATGCCGGCATGCACATAGCCCTGAGTTCGTTGGTCAGCTAAGACCCAAGAGTCAGTGGCGTAGAGGAATTTGCTGAGAACAAGACAACGCAGCAGCTCAGCTCTCTTCTTCAAGGGGATCTGAAGATTGTGAAAGAGCAGCTTTCGATGCTGGGTAAAGGCTTGATGAGCCATAGCCAGCCTTCTGCGTACTTCCTGTTTCAAGTCCCCAGAGTGATGTAAAACACCTCCAAGATGTTTATAGCAACTGACAAGGGGGATCTCAGAGAAGCCAGTCTCACATAGAACAGGGAAGCCCTGAGGAGCGCCAGGACAAAACCATTGGTGTTTGAAAGCTCTGGAGCCCTTGCCTCGAACAGAAAACATCAGCTCCGTCTTGCCCTTTTGCACGTTGGGTGTCATCCCATGAACTCGACACAAATCCAAAAGGAGGCCAGAGATGTGCGAAACCTTCTGCTGCAGCAAGGGAAGAGAATCAGCACTCATGCAGACACAAAGATCATCGCACCAACATGGTCCAAGGAACTCAATGGTGGCGTCAGCAGCCTCAACAGTGGCTCCAAACCAAGCTGGGCCAAGATCACCAGGGATGAGTTCTTGCAAGTCATGGAGCGAAAGAGCATCATGCAACTTGTGCAAAATCTTCGCCCATAAATAGCCGAACACTACATCTGCGTACGCATCGCCCGGCCTGCTCCCCAGTGTCGTGATGCAGCGGTCAGATTGGCCACGGAGCGAGAAATGGGTATCACAATGGATAGCACGGATGGCTCGTTGAGCATGATGAGGAAGATTGGCATCTTCAATCGCACTCGGAGCGAGCAGCAGCTGGTGAAGTTCATGGACCACATTGTCATCCAAGCCAAGCCTTGCCGCCATAGCACTGATCACCTCGTCCGAGATCGTGCCGGAGAGGGCAAGTGGCCGCACGACGCGATAAAACGCCTCCGCCAAATCAAGGAACAAAAGTGCAGTGGGGCGGCCTCTCTGTTTGTGCCATCGCATAAATGCCCGAGCATAGTGGGTCCCCAATGACACAGGAGTATGGCGTCTTCCACCCAATTGTTGACGATGGAGGTAAGCTTCATAGACATCAGCCTGCTTCAGGCGAAGGGCTCTATGTATCGTCTTTCCGAAGTGTGAACTGAGGAGAATACTTCGAAACGAAGAACAAATGCTCATGTCGCCCTTGCCTTTCCACAGAGGCATCAAAGTGCCGCCTTTGTGGATGAGGCATTCCTGTCCTTGGATTGCCACCTTCAACAAGGTGGAATAGCACTGCTTGGCCAAAACTGCCGGGAAGTAGTGAAAGAGCTCAGAAGGAAGCCCGTCTGGGCCACTCGCTTTTCCAGGTTTCACGCGCCTGAATGCTGCCTCGAGCTCAACTAAGGAAGGAACCTCATTGACTGACAAGTCAATTTCGGAGACTGAGAGGCGACTGAGATTGGCCAACCAAAGGTCACGCTGTTCCTGGCTGTCAGTCCGACGCCCACCTTCCATAGTCATGAAAAAGTCGACCCAACGTGCCAAGGCATCTTGCGAGGTGGAACACGGAGCACCATTCTGATCACACACCAAGGGCAAAGGCTGTGGCCCTCTCTTGCGTCCATTGGAAGAGCCAAGGAATGGCCGCAGAACTCGCAAGACATCAGAAGCAGAAGTCAGCGTGCCCAGAGTCTCCAAATGCTGAGCAAGTACACTAAGTTTTGCCTTTTGTAGGCCTCTCTTCAAGTCAAGGCAGGTCCGAAAAAGCCCAGCTGCAAGTTTCAGACCAGCACATCGCAGAGAACAGCCATAGTTAAAAGACAGCTCACAAAGAGGTGGTGCATCAGGTGCTGATACCTGATGTCGACGCCAGCAAAGAAACACACGCGCCAAAGCCTCCCGTGCATAAACTCGATGCAATTGTATCAGCTTCCTCCTCTGTCCCAATTTGTGCCGCCGAAGTTGCCAAAGGTCTGAAGTCATAAAGGGCTTCTTGGGAGCTCGCTTCGGTTTCGGGCAAAACTGCCGCAAAGGTTGAAGAAAGGCAACAGTGAGGGAGTTCACATGGGTCTCGATGTCCACATCCCAGGAAGGAACATCATTGGAAGCCAAAGAAGCAGACAAGGAAGAAGTGCCAATGCGACTTCGATCAAAGCTTTCTGCAGACAAAGGTTTGGTCGATGAGACCAGTGGTCCAGCAAGAGGCCAAGTCAACTCCAATCCGACGGCCAGATGGTCATCATGAACAACATTCAAATCAAAGTCCTCCAGAGTCTGCGACCAAGTACACTTGGAGAAAAGCGACTGCGGGATAGCCACAAAATCAATGAGGCACTTCATGCATCCATCAGGGGCAGTCCAAGTGAAGTCACATCCTTGATGAAGGTGTGAAGTCGATGGGAGACACAGCGCAAAGTCCTCGAGAAACTGCCGCATCAAAGGAGTACCAGAGCTAGTCCCCAGGCCAGATCGAAAAACAACACGCTGGTCAGGATCGCCCGGACTTGCATTCGCATCCAAGGTGACCAAGAGGTTGTCATTGTCAACGAACTGATGCAGCAACCGCGAGGTTTCATCCCACCAACTTGCACGTTCTGACAAAGAAAATCCACTGTGAGGAGCATGACCAACAAAGATGAACCCTTTCCAGTAGTCATTCTGCACGCGCACAATGAGCCGCCTGGGATCACGCTGCAAAACTTGGAAGTCTCGAGGCTGAAAGTAAAGAGCCCTCAAGCCTGCGTGTCCAAAAGGTTGACAAAGATTGCACCACAACTCCACTCCAAGCTGTTTACCTTGTCCTCCGGAGCACAAACGCAGAAGTTGATCAGTCCGCACAGAGCCTTCATTCGTGCGGGCTTCCTGAACTCCCAAGAAGGAGAGACAATGCTGCATGAACTGGCTCTTGATATAGTCCAACTTGCCAGCATGGCCCTGTGTACCAACACCCAAAGTGGATACATTCGCAGAAGCAATGCTCAGGGTAAACTGGATCATCACGGAAGGTGGCCGCTCTGGACCAGATGAGGGGACAAGAGCCTTGTCAAGAAACTCTGGTGGCAGGGCCGGAGGAGGCACCGAAAAACCGTGGCCACAAAAACGTGGGCAGCCAAATTGCTCACCAAAAAGAAGCCAAAGATGTGGAATGACTGGGCCCCATCGTCTCAAGTCAATTCGCTGTCTAGGCAAAAATTGGCTGTGCTGCGCTTCACATTTGGCCAAGTAATCAACGGCCTCGTTCCAGGGGTCAGCATTGTGACCGTAGATGTGCTCGATCCCCAGATGAGAAGGATCCAAAGCCGTCTCAAGGAGCTGGAAGATGCCGCGCAATAAAGAAAAGGAGAAGTCAATGACAGCCGCGCCAACATCTCCATTCGCTTGACGACATGTGAGGTCGGAGTCACTTCGAAAAATGGTTGGTGTCCTCACATTTTGTCCAGCACGCCAAAGGGCAGCAAAGAACATGCCTTCCCGCTCAGCAATGTGGGAGCTTGCCTTCAAGGCGCCTGCATAGTAGGGGCTATCTGCATCGTAACGAACTTGTTGAGATTGCCAGCCCACCAAAGACAACTCCGAACTTCCATCAGGGAGATACACTTCCCCTAAGACCAAAAAGGCCCAAGCATCTGGGACTCCTTCAAGATCAATACGGAGAGGGGGCAAATGCTTCTGACTAGGCTGAGAACTTCCATCAACATAAATCACAAGCCGATCATACTCCTCAATCGGACGTGAAGCCGCAAGGTGAAGCAAGGCAGTTTGTGTAATCTCCGGAAGGTCAATGCCCTCGAAGTTCAGTGCTAAAGGGCCATCACGTGGGTCAAAGAACTGACAGAGATCAGCATTGGAAGCACCAAGCCGGAGCAGACAATCAGGTACCACATCTAAACAAGGTCTGAAAAGAGGTCCAACTGGAGCTGTGCTTTGGGCAGGTGGCCACGGCCGCATGGGCTTCTGCTTTGTGGACTGCGAGGCAATAGTGCCATGCGATTCGCCAAAGATGACCAACGAAAGCCGCGGAAGGAGACAGGTTGTACGGATGATGAAGGCCTTCTCAAAACCAAGTTGATACAATGTATGCATCAATTGATGTTCAGTCCATGCTTCAAAGAAGGTATGGAGAAAGGTACCAGAACCAACTCGCACATCTTCATGGGCAAGTAGGACATGCCAGTGGGTGGCAGCAGGTGTCCAGTCCTGTGGAACACAAAAAGCGCGGTCATGTGAGCCCCAGAGGTGTACTTGGCACTGATGACCCCAACAGAGCAATTCCGCTTCAATCTGCTCAGAAGCCGCAAGGAGTGGTACCTCGACAAAGTCAGGTAAGTGCAAAGAAGAGCATCCAGCAGTCAGCCGTACCACTTTCGTCAATGACTCTTCAAGAGAAAGGGCAAACTGAAGTGGGGGTTCTTCACATTCTGCACATGGCTCATCCAATGAAAAGGCACAAGGGGGTCCACGGGCTTGAGCCACCGCACCGTGTGTTAGGCACGCCCCATTGCCATCCTGTTTAGCCAGTAAAGTGGCCTTTGTCTGAAGCAATCCAAGTCCTGAAGCTCCCGGAAGCTCAGGAAGAAAAGGCGGAGTCCAATCAGCCGAAAGCTGTGAAGGTCGATGAATAGTCAGCAGAAAAGTAAAACCAGTGCGTGTAGGAAACCATTGCTCAGGCTGCAGTGTCACGTGATCACGTTGAAGCACAAAGGTACCTTGTTCTGCTTGATACCCAACAGCGTCAATGATTGATGGGACTTGTGCTGGATTGGGTACAACCACACATTGCTGGAAAGTGGCATGAGGCTCAATTGCAGCATCAGCAATGGAAAGAAGGACGCCAGCGTCCCGGTCACCCATCAATTGGGTCAAAATGATGTGGGCCGCAATCGAGTGGTCCTGTTGCGGAGTGTTCGGAGCAGCGACCTGAAGGTTGACGTAAACTTGAGGAAGAACAAGATCTCGCCAGGCAAAGATGAGTCTGTCACGCCAAGTTGTAAAGTCAGCAAACAGAGTCACTCGTCTACCATAAGGACAACGACGCACACCATTTCCAGGGCACAAATACCAAACCATGAAGGTGGCAGAAGGTTCTTCCTCTTCCCAAGCACCGGCAGATTGCATCCAAAGAGTGTGAAGTGCTTGAACATCATTTGGTTGATCCCAAATTGCAGGTTCATCAGGATTCAAGGCCCCTTGCCCACGAGCAAATCCAAAAGCTGCAGCTTCAGAGCCGAAACCAGGAAGATCCACGCCAAGAGTGCGAAAACATCCAAGGGCTTCAGATTGGAGAAGTGAAAGGGACTCAGGATCCGAAGGTACTTCATCAATGCGACGGATGACAAGGTTGGTAGCGGGATCAATCTCCTCCATGTCAATCAACGCAAAGGGCAAATTTCTCAATGTGATCGAGCAGGTGGAGCGCTGGCAGGCAGTGAAAAGCTCAGCCAGTTGCAGGACACTATGCGCATTCAAGAGTACAGGAGCAGAGAAAGCACGATGTTCCCATCTCGTCATCGCTTCAAAGTCAGATCCAATGCTAATAAGGCAGGACACATGGTGTGGCCGCTCAGACTGCTCAATGACAAGGTGGGCTTGAACACATTCAAAGACACTGCAAGGCGGCTTCGGCTTGACAATGCGGATGACAAAGGGAATGGAGCGATCAACAAAGTCAAGCCACGGATCGACAATGTCCTCAATCCATGTCGAGTCATCCCCAGTGAGCCGAACTGTTCCTCATAGCACCGGGTGTAGGTGCGATGATGGATATACCATGTAGACAGATACATCACAGGCCCTTCCTCTTCACATTCAATGAGCTGTTCACGCCTCAGCAGGTTGAGAAGCCTCTGGCGATCTCCAGTGGCAAAGCTCCCAAGCCCAAAAGTAGTCAAGGGTCTGGACGCCAGTCTCGAAGGAGTCAATGAGGGCAATGGTAGGTCAGGGTCAGCTGCAGGATCAGTTTTGAAACACCGAGCAGACGGTCCACCAGTGCCACAAGCAGTCAACATGGTCGCATCAAGTTGTCGGAAAGAACTGCCAGGGCCTGAAAGTCCAAGGCCCGGAGTCTGGACATCCTCAGCATCAACCGCAAAGTCTCTGGCAATACAAATGGCAACCTCCGTATCCAGTTGGTCATCAAGAGGAGGTGGCACAATGATGCGAAGATACGTGCCATGAGGAAGAGGCCGTACTCGCCGATCAGTTAATAGCCAAGGTTGGTGATTGCAGAAAACTTGACAGCGGTCTCCTTGAATCTGACAATAATCCAGAAGTCCAACGACACGCAAGAGTTGATCACGATGCATTTGATTGACAACTCGCAAGACTTGGCGGCTAGCCGCAGTCGGAAGGACAAATCCACCAGCACGTGGATGAAAGTGGACTTCAATGTCCGCCAAGACAAGGGTGTCTGAAGAACCTGAGGGAATGTCATCAAGAGTCTGCAAAATTGTAGCCAGTTCAAATCCAGCACGAAGACCAACTGGCGGAACCAATAGAGGATGGTGACAACGCACCTGGCTTCGAGGAAGTTGACTTGCACGAACAGCGGCATTGAAGATGGCCACATAGGTATCGCCTTGAGCGAAGGCATGAGCCTCTGCAGCATTCAAACGATACACAAGTACGCCAAGATCACCGGAATGCAAGCTGCTGCTCATGGATGCATCATCGCCATGACCGTCCGGCTCTTCATCATTCTCCTCATTCTCAGGAAAATCAGTAGGATCATACATATCATCCGGTTCAGGCGAATAATCCATCTCCTGCTGCTCAATGTCAGGGTTGGCCACCGGCATCGTGCTTGAACAAGATGGACTGATGGCAAGTGCACGCTCCCTGACAGTAAGCACAAACCCATGGCCAGCTTCGACAAGATGTTGAGGAACCATCGTGAAGGGGATTTGCTGCCAGCCATGCATCGTAGTGCACATCTGTCCCGGATGATTGCACCAGTGCAAAACATCAGCCGCAGCTGCCAGCATAATTCCACTCACTCTTCTCTCAAGCGAACAGGCAACGGCAAATGTATAGGGGTCATGTCCTCGAACAGCATAATGGACAGTCGTCAAGGTAGAGTACCGAGGCATCCAATGACCTTGAGAAATGACAACATCAGCATGAGTAGGCCGCATGAGATATTCTCGATAAGGATCAGGATGGATGACTTGGATGCGAATCTCCTCATTGGGAAGGATGTGATCTCTCCATGCCAATCCAAGATCGGTTTCCCAGCGTCTCCAGTCCTCTTCAAATTCCAGGAAACGAGGATGATGAGAACGTCGTTCATGTTGATGATGTAGANCCCCCATGGTTTCTGATCCACACGGCAAAGGTCATGATGTGAAAGCGAAGTGGAGCACATGTCGAGTACATCGTCATGTCCGATCAACACTTCAATTGTGTCATTGAAAAAGACTGTCCGCGAGGGCTTGCAAAGATCAGCAGCTGGAATCCGTGGTGCAATGGGTGCCAACGGGATTGTGAGTCTCCCCAGAGGCTCAATCGTGCCAAGTTCAAAGGACAAATCCAAAGCACGACAAGAGGCTTCCCATGGTGCAACANCCCCAGAGGCTCAATCGTGCCAAGTTCAAAGGACAAATCCAAAGCACGACAAGAGGCTTCCCATGGTGCAACAAAATCAGGTTCATCAACTGCAGAATGACGCCAACCAAGTCCAAGATCGAAGAGTAGCGAAGATACAGCAGGCTGTCCACGAGGATACAAAGCAGTCATCCAACGTGAGCCCCCCCAAAAGGCTGCATGGCACGAGGCATAGTAGCTCCAGACGTGGAAACAGAGGGAGTGAAGTCCACATTGTCCTCGTCCTGGGGAACCTCTTTGCGAGGCCGCTTTTTCTGCTGTTCCTCTGCATGCTCCTGATCGGCTTGTTGAGCAAGATCTCCAAGCGATTTGGTGACCATCAACAATCCATCTTGGATCTTTCGAGAGCTTTCTGCTTTGGCAGTCTCCTCCAACATGGCAGGATCTTCGTCCGCCTCTACAGTAATGACACCCNACCATCAACAATCCATCTTGGATCTTTCGAGAGCTTTCTGCTTTGGCAGTCTCCTCCAACATGGCAGGATCTTCGTCCGCCTCTACAGTAATGACACCCTTGTCCTGTAGTTCCTTGAAGATGAGCTGCGCACGCTTCACTGTCTCTCGATGCTGACTGATGCCTTCCATAAAATGACGTTCTTGTGCCTGAAAATGTTGAGTATACTCTTGCCAACGTTGGACTGAAAGATGTAGGAACTGTCTCCACGACGCAAGGTTCTGGGCACGTTCGAAACAGGCCTGTTCGAGTGCTTGTTGAGCCTTGCCCAGGTTCTCCACAGCGTCGTGCATGTTCTGAATCTTCTGCAATCCATCTTTGAGACTGGTATCCTTGACAATCTCCGCCACTTCCGTGGGCAATTCCGTTTCGTTCTTCTTCAATACACTCATCACCTCCTTGAGCTTCGTCTCNATCTTTGAGACTGGTATCCTTGACAATCTCCGCCACTTCCGTGGGCAATTCCGTTTCGTTCTTCTTCAATACACTCATCACCTCCTTGAGCTTCGTCTCTGCAACTGTGGTTGTAGGAACGGGGGATCCCACAGCTGGTAGACCATTCGTAGGAAAAGGAGGAGCCAGATTCATCCAACTCGCATCGCAAGACGGAGGAGGCAAAGGAGGAGGCGGAGGTGGGGCCATTCCCAAAGACTGAGGATGCCCTTGAACTCCATGCGTAGCAGGTTTGCCAGAATGTCCTTTGCCCTTGTTGTTGCCCTTTGACTGCGCAGGCACATTCTGTGAAGGATTGCCCTTCCCTTTGCCATGTCCTTGGTCGGTGCGACGACGAGAATTTGGCCTTTGTCGTCTGCGAGGACTGTTGGAAGCTTGTCGATGTTGACCATTCGAAGTCCAACGCCCTTGGTAACTGGAAGCTNACGACGAGAATTTGGCCTTTGTCGTCTGCGAGGACTGTTGGAAGCTTGTCGATGTTGACCATTCGAAGTCCAACGCCCTTGGTAACTGGAAGCTTGATGGAGAAACCCCCAACTCATACACCGGGATCAGCGCGTTGAGGATCAAGTCAACGCAGAAGTTGAACACAAGACCAAAGATCAGAGGTGGCAGTGGTTGGTCAGTCCACTGGAGCACTTGCAAGGCCAAAAGCAACTGCAACCGCCAGGGCGAAGCCAGTTCCACGGCGCAGGATGCTAACAATGGCCCGCGGGTGAGATCGAACCCGCTAAGGATGACGCACAGGGAACGAGGGCCACTGTGATCCAAATCCTTTATAATGTGTGTATATATATATATATATTCTCGTCATGCTGAAGTAAATAGAATTTGGGCATTTCACCAAAAAAGACAAAAATGGGAATATGATTGAAAATCCCATATTCTATCTTCTTCAAGTTGCTTATGCATACATATTTGTATTGGTATATGATCAAGCTCTCAGAGCCGTCATGGCCAATGATATCCTACAAACAAGAATGGGCGGATAATTCATGGCTATTTTGAATAGGGCCTACAATGTGGGCCCCCCCAGTTATGAGTTGGTTTATAAACCCAATAAATACATATGAATACTATATAGTAATTATGTTCACCAATTTAGCTATTGTAAACGGGGGGCCCCACATTGTAATAATCCTAGGTAGGGAAATGATGGCCACATCGGGATTTTTAACTTGGAGTCCACCCCATTCCTGGAGTCAAATCTCTGAATTTGACATGCTGGGCTCAAAATCTGGATTGCAACCCATGCACATACTTGGGATCTATATGGATGCATGGATTTGGTGTTGCAAGTTTGAGGGTTGAGGGGCAAACTCTAGAGATTGGTGCTTCCAAATTTGGTGGACTTTGAGGTTGCACTAGTGTGAGTCCAGACCTTTACAACAAAAAAATTGAGATACATAGCGGATTTGAGTCTAAAGACTTTGCATACGAACTCCCGGCGAGTTGGCAACCTTGTTGGGACACTCTGTGGATTCATCGATTCAAATATGATCAAATGTCAGGGTTTTTTCAAGAATCCCCGTACGAAATCATTGGAGCCTATGGGCCCACGCCTTAGAACCCTGGTTCAAACCAATGCATGTTGATGATGATAAAAGTCAACATCCCAACCCTCAATTGGCTTGCAAAGCTACCCAAACATACCCAAAGAATTTTAAGCTTCTGCCAAATCACCAAAAAATCAAGAGCACTAAATCATTTGGAGATAGCACCCTCAGTAGGCTTAAGCCTAGAGAATTGGCTGAATTGGTGGATGGGAAATGTTGCAGGAAACCCGGCTGAAGGTAAACACGATAGTCTCCCATAGACGTTCCCTTAAACCACTTGGGGGTGCAGGCCAGGGGTGAAAGAGGTATAATATAATCAACTGTGGGATTTTAACCTCCATATGGGATATAATGCCTATAAAATTAATTCTGGTAGAACACACCAAGGAACTCATCCTTGGTCAACGGCTCCTGACTATTGTTGGTTGCAGCAGCTTGCTCTTCATTGAGCTTCTGACCGACCTTGACAGAGACCCTGGCTGCCGCCTGCCAGAATGCGCGGCATGTAAGTTGTGAGTTGCCAGATTGCCTGCGCAGCATTCCAAAATGCTCTTCTATCGAGATTTCGGTCATCCGGGCAGATCCATACCTCCAAGGTTCAAATTCCTTCTCCTTGGTGATGGTCACAAGGACACCTGCTAGGCAGCAGCATTGAAGATTGAGCACTGTCTGCGGAGCCCAGAAGCAAGATCCGGTCGGCGCTGACATGGTGTGCAGATTGCAAATGGGTCAGTAAGCCTCTTGTAGTGACGCAAAAGTGCTGACAAATGCAACATCTATTCAGGAAGTATGCAAGGAGATCTGGATGCTCAGTCAGTGCCTGCAAGTTGTGACTGTGCGCAAATTGAAGCAGTTCCTGAACACGTATCCTGTGCTCAACTTCCTCTGCCGGTTCCATGGCGGCCTGTGATGCAGGAATGCAGACAAATTGCAAGTGATATTGGAGTCTGTGCCATCTAGTGAAGTATTGACCACAGTGTGATGCTCTGGGTGTTGCGAATGGTTTTATTTCGAGCAAGAATTGTCAACTGAATTGCGCTAAACGTGGGCAACCTGGACGGCGCGGCGCACAACCTTTCAAAACATATTTTTTTTCTATGTTTTCACCCCACGATTTGATGCAACTCGTGAAAGACCAGAATGGCCTGTGCTGGAGCAGCGTTTAGTAGAATGTTCAAGTACCCCCCAAATGTCCTTTCAGGATCAAGGTGGCTCGGATGGGACATACCAAGAAATAAACCACAGGTTGTGGATCTCTCGCCTTGGGACGGTGTGTTAAAAACCATCGTGGTCGTGCTTGTGATTTGCGATCCGATCTGGCATGGGGAAAAGGGGTCCGCGTTTATTCTTCGTTTTTTTTTTTCGATTGACCCCCACGCAGCACGCAGCAAGTGGGGAACGAACATGGGCATGTGGCCCTCCATGGTTTGATTGCGGTGCTGGTGGTGATTGCTGTTGTTGCTGTTGTCCTCGTTGTCTCTGTTAACCCTGTTGTCCGTCTTGAGCCCGTGTCCCTGTTGTCGCCGGTGTCCTTGGTGTCGGTGATGTCGTTGTTGTCGGTGTTGTCTTCGTTGTTGTCGTTTTTTTACCTTTTTTTGTTCTCGTTTTTTTTGTTTTTTGTTTTGTTTTTGTTTTTGGCGTTGTTTGTATACCTGTTTTTGGTTTTGGTTTCGTTGGTTTTTCTTCCTTTTGCTGTCGTTCCTGCTTTTGGTTTTGTTTTTGTCGGTGCCGCTGTTGTTGCCTTTCCCTGGTGCAAGAAAAAACCGGGGAAGTTTTTGCCATCCCTTTCATAGAAATAAACGGCATTATGAAATGGCTAGACATTGCCTAAAAAAAAGCCTGGGACCAACAGAAAAAAGAAAAGGCTCTGCATTGACCCAACTCACTCAGATGCTATCCGGTGAGAGCCCTATAAAATTGTGAGTCCCAAATCCACATGGTCAACGCACAACTCAAAAGATTTCATGCCAAATGGACATTTATTTTAGTGGGGAATACTAAGTTTCAGTACTAAAATGGTCTAATTGAGGGTACTAGTACCAGAATTTTAGGAAACACCCAAATATATCATCCACAAAAACTAGTGGAACTGCACCCTGAAGCATCGACTTCATTCGACGAGAAGCCCGCCGGCTGACACGCAAACCTCATGCAAGTCGGTTTCGCAGGCGAGGAATGCCTAAAAAACCTCGAAAAACACCCAGACTGAAGATATGGATGCTGCGTCCGTGGTTAAACCCAAGCCATGATTCAATTTCGTACTTTCTATGAATGAAAAGTATCTCCTCCAACCATGTAAAATGCTACCATGGATGAAGGACGTGGGTATGGCGATCGCATCGATCAACACCAAATGCAGCATAGTTTTTGACATTTGAAAAAACTTTGTTAATCAATTGAAATACAACTCGTGTTTAGTCACCCTGTTTGGAGGTTTCCTGAAATGGGGGTAACCCCCAAATCATCAGTTTTTTGAAGATGTTCCATCATAAACCATCCATTAATAGGAGTATCCTGGATCCCCAGTTATGGAAACCACCTCCTGGTCGATTCTTTCTGGTTACCCCATCCCATGGTTTTTTCTTGGCGATATCCGTGCAGAACACTGGCTTTACTCAGACCACTGGCTGAATCTTTGTGTTTGGAAAGGCCCCACGTGATTGCCGCTCTCCCCAGTTGTTTTGGGTTCCATCCTTTTCGTCTGGTGACCCCGTTGAAGGTCTCTACCGCCTCTACCTGATATAAATGGTTAACGTTAGTTTTATGGTTATAAATGGGGTTATATGGGGTTATCATGGGTTATCATTCCATTAAATGCGGCGGTTCTAACATGTTGTAACTGACTTATAACTGGTAGAGGGCCGGAACTGCACCAATAACAATAAGGATTCGGAAAAGGTTTATGAGCCACCAACAACCACAAAGAAGGGATGATGAATCAATCCTGTATTCTTCGGGGGTGTGACCTTGGCGGTCACGGGGCGTTGCTTGGATCACCACAACGTGGGGCCCACCAGTTGAATTTCTCGGGTTAAACCTCGTTTAACTATGGATATGTTTGTCATAAACCATAAGATCCCCCGAGCTATTTCATGTTATTTCCACCAACATCTCGCTATCAGAAATCAGTGTAACAAATCCAGAAATAAATCCCATCAAAAAATCCATATGTTTGTCAATTAAGTCACTATTGTCCCTCTGGTTTTTCAAACGGCGGCCCCCAGGGATCCCAACATACTTCGGGCTCAGCTGGGTTGGCATGGACTGAGCCAGGGAAGAGTGGCAGGGATGTTGGGGGCATATCGTGGTGGTATAGTGGTGGCATTTCAGCAGGATATCATGGAATATTAGTGGAAACATACTTCACTAGTCATGAATTTTCAGGACCCCAAAATAGAGGTACTGTACCATCTAAAGCCATTGAACTTAGGGGTAAATCTCCTTACAGAGCCCTTACAAATACAGAAGAAATTATAACTATCATCAAGTACAATAATCTCTGGGACATATGTTTTGGAAAAGTGGGTTAATTACAATAGTGCACTAACCGCAATACTAACAATAGTCCCAAAACATTGCTTAAACAAGGTGAGATGTCATACTACTTGGAGGATCATCGCACCAATCGCAACTGGTTCGTAACTCTAGTTATAAGTTTAAAACCCATCCAAAAAAAAGGATAACCCCACTTAGGGGACTCACTGACTAGGCTCACTAACCACTTACTAAGTGGGATGGTCCTTCAAGCAACAATAGTCCCAGAACATTGCTTTAACCAGGTTTCATGGAATACCCAGGTCATGTTTCAAAATCATGAGATACATTGAAATACATATCTAACCATGTTCTGGGGATACAGGATACAAAGGGGCTATAGTGAAGGTGTGGCAAACCCACAAACTTTGCGATTTGTTCAAGTATAAATAGCTAACTGCTAACCATCTGGGGAAACGATAATGGTTCAATTACCGGAAAAGTTGGGTTATTTTGAGATAGTTACCCCTTACTAATCATCAAATAAAACAATGATGATTTACCTTCCGGTAGTCAAACATGGCTTGCCCGATGCACCATTTAGTTTGATGATTCTCCCAGCTATATGCTGTAAATCTCCATTGAGTTTGGGATTTCCCAGCTAGCCATGTTTGATTATCCTATCAAGTCCCATTAAATCTCAGCAAATCCACTCAATCCCACTAAATCCCCATATGTGTATGCTTATTGTGGCATGTATGTTTTTTCCCCCAGCTTTCCATGTTTGATGGCGAGTACAAAAACATATCATCACACAGTGAGGCCGCAAATATCGTGGTACATAACTATACAGTTTGTGGCCTGAAATACCAGTTTCAAGATGTGTTAAGTAAGTGAAATCAGCCCATGAATGAAAAAATAACCATCTACAACTGGTAGAAGGCCTTAACTATAGATAATGCAGAAATAGAATGCTAATTGTTCTACACAAGGTGGGCCCCGCCAGGTGGAAGTTGGTGTGTAAATCCCGTTAATTGCAGATATATTATACATTTATTAATACCAAACATATCCAAAAAAAACATGGCTAAACTAGTCATTAGCTACCTAGGGGAAACCACAGTCATACCTCCTCGGTTCCCCATTGAATGGGGAATCTGATGGAACATGGATACCCCTTGCTTCGTACCGTTCCCTCCTCACTACCGAAGAGGATAACAAAACGCATCTCTATAAGATTTTCCCATATGCTGCTTATGCTTGCGAGAAGAGAAAGGATTTCCCAAGGCTGATTACCAGTTGGTATCCCCCCATTAACCAACAATGACAAACCAATGGAACATTGCATTATGTGACTGACTGGAATGTGGCCAACAACGAAAAACAACAAGCGATAACAGGCACTGACCAAAGCCAATCAACAGCAACCAAGATTCCGAACCAATTGAATTGCAACAGTGGCCGGCAATCAATAAACAATAGCAAACTGGCGGTTGGGTATGAAACAAGATGGGCAGAACCCAAATGTAGAAGCGTCTGTGTGTGCGTGCGTGTGTAAAAGTGTCTATATGTGAAAGCGTGTGTGAGGTTGAACCCTGAATCCACTATGATCATGAGGTGATGGACATTTTCACTGCGTATTTGCAGTGAAATCTGCACAAAAACGTTGAGCCCCGAAGGCGTTATTAAGATGAGGTCATGGAGGTGTTCGCTGCATATTTGGGCCATCATGGCGTGGCTGGACACCAACTTTCCAGGCATTGCATCCTGACTCTGGGCTGGCAGCTGACTCCGGGGTGCAGCAGCTGTCTGAACCAGCCTGGTCAACCATCCTTCGGAGGCGGGAGAGTTCTCTAAGGCGGCGTTGTATGACTCAAGCTTCTTTTGAGCTGCCTCGTGAAGCCTGGTCATTTTCTCGCAAAGGAGATAGCAGGGCTATTTGCATATATTTGCAATCGGCATCCCTTAGGGGGAACTGGGTAACGAAACAATCACTGGCAAAATCATATTCGGCAAATTTGAGACCAGCCATTTGGGCATGATTCCCTACTCGACATCGATGAGTCAGCACTCACACCAAACCACCACATTTATGGCCCAAAATACCGGTTCTAAGTCAGTGAAATATACTCCATTTACGGAATTGTAAGCCAGTGAACAAACCCGTTCGTGGAACGATAAGCCCATTTACAGCCATAGAAATACTCGGTATTTTGGGCCACAAGTGGCCCGAAATACCAGTTGTAAGTCAGTAAGTGACCCCGTGATACCATTTACGGAACAATCACCCCATAGAAATAACCGCAAAAATCGCTGGTATGGTAGAAGGCCATTGTACAATATGGGGCCCCCAAACGATAGCTAAGTTGGTGAACATAACTCCAATAACTATGGTTCTTTGGTATTTATCACTATAGTATTCATGGGGTTTATAAACCAACTAACATAACCGGGGGGGGCCCACATTGTAGGCTTCAACGAAACAAACTTCCACCCAGTGGCAGTAAAGCAGGCCGTCTTGCTGTCCCCAGAAACCTGGCTTTCCGTAGTGGAAGCTGGGGTTTCCGTCCATGATGGGTGACCCAATGTTGGGAAACTTCCATATTTATACTGAATGGGAATATTGGGAAAATTAATGGGAACGGAATACATAGTCATTTATGGAAATAATGGGATGATATGGGAATATTGATAGGAAATATTAGGGTTAGGGGAATAATAATATGGAATTAATATGAGTTTGTGAGATACTGTTGGAATATGAGTTGGAATCCTAATGGAATAGCAATGGAAGCCAATAGGGATTTATGAAAAATATGAATGGAACTGGAACATAGAATATCAATGGAAACTACTATATAGGAATAGATATGGGGATGGATCAAAACTTACAAAAGTACCATATGACTGGAGGAACAAAGATCCATTAGCCATCTATAACTTGGGGTATCTAGAGTGCAAGGGTTTTGACTCATAGCCATATCTTGCAGTTGAAGCCCTAGAAGACATTTATTTTTCATAATTATAGATGGAGTTGTCATTCCATAAATCAGGTTACAACTGAGTTAGAACTGGTAAAGGGCCACAACTGGAATCATAATCATGATCTAAAAAATCACAATGACGAAAACAACAAACATGATATCAATGATGTTAATACCGATAAAGTGAAATGGTAACAACACGAAAAAAAAAGGTGTGCACCCGAACGATAATTTAAATTGGTTTACAAATAGATTATATAAGTATGGTTTTTCCAGGTTTATGGTAGATATATCCATAGTTCATTTAGGGGTTATACACCAACTTAGGAAATTACCATTCTAGAGGGATAAAACATCTTCGCCGCGTGTTCTTCCTTAAAACATACTAACACTTTTGACGAAAATCATTTTCGTCGTGATACGTCGTGCCCCCTCACAAGAGTGAAGGGGTCTTGAATCAAAACGGTTTCAAACCGTTTTGATTTATATAAGACCCCAACATTAAGGTAACAACTTGGGGGGGTTGTACTATTTTCGACCTTGACAAGGGGTCTGGAATAGTACAACCCCCCTAAACGTTTTTTAGGAGCCTACCGATATTATACCCAAACAAAACGTTTTTCAAGGGGGGTCTGGGATCGAAAAGTCGAATATGCTAGGACTACCATTCCAGACCCTATTAAAACGGAATGCCCCTGGTACACCATTTTAGACCTTAACTAGTCGTTGAGGGTATGATAAATTACAAACCATATGGGTTTGTCTACACATGGGGTATGCACCCCAAATGGCCATTTAACAATGAAGATGATGGTAAACCATGGGATTCCAAAATGGCCATGACTCACCAGTGGGCTAGTGGACCGACAAAGGTCTGGTCAGGCTGGTCAATTTGGGAAAAAAAAAGTCGTTGGGGCAAATCATTTTGAGCCATACCCAAACAACTTCAAACACAAGCACCACACAGGCACGTGCTTCGTTCGGGCTGCCCGGCTTCCCAACAATGGGGCGGGGAGTGTTTGGAGGCAAAATAAAGCATCCAGATGTGGTCAGGTACCAAAAAGGGAGGGGTAGGAACAAAAACGTAAATTACAATTTCTGGACCTCCCCTCATATTTCAATGGTCCCGACATACCTTATGTAACTTATGTATTCCTGGGTGTATCCTGAGATTATTGACCGGTACCATGCCTGGGGGTCGCAACTTATATCTTTAATCCTTGATTTTTGCTACCTGACAGTTTTAAACTTACAATTAACCCAACCTTCAAAAAAACAGCCCGAAAAACATATGTTAAATTTTGCCGGGTCTGTCGAAAAAACATAGGCCAAGGGGTTAAGAATATTAAAACTGGCATGTCAAGCCTGAATCATTCAAATTTCCACATACAACTGGTAAAGGGCTTTGATAATTATTATTATAGTTATCACTAAAATAATGCTATCACTATAGTATACTATAGTTATAATTAATTGATTCGTTAATTAGTTATACCACTCATGTGGATTATAATGGATTGTAAATTGCTAACTAATGAAAGTGCCTTACCTGCAGAATTGGCAGAATTTCATCCTGGGTGCCCGGGCCAAGCTTACTTTGTCGTTTGCACTCACTACCCTCTGTCGTAGAGTGTCGAGGGCCCTGGTCATGAAGCCTTCCTTGCCGCGGCTTGAAAACAGTCCTAAGTTTTCTGGGGTCCTATAGATGGGGTCCTGTTTATGGTACTTACAATGTGGGGCCCCCCAGTTATAAGTTGGTTTATAAACCCCATTAACTATTGTTATGAATACCAGAAACCATATTTATTAGAGTTATAAACCAACTTAGCTATCTAGGGGGCCCCACATTGTATAACTTATAAGATTATATAACGTTAATGATGTTCATGGGGTTTATAAACCAACTTAGCCATCTAGGGAGCCTTTGTAAGTGGGGGTACCCCCCAGTTATCAAAGGAAAATGGATGACTCAGTGAACGAGTATTGAAACAACCATGATGACTTGGGGATCTTCCATTTTGAGAATCCAGCATTGAATGGATTGGTTAATGGGAAATGTACAGGAAACTCCTATATTTCATGGGACATTCCATGGTTTCCGGTTAAGATGTTCCCTTAAATTTAAACCAATCCATGGAAGCATGTAAATATGGGAAAAACATATTGGGATTTAGAAAATACCGGGATTTATGGGGAAAGCAATATTTTGCTTGGAGAGTCTTGCGGTATCTATGGGAAACACATTCATATGGGGGAACCCAAACAAGTGGGATCCCAAGACTCCTGCATATTCGAAGACACTACACATCAGCAATTGGCGCAAAATTGTATCAGCCTGACGTTATTTTCCTGGAAAAATTGGCGAAGCAACGGCGACATATCTTGTGAAATACACGCGATGTTTGAGGTGTTTCCCTCACAACTCGGGTTTTCCTCCTTGCCGCCCGCAGGTTAAGTCACTCAACAAGTTCTCCGGTTGTGATCAATTTTTGAACAAATGAAGCCTCACCTTGCAATCTGCGAAGAAACATCTCTGGATCAACCACGGCTGGTTTGAATGAACGGAAGAACGAAAAGGAGGGGGCAAATAATTCACTGCAAGTTCGCCGGAAAAAAGAACAGTAGGTACCCCGCAATTCGATGGTCAGGATTGAAAATTCATGTTTCCCCATCTTTGTTACGGTCATAAATTGGTGCTCATCCCCCTTAAAAATTGGGGCAACCCATACCTGGAAACAATTAATTTTACCCAGTTTTACCCTCCAGTAAATTAAGATAGACCCTGGCATGAATTCGGGGTTGGAAGATGTTGGAAGATAAGTTTCCACATGTTTCCACTGAAAAATAGCCATTTTCAGGGTCTATGTTAATTTACCAGAGGGCAATGTATCTTATTTCTCCCAGCTCATAGAATTCCTCAACGCATGGTCTGTATCCTTTCTTCTCCCTGCTGTCTGATTCAAGCTCCAGGCCACTTCAATCATTCCGGTCATACTGAGATATGATCTCCATTGTGGTTTGCTAAACTCAAAAACTATACCGCAATGCTCCACGTATGAAGTATGTTCCTACATTGCACATGACCCAGATTGAAGAAATTATGACGCATACATGGAGCGCATAGGAAGGCAACCACGTGCTGCAGACGTCAAGCATATACAAATCCACATAGCCAGCAAAAAACAGGCCATGTCGTGGGTATATCCCATGGTGTCAAATATCACATTCCCATAGTGTACCCGAAAGTCATGGCTGTATCCCCGTTCTATCCATATACCCTCTGGTAAACTAACATAGCTGTTGAAAATTGCCATTTATAGTTGATTTTCCCATCAAAAATTGTGATGTTCCATAGTTATGTTAGTTTACCAGAGGGTAAATCAACCATATTCTCGGATTTGCTTCCAGAACCCCAAGGAAGTAAAACATATTCCATTTTCGATTCCCCATGTCAAGTGGATTTCCCATTGGGACAATAAGCCAAAATGATTGACTCGGCAAATCCATGGGATCCCATTAAAAGCCAATATACCCTCTGGTAAATTAACCTAGACCCTGGCAGATAGGGATTGGAAGATGAGTTTCCTCTAAAAATAGCTATTCTCAGGGTCTATGTTAATATACCAGAGGGTACATCCCTGTAGATTCCCCATCTTTAGCAAATCCAGATATCCTCCGGTAATGTGGCAATGGAAGAATAGAATATAGTTCGATGATTTCACTTACCCTCCATTTAGTTCTGGGACTTTCCAGCTAGCCACAGTTGATTACACTGTTATGGCCCTTCACCAGTTGTGAGTCAGTCGTACCCCTATTTATGGAATGCTAACCACATTTATAACCATTTGTAACAATTTACAGCTGGTAAAGCAAAGGGCTGTAGCTGCAGGGTATCTCAATGCGGTATCAATGAAAATTCAACATATTTCACAGGCCCTGTCCATGATGTCTGCTGAGAATCCAAGGTGACTTGATTCGAAGCCTTTTTGTCAAAGGTATCCACACCTAGGAGATTCGAGACCAGGGATCCTCATCCGCATGGGATATTCCATGGGCAAGATGGGACATTTATCAGGCTTATCCCTACTTAAATGGGCCATGGAGTTAGTCAACCAGTAAATTGAGGGGATTTGGTGACCTATATCACCCTGTTACTAACCAAATAGCGAATCCCATGGCCCGATCAAGTACAGTGATGATCTTCTAAGCATGGTATTTCCTGAATGAAACAGCGACATTTGGTCCGTCACGACCGGGTTTCGCAATGTTTCGCCCGATTTTATGGCGATCCTACTGCACTCCCGAGAAGCTAGTACTATAGATTACTAGATCATAATTTCCGCAGTTAAGGCCCTTTAGCAGTTATGGTTTTAAACGGTTATAACATGTTATAAATGGGATTATCAATCCATAGTTTTCTTACTATTTTTTTCCATTCCACCGCTTAGAGTCATCTCGTGCGGACAGGCAACTTGAATTCAGTCGCGCCTATATCAAGTCCCCTAAAAAATCACCATAAAACTAACTGGTTTGTAGATCTTTACCCTCTGGTAAACTAATATAGCTATTGAAAATGGCCATGTATAGTGGATTTTCCCATTAAAAATGGTGATTTTCATTGATTTTCCATAGTTATGTTAGTTTACCCGAGGGTAACTGCAGGACCAAGGCACAGTAATCGGTGCCTGCCTGGAAAGGCCACCAACAAGTGCTGTCAAAATCCTCAACACCGTGTCATGGTCGTGCCCCATGGGATGGTGGTTTAATGGTGATGATACATGGTTAATATGGTGATTTACCCCCTGGTAAACTAACATAACATATATAACTATGAGGAAAATCCCAATTTTAATGGGAAAATCAACTATAAAATTGCAATTTTCCATAGCTATGTTAGTTTACCAGAGGGTAACCAACAGAAATATGGTGATTTCATGGGATTAATAATTATGGTGATTTGACCCCCCAACGCTAGCTCAGTTGGTGAAAAGAATTCTAATGTCATTATGACTTATTGTAGATACATCGAACTAGTTAATGGGGCTATTAACCAACTTATAACTGGGGGGCACCACATTGTAGTACAAGGTGAGGCACCCAAAATTATCAAAATTTAGAATTTATATACATTTATGTTTCTGGTTTTTCAAACCCATGAACTCTAGATGCATCTACCATAAAAAATACTTAACCTATTTATAAACCAACTTGGCTATCGGGGCCTCACCTACCACATGATCATCCCACAATGGGAATCCTGATGGATTGATGACTGTCCTGTGGGCAATGTAAGTTTTGACCATGCCACATATAAAGGAACACACGGTCAACAAATACGTGTCGAACAAAACACATCTATAAACATTGAAATAGCTAGTGAACACTAATGGGAAAACAATCTGAATTTGTCCTATGGATGGGATATCACCTAAAAAACAACACAATAGGGGAATATCATATCACCAATTAACAAGTTGTATGTTTTTCTCCAAAAATGATACACATGGCCATTTGAGTGTGTATTTTTTAACGGCGACACACAAGGTGAGGCCCCCACATGATAGCTAAGTTGGCGCAAATTAGTTGATGCGTTCTATGGTTGATGGGTATATAACATTATATAACTATAGAGTCAAAGGAATTGAGAAGCAATCTCCCGAGTTACGGACAGATTGTAATGCCGTGATGTAGTCCAGTGTCGTCCAGTGTAGTGTCGTGCTGCGTGTGTAGTCTAGTCTTTTGTCGTGTATAGAGGTGTCATGTAGGGTACAGTGTAGTTGCGTACAGTAGCGTAGTGATCGCATTGTAGTGTAATGATCGCCATGTGCATATGTATATACATGCGGGTTTGCCCGATGGTGATTTTTCAGCAGGTTTTTTTCAATTTTGGCGGTGTTCATTTTCCTTTGGATATTCCTTTTAAAAGGTGCTTCAAAATCGCCCTTCTTTCGCATTGGCGCCGAGATCTGTTTTTGGACCGGCAATTTCTGTTGCCTTTGCGTATATAATTCTATGGTGTTTTGCAACTGTGTCTCTGCAGATCGCAGTGGAGTGGCTGCATCAAGGTTCTTTGGTGCTGCGGCTGCTTACCTAATACTATTTTCTTTTGCAACCCGGTGTCGTAAATTGTATCGGAGTGGCTGCATCAAGCTTGCGATGGTCATTTTTCAGCAGATGTTTGTCAATTTTGACGCTCTTCCTTTGATGAGAGGAGCTGAGAAGAGCTTAGATGAGATAAGAAGAGCTGAGATTAGCTGAGAAGATCTCAGATGAGATGAGTTGAGATACGATGAAGTGTGAAGTGTGCAGTTTCAAGTGTGACCTTTGGAACGCAAAGTGTCGCTTGGTGTTGACTTGCAACGTGTGTGCGGGTCATCAACCAACAAACATCACCTTTGGGGGCCTCACCTTGCACGATGTGTGTTTTTTTCTCTGCAAATGATCACCTGAAAACCGTTGCAAAAAAAAAAAGATCCCCTTTCTGAATGGCGCCGATTTCATTGCTTCACCTGGGGGCCTGCATCATCTGCATCTGTCGCTGCAAAAAACGACCAAACCACAATTGAAAAAAAGGGGGATGACTCCTCACAGGGTAGAACATGATGAAAAACTCTTGGACTTACCCTCCGGTGCCACCAAGCGTGGCTTGCTGGAAAATTCATCATGTATGGATGATTTTCGGAATTTGAAACCTCCATTTATAAGGGATTTTCCATTGCCACCTTTGATTACTACAGGGTACTGTTTTTCTTTTTCCCAGCGCTATCAGTATGAATGAACCATAGTCGGTTTCCATCCAAGCATCTGCCGTGTTGAACTGTTCATAGGTACAACTCCTGAGCGGATCGTCCCGCTAAGCTGCAAGTACTGTTCTGACATCCCTCCTTGCCATGTGTGGATTGTTCCTGGGAAAAGAATACCAGCCGTCTTCAATGATATCATACCATACATCATTGGGGAAGATGAAGTTTAATTTAAACCGTTGGATTGAAGAGGGCTGAAGAGGCTTCCATTGATTTTAAGACAACCTCGTGTTGGTCGATTTGTTTGTCTACCACATTTTTTTCCAGTGGTATTTTTGAAATCGTTTAAACAACAGAAGACCACCCTCTAGTGTCATTGAGGAACTGATTTTGGCGAAAATCTGAAAAGGAGTCTCATAGATTTGGGCTTTTGTTAGCATGCACTTGGTTTGACATAATCAAAAGGTACGAATCATGAGTCCTCTTCAGTAAACTCCGAAGCTCCGCTAACTGAGATCTAGCATGTGACCGAGCTGAAAAAATGAAGGGACAATAATAGGACACCACTGTTGTTTACCAGAAAAAAAAAACAGTTGAATTGCCTTTTAAACAACTAACTAGGGTTTTTACAAATAAACTCTCATGCAAAGAGGCGGAACCAAATGCTACAAGGTGGGGTTCCCGTTTACGATAGCTAAGTTGATCGATAATAATTAGATTAACTATAGTTTATGGTAGATATATCACTGATATATATATATATAATATAATTATATATACATATAATATTCATGTCTGATCCCCCAAAAAAAAATCAACATCCTGACACTTCTTCTGACATAAATTCTATAATTCTGACATACCCGATGACATGGATCCTGAAAAAAAAATGACATAAATTCACACATGTATCTTGACATATACCCTGTGACATCCAGCATGACATGTAGTTTGAAAACAAATGACTTACATTCGTGCAACTATTCTGACATCAACTCTGACGCAAAGTCAGATCTTTGATCTGAAAAAAATCATGTGACATAACTTGTGGCATTTATTCATTCTGATATTTCCCGCGGCAATTCTGATGTGCCACATATTCGACATATGTTCTGACATCAACTCGGACATGTAGTCTGACATTTGACCTGGCAATCTTCACGGACATATGTTCAATATTGTTCAATCATTTGACATCTGCATTGAACACTTTCATGTGACATCTTTTGTCATTTGCTCAGACAATGTTATGCCGCTTCTTCCCCCCTTGCCTGCCAGGTGAGAGTCTCTAAATTTAACAAAAGTCTCCCGCAGTCACTAACTCACTCACTAGCAGTCACTAGCTCACTCAACCTTCAGTCCTTGCGTCCTTACTCTTCTGCCAGCTCGTCATGACTGTGGGCACCAATGGCAGATACCATGTCAGAATAGATGCCAAATAGAATGCCAGAAAGAATTTCAGATAGAATGTCGGAGTATATCCCAGAAACAATGTCAGACTTAATATACCATACAAATACATACTTCCAGATTTGTCAGAAACTGTGACAAAATGATTTGTCAGGGTGGGGATCACTCAAAACAAAGTATTTCAAACAGCCTGACATCAACTTTTGCATTTGTCAAATGTCCTGAACCTTGGGCCTAGGGTTATGTCTGCTGGGCCAGCATACGTTCAGGCCCACAGATTTGCAGACTTGCTACGAGCTCATTGCACCTGACAAGTGGGGAACTCACAGATTTATAGCATTATGTTCAATTACTACATAGTACAAGATGGGTTTCCATTTTTTCCCATTGTTTTGAAGCATTTGTCAACCAGGTCTAGCAAAGGGACGCGAGCGACTCCTGGCTAGAAAGGTTTAAAAACATTGGATTGGATTAGGGGAACAGCGGAAAGCCCGATGCATTTGATGGTAACAACTAGTAACAACTATAAAACCCATGGATTCCTACAGTTATGGCCTCTTACCAATGATTTTCATGGTTTTTCAATGGTATGTTCATTCTAATTTGTTGGTTAACTTTAAACTGGTACAGGGCTTTAATTGTGTGGATATTCCCATAAACCAATCCATTGAATCCCCGAAAAAAAACCATCCCATTAACCCATCATGTTTCAAGGTTACCTTTTCCGTTGTTCACGCTAACAATCCATTGATTCTGGGTAAATTACAAGCTTTTCACTCACCTGAATTAAGGCCATACCATTGGGGATTTTTCCCCTTACTAACTATTGTATATTCCAGTGAAGTTGTTACACATGATCCAAAATGGTATGAAAAGAGTAGGATGGCCCCAAGCATTGGAAAAGCGTCTTAAATCTTATCAAATCTCCATATATTCCCTATCACTCATATGAATTCCAAGTGAATCTCCGAAATTAATGATGGTTGAGGGGTATCTGGCCCTGCTCCCTCCACCAAGAATCGAAGAGAACGGTGAGCTTGGAGTGACCTCAGCACGTGGTGTGCCGGGGAAAACAATCGGAAAACATGGTGATTCAACGAAGACGCAAATGGATGTAATGGGATTAATATGGCTATCGTGTAAAGCGCCGTGTTTGCGGAAACTTCAGCGGGCCGAGGATGAATTGCAACCCCGGCCCAGCACAAAGCTGTTCAGGATGTCTCGAAGGCATGAAGGCATAATCGATTCAACCGATTCAATTTGTCTCAAGACAAAAACGCGCATCACAAAATTTGGGGTATCCCCATGGACAACCCCGCCGCAGAATAAATCATCCATCAATGCCCCCTAAAAAGTGCCATTGTAGGCTAATGCTCGATTTAAAACCTAGTTGACCCCCTTGTCCCAAGTCCCTGCTTCAGAGTGCCAACCTCAAATATGAGACCAAGACACAGTTGTGCACTGTGGGTCGTTCGTCTCCTCGCCTCCAAACGGATACATGTCCTCAGTTGACATGCCACAGAAATATAATTCCAGGCAATGAGCTCAGCCTGGTTTGTAAGTCCGCAAAGTGGCATCTCTCATCTATAACTTGGTTAAAACATTGGTCAAATATGGTTCACGATCCAAAACAAATCACCGGGAAAAGTCTGCCACGAGCAAGCTTTAAATGTTATCAACTACAAGTAGATACAGGATATCATGCAAGTGTATATATGTATATGACATGTAAACCCTACAATTTGGGGCCCCCTAGATAGCCAAGTTGGTTGATAACTCCAATAACTTTGGTCAAATCGATGAAGACTTGCATCCCTCCGCACAACTGGTGAGAAGTGACACCCAAGGATCTAGCCAAAAAACTCGGTCTTTGCGCCCTAATCATTTGACGGACTCCCTTGCAGTGTCCTATCACACGAAGCAAAGAATCTTGTGTCGATCTTCGAGGCAAATATGACCAAATAGGCCAGCAAGTGATGTGGTGCATAGATTGTTGTAGCCCAATTTTGGTGAGAGGTCCTATCAATGCCTTTCCCAAAGGTTCTTGTAATGCCAATGGACGCAAGGCATCAGGTGTTGTGGGAGGCTTCAAGGGTTTGGGGATGAGCAAGAGCCAACTGGATTTCCACCAATCCGCCGCAGAGCTGTAAAGATTTGGGCATTACATCTGAAGCAGGCGAGGGTGCCCTCCTGGCCGCTCCGACGCTTTGTCGGCATGAGGCCAATCACCAATTCACAGGGATTCTCACGCCCTTTTTCTGTCCAACCTAGATTTTCGGTTCACACGTTTTGGACCATCTGGCCTGCGCATGGCCGGCTGGAGGATCGTACTTAAGACGTGAACGATATAACTCTAATAACTATGGTTTATGGTATTTGTAACTATATAGTAAATGGGGTTTATAAACCAACTTGTAACCGGGGGGGCCCACCTTGTACGATTCGTAGCGCCTGGAAAACTGTACTTGCGTTTTGTCGCTTTTTGTTGGCCACCGAGGTGCACGATGTTTCTGAACAAAAACATTGAAAGTACTTGGATTTGCTTGAGGAACCAAAAAACAATATTCAAAAAAAAAAGTTTCACCAGACATAGTGGATTTTCCATCTGGAAAACAACATCATCTTCAGCAAATCTATTTGCTCCCATTAAATCCCATTATACTCATTGTATCCCATAGAACAAATGGCAATCCCCATCATTAACCTCATTGAACATATGGGAATGGGTCAAAATTAGCTACCACAATCATTGAATGGCTAGTATATTCTAAAAATAGAAAATCATAGATTAAAATCTGTGGTCCCCCAAGTCTTGAATGGTGACCCACATCCATATATACTTTAAATGGCGATTTATCCATAATAAAGAAAACTTCGATTTGCTTGAGGGACCTCCAAAGAGTTTTTTTTTAAAAACACCTTCCATTGATCGATTCAGCTTTCCCATTGGGACAAAGCCAAATCATCTTCAGCAAATCTGGTAAAAACGATTCCACTCTACGGGATTTCGTGCAGCTGTGGCCCCATACCAGTTGTAAGTCAGTAAGTCACTCCATTTATGGAATAATAACCACATTTATAACTATTGATAACATGACCATAAAACACAAATGGAAAAGTTCATAAAAGTTCCGCAACTGTGGGAAGCATGACAGAATTCACCCAAGCTGCCACACCGCAGGTTAAAGGTGTTGGTGCCGCAGAGGTCAACACCTGTGAAGGTTGGCTGTGGATAATGCCCATGCGGATTCAGTGGAGATTTTGGTGGAAATTTTATGCCAGGTGGTGCCCCCATAGTTAGCTAAGTTGGTGAACATGAGTTCAATATCAAAGGTTCATGGTAGATGTATCGAACTAGTTACCATGGTTCATAACCATTTTATAACTGGGGACGGCACCACCTCCTTGTAGCTCGGAAATCATACGAGTATACTGGGATATGTAACCTACTTGAAGGTGCAGTTGGGGTGATTCTTATGGGTATAACTATAACTATGCTAACAACCTGCAAAAGACGGGTTATAGGGCCCCTGTATTTTTGGTATTTTTTGGTTATGTATCCTCTCATATCTGGAACTGCACCACCAAGTATGGATTTCCCTGTACATTTAGAAGCAAACCACCGACTTGGATGATTTATCATCATCATCATCATCATCATCATCATCATGATCATCATCATGATCATCATCATGATCCTCATGACCATTGAAATTGGATCCATTTGGAGGGTATACCCAAGTTTCAGACAAACCCATCTTGGGAATATCTTCGCAATATGACCTACGCTGCTGGGGGCTTAGTAACATACCAGTCACCTTTGGGAGAGCTGAATAGCCATGACAATAAGGGAAAAACGAATGGGTTTGTCTCAAACTAGGGGATACCATGGGATACCCATAAAATTCGCAATTTGAACGGGAAAACATGATTTTTTTGATCCATTGCTATTGGGGGTACCCTATTTTCAGACCAATCCAAATATAGATCATGATCTCAATTAAGATCTGTTCCATGATTGTTGGATATTGTTGGAACGTTTCTGCCTTTGTTTTTTTTAAGTTTTTTTCAAACAAACATGGCCTGAAATAATTTCCAAAAGCCAATGCATCTATCAAAATGGGTCAAATGACAAAACCATCGATATTGGTATGTATGGGAACCGTAAATCGCGTACTCATGAGTATCTTACTGGACCTGTTTATTTCTTTTGCGGATGTAAAATAATTGATGTATCTGGGTAAATTATAATAGTTCACTTGAATTACGGCCAGTTGGGGATGATTCCCTACACTAATCATATATTCCACTGAGGTCACAGTGAGGTCGTTATAATTTACCTAGATGTATATTATGTTAATCACGGCATGCAACTGGTTTGTTAAAGGCAAATGCTAGTCTATACTACATGGATTTGTGAAGACTGGTATCTTCACTTTCTTGGATCAAGGGACTACTTACCTAAAATCATGTATTATCTAATTCTCAAAATGACGAGTTCCTGAAAATTCCCTTGAGACAATTCTGGTTTTTCGAATAGGTCGATGGATAAGTAGCGACGGACAACACTTCTAAAAATCCATGCAAAAATAGTTGAGAATGGGTCAATGGGTCAATGGATGGTTGTAGGTACTTCATGGTACTTGTAGTAGACCTATCAAAACTGGCATTTGACGCACTTGCTATGACGATGGGTGTTTGCGAGATATGTTCGACGGGGCGTTTCGTAGTAAATCCTGGAAAAAAAACTGCAACTGGAATTCGAGAAATTAAAAGCAATCACTTAACCTGAAATGAGGTCATTTGAGGAAGATTTCCCATGTTTAATCCACTTACTGTAGCGGCTGTGGTTGATCTGGCTGGCGCGGTTGAGGTCGACGCGCAAATTCTGCTGGAACTGGGGTCACCGTGTTTTCCGAACGCGATTCGCAGATGAAAAGCGCCGCTCTCACGCGGCCAGAAGCACAGCCGGTGTGCTCTACCTGTTGAAGCACTTCTGTGAATCGGATATCCTTGGGCACATCCAGGTCCGAGTGAGGGTTGATCGGCGGAAGGACACTGCCGTTCTCTATGTATTTGATGTTCAACGTATACCTCGGAAGGGTGTCGTGCACCAAGATATCCTCAAGATCGCATTGATGGGCCATTGCCAAGAAAATTGGGCTAGGACGAGCGAAAAATTGTGTTGATGAGCCAACACTGCAACAAAAGCAGAGATCAAAGTGCTGCACGACCACAATCCTGGTCTGACATGCTAATGTGATAATGTATTATCACTCCGTTCCTACGTGAAAATGACCATATCGCTAGTTGGTCTTAAAATGTCCTTTTCATTTGGGTGAAGATTTTGGGCTAACCAGTCTTTTTTGGTTTGTTCAAGCAATTCCACGCCCGTGAAAATACAAGGCGAGGCCCCGCTACAAGTTGGTTTATAGACCGTATGAACTATCGTTGTATTCCCCAAAAACCATAGAATTCACCACGTTATAAGTAAATTAGCAATCATAAACGGGAGAAACCGCCAGTCCACCTTAGGCAGGTTTGCTCCACACACCCCAGCTACTAAGAGGAACATTGATGTAAATTGATGTAAATTTACCAAATAAAGTACACTACTCACTGGATTGGTTAAAGGGGAAATCTACAGGAAACCATGGTGTTCCCCATCAAATATAGAGGTTTCCTGTAAATTTTCCCTTAAACCAATCCAGTGAATTACAGATGTAGAATCGCCGATTTCCACCCAATATTGCAATGATGTCCCCACAATGGGTTGGAGCAACTGTGATTGCTCAAGGTGGTCAAAAACACTTGTTAGGGATCATGATCAACAAAAACAGTAACCATACTGATTAAGTACTGGTTCAAATATTATAAACAACAGTATCAGGGTTTGCCTAAAAATGGTGTATCCCAAATCCATTGGTTCACCATCATATTTCCCATGAAATGGCCGTTTTGAGGGTATACCTCATTTTCAGACAGACCCATCATTAGTTTAAATACTGTTTTAATCAATTTAACCATGACATAACAACCATAACTGGGTTCATGCTCAACCCCAAACCCGGGATTTAGTTGTTTGGCTCCTTAGTCATTTGAAAGCATACTCCCAAAAAACATGAAGGTGGGTAAAACTGGCTACCATGAACCACCCATGACTGGGAATGGTAAACATACCACCTATAGATTTATGGTGGTGAGTCATTGGGGATGGTGTATGGCATTATTTTACTAACATTTGAGACTCCCAAGTGTGGGTCAAGGTAAAGTTCCTTTGGTAATTTGCCATAACCATAGAAAATTGTCCATTTAGATATACCCCCTTGATATTTAACATAGCCATAGCCATGGAGAATCCCCAACAAAAATGGAGGTTCCTAGCTGGGAAAATCATCCCCAAATTAGCCATGGCTTCCATGGCTTTGTGAAATAACCCTTAGATATAGATGATCTCTATACCATGATTTTGCTATGAAACATGGCGATGTTCCATACTAGATGGGCCCCCAAGTGTTTTCTGTTGGTTTTTACAACCCACTATAACTACAATGTGGGGCCCCCGTAAACGAAATCGCTGAGTTGGTGAACATAACTCGAATTTGTATGATTTATGGTATCTATAACTATAGTTAATGGGGTTTATAAACCAACTTATACCTGGGGGGCCCCACATTGAATAGTTGGTTGTATCCGCCCATGAAGCCTAGTCAACCAAATATGAACCAACTTAGCTATCGTTTGGGTGTCCACTCTTTAGCTATGTTAAATTGCCAGAACATAGACACACACACAATCACCTGAAAACCAAACCACGTCTTGCCTCCATGAAGGAAACCGCTGGAACAGCTGGAGTCTTGGTATGCATGAGGCAGCTTTTGATACCCTTTTTTTGGGGTGATATGGGGTTTATGAAGATATATATTTGTACCCAAAATCATCCAAGTCATTACACTGTTTTAGTACTGGAGCCCTTTTGGAGATCCCCTTGTAACAAAAACTTTAAGAAACTTGCATATACTATATTTATATAATTATATATATATATATATTCATATATAATTGTAGATACATACACATTTACATATTATGTTTACATGGGCATGCATGGGCATACATGTGCATATCCCAGGAAATCTTGGAAACATGTCTAAAGGACAATAAATGCGTAGGTTGTATGGGGGAATTTACTTGAATTTACCATTCATATTGGGGTTTGTGTTGAAATGGAGTTTACAGTAATGGCACTTTGTGGCCATTGAATGACGGGACGATGAGGCTTGAAATCATGGGAAGGAATGGACTACCCAAGTCTGAGTTTAGCAGAACAAGGGGATGTATCTTGATTCAGTTTTAGCAACTTTGGATAACTTTGGTACAAGCACCGATTCTTGCATTGCATGCTTGGATTTGCTTAAGGAAATCCAAACAAAAACATATTCCCATCGATTCCCCAAGTAGCGGATTTCCCCTTGGGAAAATAACAAATGATCTTCAGCAAATTCAAGTATCTGACCAATTAGGTGGCTCTGGCTAAGACGTGAGCTGCTAACACCAATGCTTTTGCCAGTGGTATTAAAAACAAAAACCTTGCATATTCATTGCCAATCTTAGATATTCTACAAAAAAAAATAGCTGGTTCGTAGATGTTCCCATCCATAGCAAAAAATTAAAGTACTAAAGTATCTAGTCAAGGTTGGGAATGTATTTCGCAATCTAGGCAACATTCCGCGCAGAACTAGGAGGATTCCGCAAGGAAACAGTTTCTCCAACCAAATCCGACCAACAAAGTACCTGGATTCTGTCGGTGCCGCTTCCTGTCGAGAGGATTCACATGTCAGAAAGAGGCAACAGAGAATAACGCGCTGGTCCTGCGCCTGATCTTGTCGTCGATCCACGGTCTTGGAAATGACCATGCCAATGGGATGGCACATGTCGAGGCTGAGGCAGACGGCGACGGCACTGGTTGACGTTGCCTCCATAGAGTGGCACCTGGACTCGGAACCTCGTAGAGAAAGTGATTGCACATTTGCTGCTGTTTGCGATGCCATCTCAGTGTTGAGTTTCTTCTCGTCTATACGGTGAAGCAAACAGCAAATGTGGCATCAGAATCATCAAATATGATTGGAGAAAGCTTCTTAACATTGGAACAAAGATCGATACAATACAAATCAATAAAATATACAAATGACAAATGACTACAAATGGGTCAAAAACATGGTTTACAATAAGGACTAAGAACATAAGAGTCTCAAAAGTCTCTACTTGGAAGTGCAGTTCCAGCTATGGGTGGATTTATAAACCATAGTTATAGGGTTATATCAAAATAACCTTATATGTTTTCTATTTCTCCAGCATGTTTCTACACATAGAAGTAACCTCAACTGCACACCCAAGTAACAAGTATTTAAGAGATGTGCAAACACAAACACACAAACATCTGTGCCCCACCCCGTGAGGGCTTTCAAGTTGAACCCATGACAAGAATGTCACTGCCATTTTGGTGAATCAAAGGGTCAGATACTCTGCAAGTAATGAATAGTTCAGAATGGGATATCACCTTCCCTAGTGTAGCAATCTTGGACATGATGTGTAGCATTGTCTAGCCAAAGACAAAACGATTAACCCATAGCCCCCAAAACCTCTACCAGTTTACAATAATATTCAGAATAATAAAGGATACGAATAAAGATACTAATCATGGACAACATCTTAGTACTGCAAACAACTATTCAAACATGAGCCAACAATCGCCAACAATCATTTATCAATTATATTGCATATGGGAAAAAAATCCCACAATGTGGGGCCCCCGAGTTATAAGTTGGTTTATAAACCCCATTAACTATAGCTATAAGTACCATAAACCACAGTGATTAGAGTTATGTTAGCCAACATAGCTATCCTTTGGGGGCCCCACATTCCCAAACCATATTCAAGGCCATCTTGGGATCATTACCCTCTGGTTATTTGACATCGCCATGGAAAATCCCCAACAAAATTGGAGGTTTCTAGCTGGGAAAATCATCCAAAATTAGCCATGGCTTCCATGGCTATGTTAGTCATAACCAGAGGGTACCCCGTACTAACCATCATTGGATTGGTTAATGGGAAAATTTACCGCTGGTTAAAATTGTCCCATCAACCAATCCATTGAAACCATCAACTTTCGTGAGGTCCCGCCAAGGCCCCCCTGTGCTATTCGAGAGACCATGGGCGCCACCGGGTCAGCTTGACCTAACATCGCTGGTTGATGTAGAACAAGGTGATGCCCGCCCACCGCCCCCCGGTTGTAAGATGGTTATAAACCATGGTAACTATAGATATATAATGATATATATATTTATCAATATTTATCAATATTTGCCATAAACCCTAGGTATTGAAGTTATGTTAGCATACACATCCACACAATATGTATGAGTATATTTGATGATGAAACAAGGCAAATTCATGGTCACACCCCTTTCAATTGTAATGTTTTCGCTTCAAATCGATAGCGCAAAAGTCCATTCTCATGCTAGTCCAAACTCCAAAGACAAGTTTCTTTATTTTCATTGGGGTTGGGCAATGCGTCTGGATAGATCCCATTTATGGATTGACAACCATCTTTTGAATCATTTATAACTACAATGTGAGACCCCCGCTGGAGGTGCTTCCATCCGCCAGCAATTTGATCTTGGATAATTTGGGATGGCCTTCGGTGTTTTTTGTTCGGGCAGACACGTTCCTCTACTGCATCTTGCGGTAGAGATGGCGGCGTCGTACAGTCGTTCCTATGGAACCACGTCGAGCAACCCAGCTGCGGTGGCACTGAACGTTGCGCTCGTTCATGGCTGGCATCCCTTGTGCTGACCCAAAACCTGTTCTTTATTTTACAAATCTTCCCTTAGCTAGCACGGCAGCAATCGGCACTTCGTAAGGAAAAGAGCAAAACACACCCTGCTGCGAACGCCAACAACACAGTTGGAAAGATACAGTGGCGGCAACCGGTGGAAGGCTGCGGGCACAAGTTTATTTTCGCAGATCAATTTGGGTACGCCGCGCGGAGATGATGGAGAAGCACACCTCATTCACAGTTGAGGTTGCAGTGGGACAAGGCTGCCACTGCGTAGTCGATTGCTTGCACCACAGATGGAAAAGTGCGCGCACTTTCCCTTGCAATGCTCGGCACAAGTTGTTGTGTGGAACAACGCACATATATAATATAATTTCATTCACAACTGGTCTTGCACCAATCGATGTTGCCAACCAAACGAGTTCGGGGATCATTGAGTTGGCCACAATCGTACCATAAACCATAGTCATTGGAGTTATAAACCAGCTTAGCCATCTAGGGCGCCCCACATTGTAGTAAAGAGTCTCAACTGTCAGGTTCTTTATCATTTAACCACAAAGGACTCTGATGGTGTCTTTCACTCCGACCTCTGGTGGTGACGACTCAAGATATGGTCCATTCTACCTTGCACGGTTTTGAAAATTGCCTGGTCTCCAAAAATAGGTATTAATAGTATATATATATATATCATTGTATATCTGTATGTATCATTGTATATCTGTATATATAACTATGTGTATATATATACGTGTGTATATATCATTGTATATCTGTAATAAAAGTATATATATATATATTATTATTATATTATATATATAATTATATGTTGTCTCCCTATATGGTAAACTATACCTCATGAAGTATTAAACTGCCCAACCATCCCAACCTAAGCTTAATGCTTATCTACGGAAACACCAAGGTATCGAGTGACGCTGAATGTAGGCACCTCAGGTAGTGCGTGAAGGGCGCGTGAAGGTCACGGGCGGTGAAGGCGGGGATGAGTCATTTCAACCGTAGGGACCTGTGGTGAGATGAAATTGGCTAGTAGCAGCTAATCTTAATGGATGTTTCATCCATTTTCATCCCCTGAAAATCCTGAAAACTGTACTTACAGGTATTTATCGAATCACTCTGGATCCATAGCCAAATCATTGTAATTGGACATCATATGACCTCCAAATCATTGTGGTTACAAACATCCCCCGGGTCTGACTGGGACTGGGTCCCAGGGTCGAAATCGCTTGGTCGTTTTTTATTTGGGAAGGCCTGGCGAACCATGTCCACTTGCTCCTACAATCCACCAACAAAAAACAAAAAAAAAGGCAACCACTTTGAACATGTGGCTCCCTGTCCAGTACTTGGAACAAAAAATCTGCCAGGAACTTAAACAAGATCAAACATGGTACTTTCCGGAACTTTCGAACAACTACTATGAGCCGGATCCCAGTCGTGGGGCCTGCCACCAAGAGACTGTCATCACACTCCTCTTGCGCTGCCAGCGTCGGCAGAAAGAAACCCAGCAATGCAACACCGGCAACACGCATCACGGTCATGCTGAGTCAAGGATTTCTTGACCTCACCCTACAGACCTTGACGGATAGCTAAAAATGGCTGCAGTCTAGACATCAACAGGTCGGATGTTCAAGTTCTATCAGACCAGAAATGGTGAGACAACAGGTTCGCCATGCATCAACTATTGATAGACCCCAGAATTGTATTAGTCTTGCAAAAAGGATCAGCAGTGCCAACTCTGCTATTGTATTTTGAACTAGATCAATTAAACAACCCAAAAGTTGAATCTGCGGACTCGACCAATTAACCTACAAGTAGATATTCCACATATTCACAACCAAGTACAATCAAAACACAAACCAGTGTGTAGTCACATCCCACTGGGTCAAACAATCAAATTTGTTGCTGCTCAAAACCACCATCATCATCCGTTGATACTGATTGGTTTTTAAAGGGCGGGCTTCCCACAACGGGTCAGTTCATAATATGTAACAAATAGTATGAAACCCCCATGACTTAGCAACCATCGATTTAGATCACATGCATCCACATTTTTAGTGCTGAACACCCGTATGTTTTATATGATGATTCAACCGTTACGCTCTGGTGTCATCGCTCACGTGGTTTGCTGGAAAATCCCTCCTGTATGGATAATCTTCCCACTGAAACCTCCATCGATATATAAGTGATTTTCCGTTGTCACGCTTGATGATACTGGAAGGCAAATCAACATAGAATCCCCAATCAAGGTGTGGATTTTGGTCTATACTCATTTCTTGGTGAAAACACCATCCTTATGGCTTAGAGCCTCAAGAATGGAGGATGGTCTGAAAAATGTTGATTTTTTCAATGGATTTTTGGATTCCTGGGTTCTAGACCCAGTGTTTGTCAGTCAAATTCGGATCTTTTGCTAGTAAATTCTGATTTATGCGTTTTAATTTCCGGTTTTTCTTGCTGAAATTGTCAATTGTCCTTCTTGATCACATAGCTTCTCCGAAATCTGCATTTTCGTAGCTCGAGAATCCCATCGATACTAAGCTTTTCCTTCAACACATCTCCGTTTGGGTTGCAAAGCCTGATTTCGTCAGTCAAATAACCATTTACGTTGCATCAATCATCCAACATTTTTGGTACGCCAAAAAGACTCCCCTTTGTAACAAGTGTGAAACAAATAACAATAATAACGATGATACTACTCACACAACTGTTTTTATTCTCATTAACTATCATTTTCCACATATGTACATATATTGGCATATTCTGTTCTATCCACACTGCGCTTGGTCTCATACACCTATTTGCCTATTTCTGATTAAATAAAGTAAAACATCTGAATATGCCAGGACTATACCCTGAATGACATAGCCAGAAACATGGTAAAATATCCATGTGTACTTGGGGGTGCAGTTGCGGTTACTCATGCGTACAACTATTGAAACAACCCCCATAAGCTGCAATGTTATCGCGGCAAACTATAGTGATTTATTTTCACCACTTCTTTGTGGAATTTCACCCCCAGCCCAGGTAACATTGCAATTATATAAATCCCATACATCCAGCACAACCCACCATTTTCTCCATTTTGTTTTGGTTTTAATCCATGAGATTGCCATTATGCTGGATGTATGGAATAACTTCGGAATAACAAAATAATATGATCCAGCACAATAGTAACATCGCTGAAGTTTCCGTGTTTTTGGCCACTATATCAGTGGAACTTCACAGCAATTAATAACCCAGTATGCCAATTATCATTGTGAATCTTAGATAATTACCTTTCAAATAATCTAATTTTTAGTTGGTTAGAACAACATTTTACCATTGATAGCAAAAAATATATATAGCAAAATCTTAAAGGACTAGTTCGTATCTAACCAAGGCTGACCCAGATATGCTGAAGTAATGAATCCAGCACAAATACTGCCATTGCCTATTGAATCCACCTATGTCACCCTATTCCCTCCAGCAACGAAAACGCGCCAGCACCTTGTCGTCGCCCCGGATCTGGAAGTCCTCGTGATTTTTTTTCGGAGGAGAAGTGGACATAAATGATTTACCCTTTGGTTATTTAGCATAGTCATGGAAAATTGCTAATGTTGGATGATTTTCCCATTAAAATCTCCATCTATAGGGGATTTTCCATGGCTATGTTAAATATCCAGAGGTATTTATTTGGTCAACTCTTGGTGAGTAAGTATCACAGTCAACCATTCAAGTGCTAGTGATTGAGTACTATGTGGTGATTAAGTGGTTCCTGATTTTGTTGGAAAGTTATGGAAGGCAGTTTCTACTAATCAACCAGCCAGTACGGGAAGGACACCTATGATTGCTATTGTTCCAGTTATAAGTGGATATACATATATATATATATATGGATATATGATATATAACCATAGTTATAGGAATTATATCCCAACTTGTGGGGGTTTATAGCCATGATTTCAGCCATTTGTAACCTCAACTGCATCACCAAGTATAAAGTTGCACAGGGCGGGGCCCCCAAACGATAGCTCAGGTGGTGAACATAACTCCAATATCTATGCTTTATGTTAATGCTTAATAGCTATAATTTACCCTCTGGTTATTTAACATAGCCATGGAAAATGACTAATTTTGGATGATTTTCCCATTAAAACCTCCATTTATGGGGGATTTTCCATGGCTATGTTAAATAACCAGAGGGTATAATTTATGGGGGTTGTAAATCAACTTATAACTGTGGTTGGGCACCTTGTATGGTACAACTTCAGAATGATGTTGCACGGCGTGTAATACTGTACATTTTGTATACACCTAAAGTGGACATCAACGGACACAAACAAAATATGGTACCGCATATTTAAATGTATATATTAATCATGTGATCAATATGTGAAGTCATTCTGTAGGGAATGACAATGTGATACACACATATATATGGTCTTGTATATATATATTATATACTATTATATACTATTATATACTATTATATACTCGTCGGCAGTCGGCCCACCATCGCTAGTCTTTCCAGTGCCCAACGCGGCTAAACGAGGAGCCAGCTTCGATTTGCAGAGAGGGCCACCCAAGTTGCAGATGGTGTGCCACAAATTCCAAGGGGAAATAGCATGGTTGGCAGAGTTACGCCACCATTTGCCTTGCCTCAACTTCTCGACGGAGACCGGGTCGTTCTGCTGGCCCCGCTTCATGTTGGTGTGGTCTGTAAATTTGATTTTGTCCCAAGTGTTTCGGGTTTTCATGTGCCCTCCGTTGGGAATGCTCCAACCCGCCGTGAAATCTTGTTTTTTGGTCAGGGGGAGGCAACTTTCAACCTGTCGAAGACATCAATGTCTTGATACCCGGTAGGGTAAAAAGACTCGTCGTACCCATGCATGTTGGATCGCAACCATCCTAATGTTAGGTATATGATTAGGTTTCCCACAGGTTTTTTTACCAACAACAGTTCGGATGAAGTTCATATAAATGATGGTAGGTTGATGGTTGAATATATATATATATACATATATATATATATATATATATGCACATGATAGGGGTTACAATTTGGTCATCCACAGATTAGAGACTGAGCCATTTTGAGAATCCCATTCAAAACCAAGCCTGATGATCAGTCATTCCAACTGCCAGACATGAGAGGAGCTAAATCTTCACTGCACGACAGGTTGAATTGTTTATGCTGTACTGGGACTACAATATATATGTGTATATATATATATAATACATGTCTATATGTGCCTGACATGTTACATAAATTGATAAACACACCTTAGGCTTACACGCAACTACTTGAACTTGGGCCTCTCGCCGCAGCAGCACTGGAAGAAAGAGAAGAAGATCGTGACCAGTTCACTACTCTCAGGGACCTCTTCTTCAGAAGGAACTCTTTCTGCTTCCTCAGGGCCAGTAGATGTAGCTTCGTCAGATGTCCCGGAGCTCGCACTGTTCTCAGCCGTAGTAGATGTAGCTTCGTCAGATGTCCCGGAGCTCGCACTGTTCTCAGCCGTCTGTGGTGCTCTCAGAAACTTGATCCAGAGGACAAAGTGTGTCTATAAAATGTGTCCGGAAAATCACTTGGAGAATCCAAAGGGTAGATTGAGCAAGGGTCAAACTATGAAAACAGGTGCGAAACCAACATCATAGGCAATGCAATCAAGACGAATGACAATGCCAATGAAGGAACAGGGGGTGCGAGTCAACCCGCACGCTCTGCAGGACTAAGCACTCATCAAATAGGATTATATAGGAATATATTTCACGCAAGTAAGGTTATATACCACTGTAAATGTGATCTTTTCAGCCAGTTATAACTGGCTTGAGAGATGTAACTACACACAATCAATGTTTTTTCACGTCGCCAAAACCTGGGCACAATGGTGCTCCTTCAACCAGAAACCACTCATCACAGTGCCAGCATCAGAGGCGAAGACCACCTACGGTGACCGTGGATGACCGGGACAAAGGGAGAGCATGGCAATATGGCGAAGCTGAACTATCCATGTGTTGGATTTGTTAAAGTAATGATGATCTATATCATATCCCACTAATACAGGGGTATATAAGGGAGATACTTGGGATAATAATGGTGAATAGTGGTTAAGAGCCATGCATAGTGGTTAAGGTCATTGAAATCCCATCCCTCGTACATGCGTAATTCTTCGTTATTTGTATGGTCCCGTCATATGTGATTTCAAATGCTTGGTTATAAAGCCTACAACTATGTCTACATATCCACTTTGAACTGGAACTGCACCCCCAAATAGTAAGTAGTGTATCTGTTCGGAGGATGCCTAGTGTACCACATTTGGCTTTAGAACGCCTATCAATGGACCATTCGCTGGTCTTATCCAACGAAATTGCAAAGAGTATCTATCACAATTTTAGGTGGAACCAAGTGTGATCGCATGGAAGTAATGTGCAATCCAGGAATTCCTGGAAGGTGCCATCCTGAAGCAATGATTGCCATTTGGTGGCGGGTGCAGCTGAGATGTCTGAGGTCATAGGGTCGAACTCCGTACAGCGACCATCGATGATGTGTCTACGAAGACCATTGCAGTACCCGCAGAATTGACCATCCACTCTGACAGCCTCTGCGGCCAGGCGGTCGGTTTTTCTTTGGCTTCCAGCGAGCTGCTCCATCAATGGGTTGGCGATGCCAAGTGTGGCTGAATGTGGGGGAATTCTCACATTTCACTCGCTCAGCAATGCTGTCAAGTAGCCGAGCAACTTGCAGCTCCTCTAAGAGGTCCTGCTGACATGAAGCTGATGAGATTGGCAGATGTCCCTGTAGAGGTTGCGCCGCAGTGGGCGCAGGCGGTTGACCCTTGAAGTGAATCCTGTGCACTGTTCCAGTTGTGCATCTGCAAGACAAATTGTTTTGATCTCGTTTCTTGTTTTTTCATTTTTTGCCCACTCTGCCAACCCGAAATCACTGAGGAATACGAGGGAAAACCCGTCATCACAAAAGATTTATCTGTAGATCTTTTCTCATGAGCATGGCATTGTGACATGGCACATATACGTTATACGATATGTTGTTTGGAATTTCGATCATCAGCATCGTTTGTATCCCAAGTTTTCCACATGTTTCCACACCAATCTTGATAAAACCCATAGGCACCGAAGCCTCCGAAAATCGAATGATAGGCACCGTTTAGAGCATACACGGTGAGGCCCCTTAGGCAGCTAAATTGGTTTATAAGTTGATGATTTCTATGGTGCAATGTGGGGCCCCCCAGTTCTGTGAATGTTGGTTTATAACCTCCATGAATACTATAGTTGTAAATACCATAAACTATGGCTATTGGAGTTATAAACCAACTTAGCTATCTAGGGGGGCGGCCCACATTGTATGGTCTATGGGGGATATGAACATGGTATTTACGGGGGTATAAACCAACTTAACTTATAAGTGGGGGGGGCTCACCTCGTAGAAAAGATAATCTTAATTAAACAAATACAAGTGATAGGTAAGTTGCTTTATAGGGCTAAGGGAGGGGAGTTAGGGTGTCTGTATCTACAGTTGCCTTGGTATGAAAAAAATCATCCGGTGACTATAACTTATATACCTCATCCCAGTTTTAGGGGCAAATACAGCTGCAGAATAATTCACAAACCACAAGGGTTTGTGTGAAAATCCCAGAGTCTCTAGTCTCTAGACCCTGTGTGAAAATATAATTCTCCTTACAAACAATCGTCAGTTTGAAAAGTTTTTGTCGCATTTTTGCACCAACCAAAATGGGAATGGTGACTATTCTGACTATTCTTGTGGACACCTCATCGAATGATACCCCCCCTCATCGCATTGCGGTGCTCATTGTGGTTGCTCTCTGTCTCTGGGCAGACTCTCGTGATGGCTGAATTCTTATTGGGGGTCTCCGCTTCCACTCCTATCGACCCTCATCAAATGATATGTTCTATCTCTCTCTCCCCCCATTCAGGCTCTCTACATTTAGATCCTTGCATCTTCAAATCTCGTAGGGCGGAGTTTTTCAAATTCCCAAGTCTATCATCAACCAACATCAACCATCAGCAGCATCATTTTTGTTGGTTCACTCCTGTACCATGTTTTTTGTTCTTCCAACTACCCCCTCCCCTTTCGCCCTTCCATCCACCTCAATGCGGGCATGCTGTCCTGAAGAGGAAACTGGCTTGTTTTCAATTCAGGAGATGGATAATCAGTGATAATCAATGGCTGGGTTCAAGGCACATGTCATTCAAAAACACTGCTTGGTGGCTTTACCCCTCCAAACAAAAATAGCTTTCTCAACGAATCATCACAAGTAAGGGATGAAACACAGCAAAACAATCACCACCCCCAATCATAACATGATTTTGTTACGCTTCCAATAAACGGTGATTTTCATGGACTTCCTGAACGAGTTTTGAAAGTCTCCAGAAAGAGATGAAAGTCTGAAAAATAGCAACCGTGCGCCCAATTGTGCAATGTGGCCCCCCCCCCCCCAAGTTATAAGTTGGTTTATAAACCCCATGAATATCCATGAATACTATAGTTGTGAATACCATAAACATCCATAAACCATACTTATTGGAGTTATGTTCACCAACTTAACTATCGTTTGGGGGCCCCACATTGTGGGACAATCAAACATCTTTAGGAGCACAGAGACCACAATCAGCTTGTCTGATATGACACCGCGGGAGCGCATTAGAGCACAATGATCTGACAATTGTCCTTGGGACTATAGAGACCATCTGACAGTGGAAGGTCTCACATTTGATCACATTTGTATCTATTTTATGTGGTAAACCCAATCATAATGGGAATAGAATGAATGGGATAGTATGAATCAAACAAGATCATAGAGGGATAAACATGGATAACTATGTGAGAACCATAGAATGAACCATCCTCAAGTTTGAGGTTCATGAAATTGGGTATACCCCTCTTTGGGATGATGTAAAATAACCCCTGCAAGGTTGCTGAATGAGATGGTTTATTAGTGATTGGATTCACCACATTGCAGGTGATTTTCCTCTTAAAGATCAGGGGTTTCATTGCCAAAGTCTAAATGCCACAAGTGTTCCCAAGCTGAAGTATCTTCCGAAATCGTCCACAAACCGACGTCGCCGCAGTCCCCCGCTTCGGTTGAAACGTCCTGCGTACTTCTGCAAGGAAAACTGCTGCAACGTGAAGTTTTCACCACTGGAACCTACCAGGCTGGCGTGGGTCTCTTGGACTTGGAGCATGGCAGGATTTGTCAATGGTGCTGCAACAACATCATAACCCATATGGAGATGGGGGTACCCAAAAATGGATGATTTATAATGGAAAATCCATCTATAAATGGATGATTTGGGGGTACCCCTATTTTAGGAAACCTCCATATAACCCATATACATTCACCGAGCTTTACAACCCAAACGGCACTAAGAGACTAAGAGTTCCAATATTCCGGTTCCATTCCGGTGTTCAGGGACAAGAAAACAACGCAGCATGTTCTGACCCAGAGATTGAAACCCAACAAGGTGACACTGCTGTTGGGAATATGAGTACATGTGTTACATACCTTGGGTTTTATCGCATAAATGCACAATTGCATATACATAACAAAACTAAAAAGTAAATACATATCATACAAAGTTAGGAAGGAAAACGATGATGAAACCACTAGGCTTAGGGGTACCCCATTTTCAGACACACCCATATCATATGGAGGTTTCCTAAAATGGGGGGTACCCCCACATCATACATTTTTGGTTGAGATTTTCCGGAATTTCCATTAGAAACCATCCATTTTGTGGATTCTCCATTCTAAGAAACCACCATATGGGTTCTTAGTCCGTTTGAGAAAAGATGCACATGCACAGAACCGGTAGCGAAGAGCGCCTGTCCATCCCTCCATGCTCTTGCAATCCTTCTGGTAGCCCTTGCTGTACGGTGCGCGGATGCCACTATTCCCGAAGGCGGCCTTGGAGCGGGGTGATCCCAGCACCTGACTGACAAGGAAGCCTAAGGTTTCAAGCTAGGATATCATTCACCATTCACTTCAAGGACAAAAAAACTAGCTCCACATCATGGCCAATGCTCTATACTCCGCAACAGACAGGTCTTTTGCTGCTTAGATTAATATATAACAATCTGCGGGAAACAAAAACAAAGTATAAAACTATAACATACAAGTACATTCTTTTGGGGGGTCATATTAATATGCCTGCTGATTATTCATGGCTGATATCCCCACCTCAAGTAGTGATCGCGGTAACACCCCACCAACAAAGCATCTCTATTGATTTGAAATTCCATATTCGTTGGTTCAATAAGGAACTATTTTGGGATATGTTGGACGCTTCCCCTTGGTTTAATAAGCAATTCATACCTCCGTTCATACCACTTGCGTTGTAATACCATCCCGTCCGGGGGGCCCGCCCCGCATTAGTCCAAGTCGCGACGGCATCGTGGCTGCGATTGTCATAACCTCCATGAGGCTCCAAAACAATGACCTGCAAGAAACCCTCAAAACTTGGTGGTTGGATCACAGAAAAATCACATGAGATCTGAATCCATCTGGGTTTTAGGCTATATCCACACTTTGGTCGGCTAGATCACCATACCCATTGTATCCCATCAAGGCTATATTTCTTATCAGAATGAAGTCATTTGGGGGTGATTCTCCGAATCCAATTCCCATCATTCCAGATGACGAACCATGATGCGAGGGTCTGTTTACTTCATCCAGATGAGATGGCGCCATCTACAAAGTTTGAGTCACTAAGATCGGCCAAGTGGCAAAAGGCTAATTTGACGTATATACCCTCTGGTTATTTAACATAGCTGTGGAAAACCACCATCTTTTATAGGAAAATCAATGAAAATCAGCATAAATCATCTATAAATGGGCCAATTGTCCATGGCTATATTAAATAACCACTGGGTAATTCTCAAATTTGTCAGATTGGAAAGAGCCAAAAATTCATCAGAATGCGAGCCATGAAAAATGTTCAACATAGGATCGGAGCCGGAACACTGTGGACAACTACCAACGAAATGTCCAGAAATTTAGCTATCAATTTAGCAGAATCAAATCAACAACACACAGTCAGAATTCTCGCTATCCGTTCCCCAAATCCTGCAAATCTAACCACCTACCCTCCATTTGAAACCTTAAATATAATGTTCTAATGTGTTTTACCCCATTATCTTGGTACTTTTACCATATTTCGGTGGTATATGGAGGGCCCCACCAAAAGAGAAAATGAACATACCCGGTAATCAAACATGGTTTGCTGGAAAATCCCATAAGTATCATTTTGCCATGTCCATATCGTGGATTTCCCAGCCCTGGAGCTGATGACGCCTCATCTCCATGGGCATGCTGGTCAGCATTTTGGTCTGAGTAGATGTGCACACGCACCTGCCGTTTCGTTGGTCGTGTTCCCGTTGGGTGGCCATGGCCAATCGACCAAACAGTTGTAAGCGGGATGAGCTAACTTCTGCAACTAAACAAGGTTATGAGCCAGTGATAAGTGTTAAGGGCTGTAACTGATTAAGGGCTGCAACTGAAATGACTGTGATAAGGAAAAAACGCATTAGTCTACACCAAACAAAAGTTTAACGAATCAGACTTTGCCCGTCTTAGAGTCTTAGAATGTCTTCGATACTGTGCAAAAGAAAACATGTTTTTTAAAGCTGCAGGTATCCCTGAAACGAATAGAAAGGCTTTGAAGTCTTCGCGACACCATTCACCAAAGTGTACTTAGGCAACTTCAGGTCACAAAGGTGGCCTAGATGGAAAATGTCCATCAAAAATGGAGGTTTTAACGGATAAAAATATCATACATATAAATGATGAATTTTCCTTAATGGGGGTACCCAAAATGGATGGTTAATGGAAAATCCTATTTAAAAAAAAAAAAAACAATTTTAAAACGGATGATTTCGGGATACCTCCATTTCTGGACACCCCCAAATGATGGATTTTCCATTGCCACAGCCACATTTGATGACGCCAGAAGGTAAACAATTTCACCCCATTGATTTCTGAGACACTTTTTCAACGCTTGTTCAAACTGTCAAAACTATTTCCAATTCCAGCTGGTTCCGAATCCTATTGATTCCACCCACTTCAACTCCGAAACAACATTTGGGTATGTGTCAAAATTAGGTACCCTTGTAGGATGGTTAAGACTAAACATAGACTAAAATCTGTGGTCCCAGGTCTTAAATGTTGACCCATACCCATTTCAGCAAGATTGAAGGATCTCTCAAATGCGCCTGGAACCGATCCGAGAAAAAAGTATGACTAATGCACAAGACCCCCATCTTTGCAATCCCAGCTTGGAATAGTTCTCAAATCTAAGTCCTTCATCATTGAAATCCAGAAATGGCATGAACTGGGGCCATCAAGGAGATGGGAAAACGGGAAGTAGAAACTGATGGGAACATGATTTTAGAAACCGTTCTATGGATTCCATTGAGAAAATGGGCATACCATCAAGATAACAAGCTTAACTATTTTAATGGAGAAGATTAGATTCTAAACCATAGGATTCTAAAGTACCATGGAATACCATGGATTTTGGGGGTGTTGTCTCCCGTTCTTCTTGGACAAAGCCCAGCTCGTGCTATCCCTAACTTGCTGGGCTACCTCTGGCCCCTTCAGCCTCAACGGAACAGGTGTCCCCGGGACAACTACCATAATCCCCCTATCACCTTTCAGTAGACATGGCTCTGAACAATCCGTTCAACCGCTAAATCGAACCAGCAAAAACGCTGATTTACATGTCAAAAGCATGTAAAAACCCATGGAGAATCCGTGAAACATGGATCTAACCAACCAAAATATACGAAAAATATCGAAAAATGCTGATTTACCATGACTATCCATGACTTAAGCACCCAAGCATCTGGTTTTCACCAACACTTTTGGACAAAAAGACGCCGCCATTTTTCGACAGTGGGTGCCTGCACACCGTCCCAACCATCCAGCTCGCAGCCGTGCTCCGTCTTGGACATGAAACCCTTTTCCTTGGGCTGCAATTTAAGGCCCCCCTGGTTTTAAGTTGGCATATAAACCCCGTTAACTATAGTTATATCATGTTAAATCTATTTTTATTCATGAGTTTTATAAGTATCAAGCACCATAGCTATTGGCGTTGAACACCACCTGAGCTATCTAGGGGACCCCACATTATAGAGGACCATCTCATCCGAAGTCGTTATAATCCTGGGTTTGCTCAAAGGGCCATTAAAAAAACACACATGTACCAATATTATGTAGACTTCCCAAATATCCAAATGGATCCAAATGGTGGATTCACCAACATATCAAGCAACAAAACATCTTCATCAAATCCAAATTATGAAACACCTGGTGATAACATGTTTCAAATTCCGAATTCGCACAGCCACCACATGTTTGAGTCGGTGAACCGTGGCCCTATAGCCACGATTGGTGGGATCATCCTCGAAGTATTGGGATGATCCAGGGAAGGCTTTTGCAAGAAAACATGTTAACTTTAGGACAACATCGTCATCAAACATGTTATTTTAAGGGAAACCCAACAATAAACCTTGCTGGCCTGGATCATTTTGGGGATGTTTTATATATACCAACCATTTAAGGTGATCTTGGGGATGGTTTATCATTGGGCTTACCACATGAGATGTAGGTTCCTGTAAACCTTCCCTTAAACCAATCCAATGATTATAGATGCTTTGATTCATGTTTAAGTATATATGTCCGTCAAAAATGGCAAAAGAAGAAGTAAACTAACCTTCAGCCGTTAGTTTACCCACAGATCCTATCTCAACATTTCTTTCTGGTTGCATGGCCATGACTGTTGATGATTAAGAGTACACTGGTTAGCATCCCCATCATAATTCATGGTTGACCCAAAAGAACATCAAGAAACCGTCTTTCTGTTTAACATCTCCAAATCATTCGGCAAAGTTACACTTGTTCAAATGGTATTCTGTCGAGTGAACCATTGATATCTACATAGCAGCCCTTTACATGCACATGATTTTGCTCCCTGCGCGAGGGAAACAGCTCTGTGCCACCTGCAAACTCCGATGCGCGGGGTCCCAGGGGAGGTGCCCATCCCCGCAAGGCGAGCTCTTCACCCGGATGCATGTCTGCATGGTATTGATGGCAAGTCAATGTCGGCAAAACCACTGAAGCGATTGAAACAGAACTCGTCATGTGACTTCACTTTCCTTGTTGGCAAGTCCGAAGATCACAGGTTGGAAAGTACTGCAAAGGACATAAATCTCCATATTGAGGGGTAATCTGAACAATTTTTGGATAGTTACCTTTCCGTTCATCATCATTCCTAGTGGTGTCGCACTGAGGACACTAAATTTTGCCCAGACATTGCAATTGTTGGCTGTCTATCCCATGCGTCTCCTCATTGTATATCCCCAAAAAATTGGTTGAACTTCTATTCCCCCAGAAAAGATCCTCAAACTTGGAGGATCTTCTCACTTAGCAAGTTAACAACCGTGGTGATTGTAAGTTGAAGAACCGGGCAAATACAAGTTATTAATGAGTTTTTGAAGTCCCCAAGCGATATTGAATTCCCCCAGTAGATACTGATAAACCCTAATTGAATGAACCAGACTTATGGAACTTGATTTGAAATCCTCAATTCCTGTTTTTTGCTCCGCCAAGTATTCCCTTCTCCGTCCTTCCTCCTAATATGAACTGCCCTCCAAAGAATCGTAATGGATCTACTCGGTTTAGCACTGGATCCTCTTTTTTTTTAAGTAAAACATCGTCAGCAAATCAAAGTGAATTTGTAATTCACTGACAGTAAAGATAAAAAACACATTAGCAAAATCCCCATTTTTTACTACAACATCTTGAACAGTTTCAGGTTATACCAACTATACACAAAACATCACAAAACCATATATTAAGTAATGTGGTAAATCCAATGATAAACTGTCCCATTGACAAACCATTTGGGGTTCACATTACATCATCCAAGTCATAGGGGTAAACCTCAAACTTGTGGATGTTTTATTCCCCAGTTGTCCGACTATGATCCCTTATTCATCCATATCATCCCATGAAAATCCTACTATCCCATTTATGATTGGGTGAATCCTACCTAATATAGCCAATCATAAACCTCTATTGGGGGATGGTTTATCATTGGATTTACCTCATGATGAACTAGTGATTCACTGTCTGTATCAATGATGAAACACCCTGGGATTTGGGGTTTCCCCGAAATCTCGAAGGACATGTGGCTTTGTCTGAAAATAGGGTACCCCCAAATCCATTGGTGAACCATAGTTATCCCCAATGAAAATTGTAATTTGCTCTTACTTGTGCTGAACGTAGGGAATGGGGGTTGCTGGGATGATTATTCATGGTTATTATAGGTCATTCCCCCATTCCCTACTAAGCACAAGTAAGTGGTGGGTATACCATATGGAGGTTTCCTAAAATAGGGGTACCCCCAAATCATCCATTTATAGATGGATTTTCCATTATAAACCATCCATTTTTGGGTACCCCCATTTTAATTTCCCCCTTCCCAGATCTCTGGTCCGAGCATCGACCGCCTCCAGTTGCCACCAGGCCTGAAAACTCAGCGAGAGATTCTTCGCCTGGCGAGCACAGAAAATCCTGGGAGAAGTTTGTAGATTTGGGGATTCATTTCATCAGATTCACCGGAAAATAGCTGCTCAAGTTGGTTTGTAACTACACGATAATATGATAATATGGGGACTTATGGTGGATACATCATGTGATATAGCCTCTGGTAATTTAACATAGCTATCGAACATTGTCATTTTTGCTGATTTACCAACTATAGACATAAAGATATTCCATAGGTATGTTAATTTACCAAAGGTATGTTAATTTACCAAAGGGTAATCAGCAAACATTTCCACCATCGCATAGTTCCAAAACAAATCTATATAATTCTAGTCAATTCTTCTGTGGATTAACACAAAACGCTGCCAAATCCACTGATTCTCCAACAAGTTTACAGAAAAAGGTGTAGGCTATTTTTTTTAAAAAAAGTGAGGGGACTGTTGTGAGCGGCAGAAAATTGCATTGGTTTGCAAATCTTAAATACAATTAATCCAGATATGAACAGATTGCACTTTTTAGCATATACTTTCCACCCAGCTATGTACAAAAACATTGGCAAAAATCCAAAAGGATTCCAAAAGGTAAGGTGTTTATAAAGAAGCTCTTGGATGTAATCTAGTTCCATGCAATCCCCATGCAAAACTATATTTTTGTTTAAGAGTCACCTTGTGAATTATGTTGATCTTGATTATTGAATGCAATGTAGTAAATACATCAGAGTCAGAAGGGAAAGGATCATTATAAATACACACAATTCAGGAAGAAAAATATTGAAATATATTTGCACCTTAATAGCATTGACATAGTTGCAAGGTTCCTTCCACTATCCCGTGCAAAATATCACGTTTTTTTCTCAAAAATGCTGGATTTCCCTAAAACGAAGTACAGCCTTCCTTTGAAGGGGATACATGTTTCTGCAATATGTAGCATGAGTTCAACATATTGCAGTCCTGTCCTAAATGCAAAAGGGGATATATGTTTCTGCAATACGTAGCATGAGTTTAACATATTGCCTTCCTGTTCTAAATGTAATATTAAATACAACAATGAAGCCTTCCCTGCTTGCAAAGAAGCATTTGTCATGGTTCTTTTGCAATATTTTTTCAACAAGCAATACCCCTACAAATTAGGGAGGAATCCTTTGAAAAATGCAGCATTCCTTTTGAAAAAGGGCACGTTTTTTTCCAAATGATATATATAATATCTCGTCAAATAGGCAATATTCCTGTACCATATGTAGCGTGCGTTTGGAAATTTGCAGCCACTGTTTTAGAACCATGCCATTTTGGACACACCGAGGTCACCATCAAATTCATGCAGATATATCCCCAAATATTACCATTTTTGTTGATTGATTAATTCCCAATTCCATATGTTCTTGTTGCTTAAATCACCCTGAACATGGAATACAGCCATGATTTAATGATTATATCGTTGAACATGAAGCTTTTATGGGAACATACTTAAGCTACAAACAGTGGATTTTCAGTTGCCGCGTGTAATCACACTGGAGGGCCAATCACATGAAATCCTCACCTTAGTGACTTAAATCCTATCAAATCTCAATAAATTCCATCAATTCCCCAATGTGTTATAAATGCTAGCCCCCATAAAAAGAAATACAATTTAGCATCTTTTAGCTACAAATGATGTTTTCAAGAGATGACAATGTTTTCTGTAAATCCATTACCAAACTGTCACACAATGTGGGGCCGTGGGGCCCCCTAGATAGCTAAGTTGGTGAACATAACTCCAATAACTATGGTTTACAAACCAACTTAGCTATCTATGGGGCCACACGTTGTGTAAAGCCATGACCTTGTCATAGCCATCCCAACGCTCAAAAAAATCCTCCACCGCTCCTCCGGCAACTTCACCATGGGACTGCGCAAGCCCTCGGCGGCCAGGCTCGGGTAGAAGCCGTTGCGGTTCACGGTCCAAGCCTCGCAAGTGAAATGCTTCGGGGCACCCCATGGGGGATGGGAAAAATGGGGAATTCACCTAGAAAAATAGGGAAAAAATAGTAATGTGGGTAAAACAAAGCCATTGCCATAAACCATCCCCAATTTCACCATAAATAGGTGGGATTTCAACCCTTCCCAGCCATGGGTGGTTTATGATTGTTTTACCCACATAGTAGAAAATTGGGATCCAGTATGCCAAAAGGGCCGGAGAACTTGAGATTTAACCCACAAAAAACTCGTGGGCACTATGGAGATTCATCCAACAAACATGTTGGTTTATAATTGATTTGTGCAAAGTGAGTTTGTTTATAACTAGGACAAGAGATCTATGGGATAGACAAATCAATTTACAAAACAATCTCTAGGACACAGTGAGGTAACATGGCTGCAATATGGGAATTGTTACAGTTAATGTGAAAAAAAATCAAACCAACCAAACCCATCGCTCCATATAGTGCGACATATATATATATATATATAAATAAACAAACCATAACATAAACGATACGCGGACGCCATGAAACTTCCGAGTTACTTCGCAAACACCGCAGTGAAACTTCTCAAATAAAAAATCACGCATCCAAAAACGCAGTGGCCATGCTAATCTTCAAACGGAAACTGACATCTGTGAAAACAACGGCCATCAATGAAGCCCAACATGTTTCATTGCAGCTGCATGCTGCTGAATGTCTCAAGTCCTCCTTGAGAGGCATGGCTAATGTAGCCCAAGAAATCACAGCAACCAAGCATGCTGTATCTCCCAACCAAGCATGTTGAATCTTCACCTCAGGGAGCAAGTAAACGCTGTAAGCGATTTTCCAGAGCCACTCTTTGACGCTGGTAGCCGTCGCAAAAGGCCATGATAACGGGGCGAAGTCCTGCCAGATGATTAATCACTGGGTGTAATGGTTCTATGTCTTCTACACGCTCCTGCAGCTCGTCTAGAGCAATCACGAACTGCATGCCTTGTTGGTAAAGGCGGTCGCATTCAAGGATTTGTGACAGGATGGCCATAGCTTGGACAGCTCTCAACCTGTTGGCCCTGTCCATCACTTAACAGGAGCCAGATAAAACACGAAATGAAGCCTCCCGTAAAGCCAAAAGCAAACGGGAGGAACCAGTTGGAAATACGAAAAGGATACGAATCCGGTCTCCACCACGAAGAATGAAAAGCGATGGATCCACGGTGATGCGCAGCAGGCATCAAGATATGAAATTTGGTTCGAAACTCAAGGTGTGGGAGGGAGGGGAGTTTTGACAGAATTTAATCTGTCCTTTTCCCACCCACCCTCCTCTTGAGAGATAAGATTCGGATATTCCACAGAATGATTGATTCTTTCATGAGTCACCAGTCAGATTGTTACACTTCTCGATTTGTGTTCATGCAGCACCGCTGTGACAAACTGACATCACTGAACTCTCATGAAATATATCAATCATATTATATAACATTCACATGACCCAGCACAAGTACGTACATGTTCATGTGTGACATGTGGACATGTGAAACTTCCGGAATGAACTCGGCACACAAGAAAGCAAGGTTTTGTTTCAAAAAGGAAACAAGGAAAACTTGAACACTTCTCTTAAGTGCGTGTCATTCTGGCACAGGGTGCATGCTAATCTTCTTAGCACTGCCACAGGTACTTGCCACACAAAACATTGTTTTTGCACAAATGGTTGAATAAGAGTTTGAAAATTTTGACACAACCAAAAATGTTGTTGATCACTTTAACTGTAAAACTTTAAGAATCTTCGACTCAGAAAAAGCATAGTGGATACATCATACAATGTGGGGCACCCCACTTATAAGTTGGTTTACAAACCCTATTAACTATAGTTATAAATACCATAAACCATACTTATTGGACTTGTGTTCACCAACTTAACTATCGTTTGGGGCCCCACATCATATGATATATCTATAGTTGGGATTTATACACCACAGCCACCGTGGGATTATCTCCATTCCTTGGCTGGTAGGGTTGATATATGTTGATATGATTAAAATGGCGCACACTTGAGTTATATATATATATATGTGGGGTTCCAAAAAATGGTGGTACCTCAAAATGGATGGTTTAGAATCGAAAATCCTATGAAATGGATGATTTGGGGATACCCCCATTCTAGGAAACCTCCATACTACCGAGGAAAGGCACCCAGCGGCAGTAATACTATGACCTGGCAATCAACTTCGCCTTGACCCTTGACCCTAGAAGGGCCGCAGTTCAAGATAGTGTACATGCTCCCACCATCTCCGACTTATAAATAAGTCAGTTGGCTTGAACGTGTTGGAGAGGAAGACTGAAGTAAGCCCAAAGTGGTCTCCTCAACCCAATTTTGAAGCGAGTCTGTGGCAAAAAAAGTGTCCCTCAAATCATCTACAAATTCCAATGAAGAATACAATATTGCACATGTTTCATATTCTCGTTTTCCATAGAATTTATGGTTTACAATGGTACAATGTGGAGCCCCCCAGTGATGTTTATTGGTTTCTAAACCCCATGAATACTATAGTTATAAGTACCATAAACCATAGTGAAATTGGAGTTATGTGGCCCCCAACTTAGCGACTTCGTTTACGGGGGCCCCACCTTGTAGCTTTCCCATATGAACAGTTGTGAATTTATGGCTAGCCCTAAACCCATTTTCGGACCACTCCGACGGTGGCCTTGCCAATGCAGCCAGGTTTGAGCCGTTCGCAATCATCTTGATGCCAAACATTGCCCTGGCCACATGGCTGCAGGGTGAGGCCTAGGAAAAATGGTGATTTAACTAAGAATAATATGGATTGAATGGGATTGGGATTTATACTTGGTGGTTCATCTCAGTTAGGAAGTGGGTTATAACCCCCGTTATAAGTGAACCAACCCTACTTAGGCTATTTATAAGTAGGGTTATAACCTTCTTGCTATATAAGTGGGATGAACAACCAAGTATGGATATATAGCTGATTTGTCGAAGCTACAGTAAGTTCTACAGTTCACTTCTACTTTGATTAACTACTGATTGGGAAAAAAACATTCTAGTTCATGGGGTTTATGAAACAACTGACAAATCGGGGAAATCACCTTGAAGTAACAATGGGGATATCATAAGAAAAGAAAACATATGTAAATAGACAATTATATATATATATGTATATGTACATAATATGCATATTATATATAATGAATGTATAATCATAATAATGTGTATAACAAAACAATACCAACTATATGTATATAATATATGATACGGGTTTCTCTCAAACAAATTTCTAAAGGAAAACAGCAAAGTCCCCGCATTTTGCAATCACCTTTTCCCTAATTTGCAAGTGCATTCCACATGTTATGAAAAATATGATGAAACCCCGTTCTTGGACAAACCTTCATCACCAAGTGTCTGGTTTGCTTAGCTTGTTCACTACCCAAGGAGTAACCGGAAGGTTTGGGCGTAGTTGGATGTTGGTCTGTCCACCATTTGCTTCGGAAAACAATAGAACATCCCAATTGTTCGCAGGAAAATGAAAGAAAATCCCTATTCTTCTTAGGAAAATCCCAGAAAATCATAGTTTTTCTTGGGAAAATCATCTTTTTGTTACTCAGTTCCTCCCTATCTCGGCCTATCTCCCCATCTCCGCCTTGTCTTCGCGCGAAAGCGTCTCCCCTTGCGGGTCAACGTTCACCTGCACCACGAAGATTTCGCGTTCACCGCGGAGGCTCCTGGGCCAGTAAGGTGGATTTCTGGAGATATCCTACAAGGTATTATACGTGGTTATGAAACGGGCTCCCGCAGCTATGTTATTTGTTGGATTATACACCCCATTGACCATAGCTATGTGCCCGGTTTCGGGATTCCGGGATTGAAAGACCAAGTGAAGACCAAAGAAACAATCAGCTTGGAGCCACCAGCGCCAATATGTGAGCTACAAACAAGATTGTCTGCATGGGCACATGAACAAGGGTTGTCGAGTAGGTGTACCTATCATGGATATGATAACATATAACCACCACCTAATAATCAATTAATGTCCATCCCCTATGATGCCTTGAGCATGAATGCCACCTGTGAAGGGTTGACAAATATCGATGAGTATCGGAATTTGAGAAGCATTCACGGCCAATCCAAACCATGTCCAATTTTCAAAATGGATGTTGGCTGTTGTGTCTTTCCCATGGCCTGTAAAAGTAGCACAATTTAGGGTCTAGCTATTGAAGTTATATACCATCTGAGCTGACCATGGGGAACCACCTGGTACCAATATATTTCTGAAATAAAGCTGGGGATGGTATATGGCATTGGGTTTGCCACATATTGCCAATGTATTGGGTAATGTGGTAAACCCAATGCCATAAATCTACCATTTGGGGATGGTTGGAAAACAAGCCGTTTATGGTGATATATGGTGATTTATAGCCCTAAATACAACTTAGTTTTATAGTTATAAATGGAGTTATCATTCCATAAATGGGATTGTAATTGTAACATGTTGTAACCGACTTATAATTGGTAAAGGCCAAGAACTGTAGGGGATTATAATCCTATCCTACCCCTTCTTTTGGAGGGATTTTCATGATCCATTAGCGCAATCCTTTTGGACCAACCAGTATTGCTGCTGGATTGCAAGGTGGTGGCCCCCCAGATAGCCAAGTTGGTTTATGAGACCCTGCAAATGATATCTCTACTGTAAACCCTACAATGTGAGGCCCCCAAACGATAGCCAAGTTGGTTTATAACTCCAACAGCTATGGTTTATGGTATTTATAACGACTATAGTATTCTTGTGGTTTATAAACCAACTTATAAGATGGGGTCCCACATTGTAGTTGATCTACTTATAAACCAACTTAGCTGTCCCAGGACCCCACCTTGGAAGAAGTCAAAAGCAATGCAATTCTCTGCCCCCAGAAATAGCTGGGATTTGAATACCGCAAACAAAATGCTATGTCATTGGTTTTCATCCATCCCGACATTCCGAACAAGTGAAACTGCTGTTGCTAAAAATTTGGAACTAATATTGTAAAGAAGCAGGACAGCAATCAGCTACCAGGCACCAGTTGGTCAAACCCGTTGTTAAAGTGGCCCAGCACTTACCACACGAATTTGCCGCAGGTCACTCTGTTGTGGATACCCGAGATATCAATCGATATCATGTCTGTGAACCACTGACCATGTGGCAACAATAGCAGTACTGCCTCGGACATTGGTTTGAGCAGAAATGGTACCCTCTGGAATTCTACATAGCCATGGAGAATCCCCTATAAATGGAAGTGTTAATGGGAACATCATCCAACATTAACCATTTTCCATGGCTATGTTAAATAACCAGAGGGTATTATTCCCTCCATTCTATCCCTATTTACATGCATGGGGAAATTAATTTTACAAGCATTCTCTTTGCGAGCGCCCAGTTCTTGGACAGACCACTGTAAGTTTTCGCATGGCTTGTAAGATTGGAAGGTTGAAGGGGATTGAGCATGAGAGCTTGGATGCGGCTATAACAATTACTCGTGATTACTGTCATAAATCACAACGGCCGACATTTCAAATGGTTAAAAATTAAAATATGGCTATCCCATCTACAGAATAATTAATTGAATTATCCATATCACCATGGTCATAGATATGCTTATCATATCATTTAACCCCTATACATGGTCAGGTAGGTGTCTCGGAGGCGGGCCACATTGAACTGCTCAGGACCCTCAGGATGACGCTGGGGCTGGCATTCTGACGCCAGGCGTCCTACCGCCTGGCTTTTGTGTTCTAATTCTTCGCCGCCATCACCTTCTTAACCGCCTTCGGCCCGTTTGGCCTATTCCTGGGAAGACTTCGCCGCCATCAAGGCCGAGTAGGATGTTGTGGCCCCGCTTTCTTCACCCTCTGGCGAGTGGGCCCCCGCTTGCAGCCATAGCATGGACCTGGGCATCCATCATTCCGGTGTCCAAAAATGGTAACCTCATCCATTCAATTGTTTACCCTGCGGTAAACTCACATAGCTATGGAAAATGGCCCATTTATAGTTGATTTTTCCATTAAAAAGGGTGATGTTCCATAGTTATGTTAGTTTACCAGAGGGTACGCAATCATCTTCCCAACATCCAACTGCCATTTCTTGCTGGTAAATCCAAGACCAAGTTGCACTTCATCACCCGGTCGCAGTTCGCGCACTTCAGCGGGTCCAGCACCAGTGCCTGCAGTGCGGACAACAACCCGACGACCGAACGGACCGAATGTGCGGAAGCAGGGGATGTCACCGTGATGTCACCCCCGAAGGTTTTCATGACATGAAACATCGATCAAGGAAAAATAGGCAANGACCGAACGGACCGAATGTGCGGAAGCAGGGGATGTCACCGTGATGTCACCCCCGAAGGTTTTCATGACATGAAACATCGATCAAGGAAAAATAGGCAATACATGGAAAAAAATGGAAAAAATAAGGTTAATCAATCACCTTCCCTTAATTGTTATATTTTTGATGTACCCATATCTGAGGACTTTCATGGCCTGTTTCAAAAGCTTCAAAATAGGTTGTGCACATAGCCAGTCGAAGGACGGTACGGAATCCCTGATGGTGGGTGGAATGACCANTGAGGACTTTCATGGCCTGTTTCAAAAGCTTCAAAATAGGTTGTGCACATAGCCAGTCGAAGGACGGTACGGAATCCCTGATGGTGGGTGGAATGACCAGATAGGGACCAGGATTTACCAAATGCAGATACAAACTGTGTACGTCAACGGATTGGTTTGAGGGAAAATCTTAACCGGAATGGTGTGGAGTCACCAAAGAATCTGTGAGCCAATTGCCAAGCCTGATGGATGAACTGTGATGTCTCACCATTTCCAACTGTGCCAGTCCAAATCCACGTGCGCCAAAGCTTGAGGGAAACTTTGATGTCATCACCCATCATAGGATTGGTCACGTAAAACTTGATCTGATTGAGGAAAATTCTTTCGATCACTAATTGGCAGATCGCTCTGGGAGCAGCTGACAAACGGTCCGAACGTGGTAACAGGTACACTTCCCTCGGCACTGATTCAGGATCAAGATTGAGTTGGACCAAAAACTGCCATCCGCAACTGCGGACCAGTGCATGGATACCTGTGCGTTCAATCCAATGGATGAATGCATAAACCTCATTTTGGGGAATCCGAGCAGCATATCCCAGTGCCAATTCATGGAAGACAATTGGAGTGCGCAGGATTCCCCAAAAATCCAAGACTTTGGCAGTGACACCTAGGAACACAATGTTTGGAGCCAGGGTGTCCTCAATTTGACGTGTGCCAGTATGGACAACAACCCGATGACCGAACGGACCGAATGTGCGGAAGCAGGGGATGTCACCGTGATGTCACCCCCGAAGGTTTTCATGACATGAAACATCGATCAAGGAAAAATAGGCAANTGAGGACTTTCATGGCCTGTTTCAAAAGCTTCAAAATAGGTTGTGCACATAGCCAGTCGAAGGACGGTACGGAATCCCTGATGGTGGGTGGAATGACCAAATAGGGACCAGGATTTACCAAATGCAGATACAAACTGTGTACGTCAACGGATTGGTTTGAGGGAAAATCTACACCGGAAACCATGGTTTTAACATGGTTGAACCATCAAATATAGAGGTTTCCTGTAAAAATGTCCCTTTAACCAATCCAGTGAGTACATCGATGTAGTACAAGTGCAAAACCTGGATCTCCTGGACATTTCGGGATGATTCCACTAACGGTGGGGGCACCCAAGAAACAGCCAGGCTGATGGATATCTGCCACCATCGAATTCACCGATCGCCTGCCGCAAGGACTTTGCTTCGTACTTGCCAATCCGCTTTGGAATCCATCCTGCGGCTGAGGCCGAGGCTCAAGGATTGATGAGGACTTAAAGAAATCATTGAAGAAATCGAACTGATGTAGGTGAGAGTATATACATTGGAAACTTGACATGCACATGCATGTATATCGTGCTACAAATGTATAGGTTTACAATATGTGTTTGAATGTGTATTGTGTACTGTAGAATACTTGTATACATGCCTCATCACCTGGGAGTACTCCCAGTGCAGCTTGGGTACTTCACCTGAATCAATCTCACCCAAAGAGCTATTATCCACCAATGCACGGTAAATCAATAGTAAAGCATCGCCAAAATCACGAAAATTGGGTGGTATGAACCATCCAAATATGGCTGGTTGATTGTTTCATTGGATTGGTTTAAGGGAATATTTACGGGAAACCCCATGTTTTTAAGGAAAATCCATGGTTTCCTGTAAATTTTCCCTTAACCCAATCCAATGATTGTTGCTAACATTCATACAGTCTCAGCTAAGAAAACATGGAAAGTACATGGTGCCCTGGGCTCGTCGCACCTAATCGTCGCGTCGCGAGGAAGCGTCAACCTGCTCGGCTGCTTGGGTCAACACCTTGGGGCCCTACCCAAAGATAGCTGGTGAATGGATAGTTTTTTCCACAAAATATGGTAAATTCATTGTGAATTCATTAGGTTTTGAGCCATGCCCATTTTTATTTCGGTTGGGGGTTGGAGTTTTTCTGGCTAATGTACTGATCATATCTGACCATCAAGGTCGATCGTTGATGGATGGGAGTTTCAACCCAACCATACATTTGATGTACATAAATATAATGTTCCTTTGAACTAAATTAGAAGAACTATAGGTACTTGCCATGTCACATCTGTGCTCACACTCTCAAACTTGAAAGCCGCTTCGAGCAGCGACCCAACCACCCAGTTCCAATGGTTCCAGTTTCTTCCTGCAGATCCTTCGATTGAAAAGACAAGGAGGTTCTGGTGGTAAACTGTTGCCTTCACAAACACAGTAAGTTTGAATTGTACATTCTCAATAACATCTATCTCTGAGCTTGATGTTGTTTCAATATTGTTCAACATGCGTTAACTCGACTAGAGCGCCAGTTTGCTATGACATGTACTATCTTCTATTCATTGGATGTTAATAGACCAGCAGTAAAAGCATATCTAGAACAAAACAGCCACATACGACTACACTCTGGTAATCAAATGTGTCAATGGACATTCCGCAGCTCAATATGAAACAACATAATCTAAAAAACATGGCTCATCTTTTCCAAACATCAATGGGTTGATGTCAGGGGACATGTTCTAGGATTTCATGGTTCTATCCGCCAAATATAGAGATATCAAATGTATTCAAATGTTCCCTTCATCCAGTTCTTGGACGAGATAAAATGGATCTGCACCTTGCCTGTTCATATATAGCCAGCTTGCCAAAAACAAAGGGCCATGACGGAGAGAAAACGAAGCCTTGTTTGAAACACCCAACCCTGGCTGCTGTGAAAACAGGCCCCAAGTTCATGAGAGTCGGGATATCTCTTTGTTGTTAGTGTCAACATGGTGAACCCATCCAAAAGTACGGATGGAGGATGGAGAATAAATTCCAATTTAAACAAAAATTGAAAACGCAAATCAGTCTTGGTTTTCTGTTGAGGTGAACTGCTATCCTAAACTGCATGACATCTATAAATAGATCAGGCGGGGTCATCAGAAATTTAAACTCCTCCCACCCAACCATGGCTGGGCTGACCGATAGATGGCAGCACCACCGTAGTGAAGGTCTATTCCTAGCCACACTCAGAAGTAGATGGGAAGTGAATGGGACAAGTCAGTGATGTTGGTGGAGTCACTGGACATTCAAACATGATACAATATAGATAAGATATACATATGCTATACAAATGTTTGTGATTGTTGAAAGTACTTTCGAAATTATACCCTAGATGAGTTCTACAAGATGATTTGGTAAAATTATTGATCCATGTCAAATTCCAAAACACAAGCAACCAGCAAGGTTTGGCCCCCAGGTATAAGTTGATTTATGAACCTCATCAACTTTAGACTATAGAGATATATCTACCAGAAACCAAAATTAGCCAAGTTATAAGTCAACTTGCAACTATAGACTATAAAGATCTATAAAGATATATCTACCAGAAACAATATTTAACCAAGTTATATATATATAAGTCAACTTGGCTACCTAGGGGGCCTCACCAGGTATGGGGAAACAAGCGCTGAGAAATCTGTGAGTCGAAAAAATCAGATGTTGCGTCACACTTGTTGATCAGCATGGCCATGCCCCAGCAATCATGGGGCCTTCAAACGTACGCTGTGAACGTGAGTTGTCCTCGATTTTTCAACCTAACAACTTACCCAACAAATAGTAAAGTTCGTGATGGTATTTGTGGTGGTACTACATTGCATCATGCGTGTTTAAATTTGCTTTTCCAGGATCTTTGATTGACTCATTGTCTGATGGCATCTCCGACTTTGATGAATGTGCAGGTTACAATAGGCCATTCTACACCACCTGTGGATTCAACGAAGCTCCCTAGAAGGTGAACTCCCAGGAAGAGATCGTTCATATTTCTGGGTAAATTACTATAATTCACTAACCTGAAATAAGGTCATTAGGGGATGATTCCCCTTGTCAACCATGGTTCCAGTGAGGCAGAACAGTGAGGTCGTTATACCCTTTTACTGAAGTCGGAGAGTCACAGCCCAGCCAAAAGCGAAACTGCGCCCAGGTGGCAACAGCGTTGTAATTCACCCAGATATTTCATGTGCCTTGTTTCGTGAAAGTCAAACCTGATCTAGTTCATGGTTTTGAACGTCAATTAGCTCTATGCTGGAATGAGATAGTCGCCTAGTCGCTATTCCAGAACGATATTCATATCCCAACCACGTGCCCAAACTTCATCTCTTCTCCCTGCGGCAAAGAAATAATATATGTTTTCACCTACCTGCAACAACCCCAAACGTGGCGCAAAGCAGTGCCCCAAGTTCTGTTGTGTGGTTTATAAACTACCATGAATCCAGCTATATCGAGCTATATTAATCATGCACCAACTTACCAAAACACGCACCAGCTCACACAAATAGCGTACAGTGTCTCTTAGTTCACCGCAACTGTGCTCCCAAGTTGTTGCTGCCCCTGCCTTCGTGGGAAGCGCTTCCCACTTCTGGGCTAAAGGTCCTAAGGGGCACGGCCATGGGCTGCGATGGTCTGTGCAGCTGGCTCGCGGGGCTCCCAATGCACCGAAGCTTTCGGCTAGTTTATAGCTAATATTTCACTAGAGTTTATCAGTATAATTGTGCTTCGATGGTTTAATAAACCAATGATATCACATGATATCACATAAATCATTCCAATGCTGCAAAAAACCCTCCGGTAAACTAACATTGACATAGATGTGGAGAACCCACTATTTGTAGATCAGTTTTGCCCAGGTAAACCAGTGGTTTTCCAATCTAGGTCTACCCGGCAACAGAAGGCACTTGGGAAGATCATCCCATCGTAACTGGTCAGGAACTGGGGTTGCAACCTCTTTATTTGGAGGTTTCCTAAAATGGGGGACCCCAAAATGGATGGTTTATAATGGAAAATCCATTTTAAAATGGATGATTTGGGGGTACCCCTATTTTAGGAAACATCCATTTCTATGGTAAAACCATGTAAAACCTCAGTTTGTGGACTCACAAGCCGAGGTTATTCAACAGTAACGGACGTTATGGTCATCCTCCAGCAAACAAGTGTGGGATTTCCATGTTTTCCCAGCTACAAACCGCCATTTTTCATAGGGATTTCCCAGCTTGCCACGTTTGATGACACTGGAGGGTACATGAATTTTATGCAGATGACATTGATAATATATCAATATAATATACAGTATATCATGATACGCTTCTGACGGTGACAGTACTGATCCTACCTCAGGGTCCCGGTTCAAAAATTCAAAAAAAAATGTGGGTGTGTCTGGAAATTGTGTATACCATTGTATACCCACAATTCTAGCCATTTAATGGGGTACATGAACATTAATGGATTTGGGGGTACATCATTGTCAGACAAACTCATGTCACCGCATGCAGCTGAGAGGCGGAAAGCTGGTGCAGTCCCAAAAGGGACGATCTCGGAGATTTTCAGGCATCAAATACCTGCAGGTAAAGACCTAGAAACCAGAGAATCTTGTGGTGATTACTAAGAAAACTCTGGATTTGATGAGAGTTACATATAGAGATATTCATCAGGTATAAATAGTTATAAATGGTTATAAATTGTTATAAATGGGTTATGATTGAGGTTACTATTCCATATATGGGGATATTTCACTGACTTTTGTATAAGTGGTACTCCGGGCCATAACTGTGGGAGAGCTGCAGCTGGTGGCCCAAAATTAATGCCGGCGATGCAGAGGATGCAGGCGATGTTCGGATATCATGGGATATAGAAACAATAAGCATGATGACATTTACCATCTGGTTGTTTCACATAGCCATGGAAAACGGCTATGTTTTTTTGATGATTTTCACATTCCAAGCTCCATTTTTAGGGGAATTTTCCATGGCTATGTTAGTCATAACCAGAGGGGTGACGACTTTGGGGGGATTCACCCACAATCATCGGCTGGTTCTTCACGATCCTCCCAGGGATGGAACTCTGGGACTCAAAACAGTTCGACACCCCCAGTGACAGGATCAAAAGTGATCTGAACATGGGTCATTTTACCCGAGTAAACATGGTCACCTCTTACATGGCAGGAGAAAAATGATTGGATTTACGATGTTCACCCAGAAAATGTATGAACATGATCCAGATTTCGATGGCCAAATAGCAAAAAATACATGTCAGTTTGATTCATGATGCAGAGTTCCCAACATGGTGGTGCCATGAAGTTAGCTAAGTGTTTATTTGTAACTAAGATAACATAAGAATATAAGATAAATATCATTGGATTCGTTTAAGGCTAAGAGAACAATTTTACAGGAACAATTTTACAGGAAATGCCTATATTTGATGGTAAAAAAACATGTAACAACGATGGTTTCCGGTAGATGTTCCCTTGAACTAATCCAATGCAACTAGGGTCTATTGTTGATATATCATGATATATCTATAGCTGATGGGATTTTATAGCACAACACGCATAAGTGGGGGGGCACCACCATGCATGTAAGTTTTGCCATGATCAGTCCAATTGAACTGAGTCCAACAGATCATTCGCTTGACCCACAACTTTACAGCAGTGGTGTTTCTTGCTGTTTCAAACCCCTCAAGATCTGGCTGAGGTATCATAATTGCCCTGAAATCAGGTCATTTTAGAACACCGAACACCTCAACCATCATTTCCTTGGAGGGTCATTGCCCTCAATGAACTGCTTAGAAACTGGTGGTGATTATAAATCGCTTCTGGGATAAGCCCAAAAATTGGGGACGCATCAGGATTGAAAACCTTGGGATGATCCTGCAGTAGCCATCATCTGTACAAGGTGGGGCCCCCAAGTTATGATTGTTTGTTTATATGGCCCATGAATGGTAATACTATAGTTCTATCCACCAGAAATCCTAGAATTCAGCTGCTTATGTTCACAACTTAGTACAAATCAATTCCAGATCCATATATATATATTATGTATACACATGTCTATAGAATTCCAAAACAATCCACAAAATCCATTTCAATCATCAACCAAAATCCAAATTTTCAAACATACGTTTCCATCAACAAATCCACAAAATTCCACGTTTCGTAAGCCAAAAATCCCCCAGCCATGCGCCCCCCCAACTCGGCCCAGTGCCACTCCCCCACCTCGGATCGCTGGGCCGTTTGGATGGATCCACAATGCATTGAGATGCCAAGGCCACCCGGAAGTTCAAGAGAACCTGGCAACGGTTGGAGATTCTGGTTGAAAAACCATTGGAAATCAATGGAAGACCGGTGATTTCACAAACAAAGAAATGGATTTAAAAGGTTTTATATGGATATGTAGCTGATTTATGATAGCTAAGTTTGGTTCATGTGCCTAGATGAATTAACTGTGGTTTATGAATATGTACTCATGTGGGTTATGAACGAGGGGGCCCACCTTGAGTTTTCACCATCAAGTCATCCATGCTTCAGGTGATAAACGTATACAATGTCAGCCACCCCCCAGTTTTGTTTGTTGGTTTATGTACTGTACCCCATTAACTATAGTTGTAAATACAATAAACCATAGTTATTGGAGTTATGTTCACCAACTTAGCTATCGTTTGGGGGCGCCATGAATACTATAGTTACAAGATGTTATAAATATCATAAATAAAAAACATTCATCAAATGTCAAAAACCATAGTCATTGGAGAGAAGAACCAACTGGGCCATCTAGGGGGGCTAAGACAATTCACGGTTTATCATGATTTTACCTAGAATGGTTGGGAAAAAATCAGGGCTACAACCCTTAATCTGGGCAAACTACAATCATTACCATTCCAGTAACCTCGCGACGTGAGATTGTTATAACTTTCAGATATGTGCCCATTATATTCACATGTTATTACCATAAAATGGTTGGTTAATAGATCTATGACAACTCCGGAGTACCATTTATCCTATTAAATCCGATCTAATCTCACTAAATTCCAAAAAAAATGTCCCATTAGATCCCACTAATTCCCATGAAATCCAGATTTTAATGACACCTCGAAAAATCGTCCGCCGTGCCTCACCAAAAGGATGTTCCACTGAGTTCACCTTCCATGACCGCGGGGGGTGAGACCCCGAGGTGGCGATGGTGACGATTCTCGGGAGATAATCCTAATGTGGTGCCCTCCAGGTGTGGTTGTTGGTTTATAAGCCCCATTAACATCCATTAATTATAGTTGTAAATACCATAAACATCCATAAACGATAGCTATTGGAGTTATAAACCAATGTGGGGCCCCGGTTTACGATAGCTAAGTTGGGGGCCACATAACTCCAATGTCACTATGGTTTATGGTATTTATAACTATAGTATTCATGGGGGTTATAAAACAACAAACATCACTGGGGGGAGGCACATTATAGTTATAAGTACACTCTGTTAAAGTAACATAGACCCATGTTACTTTAAGAGAGTATCATCAACCATAGTTTTTGGAGTTATATTCACCAACTCAGTTGTCGTTTGGGGGCCCCCACGTTGTAAGAGATTCAATACCCTCCAGTGAATGAACATAGATATGGAAAACCCATGGTGATATAATGGGAATATTCTGGGACCTGGGATATATATATATATATGGATATAATTGGGATGGGGTGAGACATCATGGGACATGTCCTTTAAAATGTGTTTTTGGTCTTGTTTGAAAATGTAGAACTGGAGAACCAACAAAATGGGTGGTTTTTCATCATGTTCCCTTCCGCAGATGGCCATTTGGGGGGTATACCCATGTTCAGACAGACCTATGTGCAAAACCCATGGTGTACCCCTGGAAAAAATGATCTACAATGGTATGTTTTACATATCTATTGTTAATCTTAACCTACTGGAGGGCAACCAGTTCAAAAACCGGGAAGTTGATTGATGCATCACTTGACTCATAATGCCCATATCAGCCCATATCATTGTACTAGTTGTTTGATAGGTTTCCACTATGGGTTATCATAGTTTCCAATAACTTAGGAAATATAACTCCATATACTAACCAGTCAAGCAAGGCTTTTTTAATGGCCCAATTCCGCTATCAACACTTTTTGTGGAAGGCCCCCTCCGGCCCAAAAGACCGGTAAAAATCACTGCTTGCTTCAGGTTGGGACCAGTTCAGGTTCGCCGGTGTCTGAACATGGAGTACTATAAAGCCCAAGAAGGCAATTTGAATGCGGAAAATGATCATCAAATATCATCAGCCATCAAATACCCTCTTGGTAAACTAACATATATAGCTGTTGAAAATGGCCATTTACAGTGGATTTTCCCATTAAAAATGGTGATTTTCCATAGCTATGTTAGTTTACCAGAGGGTACCGGGATTTTCCCGCAAATTTTCAGTCAATTCCCCGTAGTGAAATCCAACAAATCCCCACTGGAGCAGCTAAACAAGCTAAATTACTATAACCCCCTGCGTCATGACCAATCAACAGTAGTCAACATTGGTACCCTCTGATAACATGGCAATGGAAAAAATCGATTTACATATATTTTCCCACTAAAATATCCATTGATATTGCCCATTCACACGTTTGATTAGAGGAGGGTACATCCCATTATATCCCATTGATATTCCATATATATATATATATCCCCATGAAACCATCAATTTTGTCAGATAAATCACCATTAAATCATCATCAAATCACCATTAGATCCAATTCTTATTGTTCTTTGCATTGCTCGACCGGGACCAGCTGGTTCAATCAATCTCAAACACCAATTGCACTGCGGAGCGCACGGGTCACCTCCAACTCCCGTGGTGCAAAGGATTTTGGGCGATCTTTGCCCACGAACTGAAGGAAATAATCCTCAGCATCTCATTCTGGATGTGCATTCCACTCAGTATACGTGGCAATAATCTGTGTGAAACCAAATTATTTTAAGACACACATCCCAGCTATATATAAGTCAAATAGATGGCCAAAAAAAGAAGGTGATATTGGACACGTTCTCTTTACAAACCATCATTCACAGTGGGGCTGCAGTGAAATCATCCAGGAAAGTTGGTTGCAAATTGCGGTTCGACATACCCGAATTGGTGAGGTGAACAACGTAGTTTCATGTATGTTGATGTATGTTCAAAACAATATGGAGGTAAATACCTGAAATTCCACACACACAAACACCTCATGTGACTCATGTCTGGGAAATTGGCTTCAGTGTCGAGTTCTGACACGACGTAGCGTTGCATTTTTGGGGGTTCTCTGCCAACATGATTCCACATGGCATGTTCCTGCAAGGGTCATCCATAAAATATGATCGTAAACCTCAGAAAGTAGGCAGCACAACACATTTTGTCGGTAGTCCAGCACATTCTTCCACTTTGAAAGAATATACCGAGTGGCTAGTATAGAAAAAACTATATATCTATAGCATCCCTTGGCCAAAGGACCTCTTGCAAAGTTTTTATGGGTTGAAACAAGGACATTGAACATGACGTTTTTTTTCCCGTGTTCGGACGAACGTGCCGTTGAGGCGGCGTCCAACCGCAAATCCTCAGGTTCCGCATTCCATGGGTCGTCGGCAGCGTTCCACGTCTGACGTGGGGTCAAGGGGCTGCTGAGTCTGGTACGCATTCTCAAGGCGAGTCAAACGCCGACGCAAGTCAGTCAAAATTTGATTTTGCATCGAAATCAGTCGGGCCTGTTGAGTCAAAGCCCGAAAGACAGCCACATAGTGCAGATAAACTCAAATCAGAAAGGTGTTGGTGGAGATCTGCTCGTTTCGATGCACCCATGGGGAATGGGACAATGTATCAATCATGTTGAACTATGGAAGGATGACAGAAGCGCACCAAAGATTCCCTAAAATCAGAGCCGTTTTATCATCTGTTGCTCCTCGTGACCCCTTGGTGGGCATGGTGGAGGTTTTGGATTGTGCGCCCTCGCTGCAAGGTATTTGCGCACTCTAAAAGTTCTGGAACATCGTAGAAGTTGGGCCCCCCCTGGATTGCTACGTTGCTTTATCATCAATTTGGCTAACCATGGTTTATGGATGTTTATGGTAAGTATAGCTGGTATAAACATATTATTCATGGGGTTTATAAACAAAACTTCTATACATAACTGGGACACGGAGCGCACCTTGTACTCTGACTTGCATCCAATACAGAGTTCATGATTGAAACCCACAATGGCAAGGCAATACTTTGAGTTGCATTGCAGGGCAAAAGAAAACAATCAAACACATTCCGAATGGTCTTCATACAGCGGGTTACCCACGTGGGAAATATCACACACTTCAGCAAACCCAGGATTATGCACTCGTTGATTCTTGCGTATTATTGAAATAGTCTCTAAAAATTAACTCTCAAACATTTATAATTGTTGAATAACGCAATCTTTTTTTGAACAAAAGTCTCAGAATTGCGCATTCATTTTTTGTTTTAAAAAACTAGTGACCTAGTGACAACCCAATGACCCCACCTGGTTTGGAAATTGCGTATTGTAATGTCCCGCTTAAATATCCATCAATTTGGGGCAAGAACAACATTTTGACAGACAAACCCAAGTGAGTAATGTGCAAAACCCGTTGTTGTTATATATCAAATATTGGGTGGTTTAGAACAGATTTCCCAGTTCATGGATTGTGGTACTCCCCTATGTAGAGGGTATCATAACCCCATCATCAATCATCAACCCAACCATCATTTTATCCGTTGTATCACTTCCATCTCCATATTTTGTTGCTTTTTTCACCCATCATTGAAGCTATGATCATCAAGAAACATGGGGTTTATATCCCCATATGTTTGAATGTAAAAAATCACCAGTTTTGAGCCCAAAAAATCCATCAAACGAACAGGCGGCAATGCATCCACTACTTGGCCCAGTGTCATAGGTCCTTCGACCAAACGGCGCCAAGTCCTGGTCCAAAAGTTCGAGGTCACCAGGATGGACCAGGTGTCAGATTGGAGCTACGTACCACATTCAATGGATTGGGTTAAGGGAAAATTTACAGGAAACCATGGATTTTCCCATCAAATATAGGGGTTTCCTGTAAATTTTCCCTTAAACCAATCCAATGATCTATTTTTTAAGGGCGGTGTACAGGGATGTACCCACAACATATGGCTTTAGATGCTACAGTACCTCCAGTTTTGGCACCTGAAATGGCCATTACTGGCATAAGAGGATATATATATATATATATATAAATAAATAAATAATGGGATATACCCAACCATGGTAGGATATTGTAACATATTAAAGGCATATAATGAATTGTCATGGTGGTTTAACCAACCAAAAATGTGATTTAACCTACACAAATGCTGGTAAATTTGGTTTATAATGGGATATAATCGGGATTACAATGGATGCACATCGGATTAAAATACTGCAACACTGTAATTCGATCCTTGACACCAAAGCTAGGATGTAAATCTTTAACTCTAGCTTCTGTTCATGTGGGGGGGAAATATATCTGTGGTCAGGTGACATATTCCTCAGAAATTTCTTACCCAACCCATAGGTGGAGATATTCATCCTAGGTATTGGTATTGGCCATTCCTTCTCCAATTCATATAGAATTTATATGAATTTATAATGATTTATAGGTATCAAACCAGCCACCCTCTAAAACAACTAATTACATTCAAATTCATAGGTATAAAAACCTCCAAAGTATCAAATCTATCTGGTGTTTCTGGTCCCTTTGGTTTCTTGCTCGATCTCGGCGATTGCCGTCGCCTTCTCTATCTGCTGGGTGGACAGCTTTGTGAAATCAGGCGTGGAATATTGAAGACGACGGCAAATTTTTTAACAGATATGTGTAGTTCCAGATGAGGTTGCTCCAGATATGACGATGCCTTTTGTAGTTTAGGCTGTATTTGTGGGAGACTCTGAGGATTTTTTTCAGTCTTTGAGAAAAAATTGCCCCATGATATGGTCCCATGAACAAGGCCAAACTGCATGCCAGAATCCATGATTGGCAAGTCTGCAGAAAGTGAGTCAGGCGTGAAATCAGGCGGACAGCTTTTGGAATATTGTGAAAGCAGGAAGACGACTCCGCGCCGAGCCAGTGGCCGGCCAGTGGCCGAAACCAAGCGTGTTCGCCATTGGGTTCCACCCTCCTTGAGATCTGCTGTCCAAGCCGGCTACCCAGGCGCTGGCTGCGCGTGGCAGCAGCACAGTCAGCTATCTCAGCTTTAAGCAAAATCAGCACCTCATCAGCGAGCCAGCCATCTGAAGCACGCATTAAACACACCCCAGCGTGGTTCATGTATGGGATGAAAGCACATATTTAGGACCATACAATGCGGGTGTTTAACATGAGGGGGGTGGGATTATACCACAAACTGGACTAAAATAGGTGTGGAAACGCGACCATGCATGTAATAGAATCATTTTCCGAACAGGAAACCATCGGCTTTCCACATATTTTGCATGTTTTCCCCAGGGTACCAGAAACTTTGCATTAATGGATCCATTTGGCGGAAACTCATGGAATTTAACCCTAAATTGTGGTGTTTTCCTGCAGATTTGCAGTTAATTAACCAATTCTGAACACTGTGAAAAAAGGCATGTCCTGAAATCGCTTGCAAGTTGAATGAGCAAACCAGCAAACCATAAACTATTGGATTTCACGGCACCCCATTTGTGGACAAACTGACAAACCTATATGCAACCAGCCAACACACTAGATAATCCCCTTTGCAATCTAGTACTAATTAGCAGGATTCCTCACTTTGCCAAAATGGCAACCCTTGATTTTTAATGAAAAGTTGGGCATGGATATGAATAATATGGTGTAAAACTACATACCTTTGTGGTGCAGTTGGCAGTACTGTCCAAAAGTCTGTGAAAATGTCAAACCCTCAACTTCATTAATGTTGATTCAAAAATCACAAATAAGCAGGGATTGTCCACTGTGAATCTTAACAGTGCACGTGCCACAAGGGTTATTCGATGGCCTCTCCAGGCGAAAAAAAATCACCTGTTATCTGGCATTTCTTTTTTGATGGGGGGGGGGGCGCAGTGGAGGCTGTAAATGGCTATTGCTATCGTGACCCCCTCAAGTTGGGATAGTTGTCCCTCATGACTATGGCTTTTTGAATCCACTTAGTTCACTGCTCCCCCAGTGACAGCGAGAAGTTTCAATAGCTTCTATTTTAACTGCGGAGGCAGGATGATGTTGGGGGTATGTGTAGACATAACCAGAGAAATTACAACTACAAGTTGGTTTATGCGGCTCGTATAACTATTATTTAGACAATCTCAACTGGAGCTTATAATCATGGGGTTTATAAACCAACAAACATAACTGGGGGGGCCCATACATTGTATTGTAAATCCCATGGAAATTCGGACATTCCGTAGATGTTCCCATCGCAGCAGGGGGCGCCTGGCTGAAGGTTTCGTAGTTCTGCAGCGCACTGCTGCCCTGATCGCCCAACAAAGCGTCCTGGCGACATCGGTCAACCTCCTTTCCGAGATGCGGCCGTTTCATGGGGACGAACAGATTGACATGGATGAACCCACCCCTTCTATGCAAAGTGATGCCTCCCAGATAGCTAAGTTGGTTGCTTATAATTCTAATACTTAGGACTTATTATACATATATCTATAGTTGATGGGGTTACAAACGAACTTAGAACTGGGGGGCACCACATTATGGTGATATAGTAGAAATATATACTGAGCTACTCTATGGATCTTTGTGGGAGATAAGCAACAATACCTGATTGGGTATGTCTGAATGGAATGATTTGGCCACAATTTATGGCCATTATAGTACGGAAGTTGGCGGTGAATCAGCTGGGATATAGGGATACCCGGGATACTTTATTTCAAACAAACCCAAGTAAACATGGTCAGGTTAGGGATCTGGTCCGGTATTCAAGGATGGTTCCAAATGCATATTTCTCCAACAGTGGCCAGTCCCAAATTCATCCAAAATCGGAGGAGAAACCCATGATATGCAGCTGGCCCGAAAAATTCGGCATGGACGAACGGGCCCATTTCCGGGCCGCGACAACAATCGGCCGCATCAAGGATCCTTCGGTTGTATAAGTCACTGTTCCCGGCTACAGGCGTAGTCAAACTCCCCTGCTCATCAAAAGAATGGTCGTAAGTAGCATCCTGCGAATTGACCAAGATGGTCTTGGTCATAGGGAATGACCTCGCAATATCTGCCAATGGCCAAAGATCGGCATTGGGCAATATTCTTCGGCCGCGCACTTAGAGTTGAATTCTATGTGACACCCATCCGCCTATGTGTATGGCAGTGTGCAGGCAGAACCACGACCACGGAAATTCACTGCGGTTCCAATACGTCAGCGAAACGTCGTCAACGGCCATATCCTCAAGCGCAATCTAGAAGTGCGACGGCCCCTTGTCCTTTGAAATACCACAGAACAAGACTATGTATTGGTCGTGGTTTGAACCGAACGAGCATCATCAAAGGAAGTTTAGCACTGAAACTTCCGTGTTACGGACATTCAAAACTTGTGAAGAAAGAGACGTGACATGAAAGAGACATGAAATAAAGAGACCTCCAGGATGGAATTGGATAGGATCGATAGCTGTGGTTCAAAACTGTCCCAACAAATCGGAGGGTCAAACACTTCACAGATTTTGAAGTGAAGCCATTGCTACCCCATTTCAGGTCGCTATGGAAGACAAAAATACTTTCATATTCCGTCCCAACAAATCTGGGTGTGCAAATATTCTCATGTTAGGATTCATATTGTGCGGTTGGACGGACCCAGTTATATAACGTTGGATGCGATATGCGCCATGATCAAAACATGGTACATGGGGTATGGTCATCCATCCCATTTCATGGGAATCCGTTCAATGGGTATGTGAATCCCTCTTAATGGATTGATGACAATACCAATGTTTTGTGGGCAGTTTCCACTACAGAGCCCCTGAAATGGCCATTGAATTAACGTTGGATGTGATAATGATATAAGGATTTTGATGAAACATGAAACAAAGGGAGGATGAAACCCTCAGAGCAAGACAAGGATGGAACTTGGGAAAATGAGGACATCAAATGGGCGAGCTCGGGAGCATGGAAACGACATGTGGAATGATTGGAGAGGTCATGAGAAACCATGTGGGGATGGAGTATACCATCCATTTATGGTGATTTTGGAGATGGTTTATTATTGGGTTTACCACACTGTATACGTTGACATACATTGGACATAGCAACATGGAATAATCTAAACCAGGAAAACTAGAGGAAGTAAACTGCTAAGACGTGGAAGTCACTGAAATCACTGTCAATATTACGGGCAACAACCAAATACATTTTCAGGAACATATAATTGGACACAACTCTCAAAACCTGTACACCTCATCTGTCCAATGATGTTCAGCGAATTCAGCTGCACATGTGCAGAAACATATGTTTCACAGATTAAGCTTGTTATCTTAATCATTCTGGCCTAGATAGAATATGAAAACATATGAAAAAACGGAAACAATGTATCTCTTAAAATGCCATGTTCTATTTGCCTCAGGATGGTTATATATGCAGAAAACACAATGCTATCTTTTTTGTTGAACCGCTTGTCTACTTGAGTGGACTCCCAGGCCGGCGTCGCTCAGCGACTGGCCTGGGAGAGGTAGGTCAAGAGCATTGAATGGATTTGATAAAACCTCAGCCGCTGCTGCGCTGGATTGATGCTTGGCAATGCTTGGTAAACAGATCAAAAACATAGAAGCCCCAGGAATTATGAATATATGTATATTTGTATGTATATAAAGAATACATATATATATATATATATACAAGAAAAATAAGTCTGTAATAACAGTATATGTGTATATGTACACCATTAACCCCTTTATGTTTTGACTTTTTTTTTCTGTGTGTGTGTGCAATCACAAAATCAATATACACTGATATATACTATATTGAATATTACGTATATACTGAATTCAAACATGTTCAAAGTATAGTCTATACTATACACGGTATGTTCTCTTCTGATTTGAGCGATGTTGGCTGAGGTCAGAATACATGTGAAACCCAGCAGCAATCAAACGTGGCGATGGAACATTCCCCATTTATAGATATGTTTTCCTTTCAAACCTCCAGTCATGGTCAATCTTTGATAGTCCGCAAAAAAAAAATGATGTTGGTCACAGTTATCATCTATTTATAGCAAAAAAAACTCAAGGATCAAACTACCTACCCGAGGTTGGGGATGCATTGATGACTTTCCAGTTGCCATGTTTGATCTCCTAGAGTTCACCCCATTGAAAGCCATGCATTTCTTGGGCTTTACACACAGGCTTGTCCGACAATGACCCAAAGGTCAGCACTGTATGCAAGGATTATGAATCAATATGAGTATAGAACATGGCCTAGGATTCCCTACTCAAATGACAGTGATTGATTTTCACCCACACCATCACACCCACATGTGTTGACACCGGAATGCTATTTGGGGTATGGTTCAAACTGGCTTCTAAACGAACTCATGCATGATTCAGACCTAAAATAACAAGAGATTGGAAGAGAGACCTGTTCCTGCCCTTTGATTCCAAGTCCTTACTTGCATGATCATCCCAGACATCCTAACTGGTTAATAACCATAGTTATAAGCCAATTTAGGAATAACCCTGGTGAGGAAGTCCCCTCAAGGGGACCATCCATAAACGGTTTCTACCTGCAGTTACTAAGCAGTTACTGGGGTGCGCCTCCCAGTACTTACAGTTATTGCCCGAAATACCAGTTGTAATTCAGAAAGTCATCCCATTCATGGGGAAAAAAAACATATAATTAACCATAACAAAAAGGTTAAGGCCCTTAACTGTAATCATGAATCCTTCTCCATCAATTTTCAATGGCCTCAGGTATTGTCCCAGCAACTTGCGGGCGTTTGTCTGTTTGCTCTGCGCATAGATGTGCGCGGCATTGATACGATTCCTTGGTGACGGCTCGTTTTCCAGGGCATCATCATACGGACATTGGCATCCATCAAAAAAGGGTGGTGCCGCCCAGTTATAGGTTGTCTACCAGAAACCCTACAGTTAAGGCCCTTTCCAGTTATAAATGATAATAAATGTGGTTCGGTTATTATTCCATGAATTGGGTTAGAACTGATTTATCACTGGTTAAGGGCCACAACTGTAAACAAGTATAGTTAAATTACTGTCAAACCCCACTGTGCTAAATAGGGGGCACCACGTTGTAGTTGTAGCCCATTTGTTCCTGGGCTTATCCACTTAGCGGACTTACTAGCCAGCAGGATTAACGTTGATTACGCAGCTACAATATGCAAGGTGAGGCCCCAAACGATAGCCAGGTTGACTTAGCTAGCTTTGTTAACTATTGTTTATGGGGGATATAGCTAAAGTATTCATGATGGTCATGGGCTTTAGTACCGTCAAACAGAACTGAGGGAGCCTCACCTTGTATATATAGCCTCTGGTTATGACTAACATAGCCATGGTATAGATGGCCCATTTTAGATGATTTACGGTGATTTTCCTCTGAACAATGGTGGTTTTCCATGGCTATGTTAAATAACCAGAGGGTATATACCATTATATATATATATATCATGTTTGTTTCGGGAGGTTGTGATGACGCTTTTCGGGTTCACCAGCATTTGCAACTTCTTTCTGCGTGGAAATGGCTCCTTGTTAGAATTTTCCATGGATACTGACCACTGGATAGTAATTTAGCATATTGTTGCAATGGCAGCCCATTGCACCCCCTGGGCGAGTTGCGCAACCTGGTGGAAATAACAATCCAATGTGGTACCAGTGTGGTATGGGTAAATCAGGGACAAACCTGTCCTGCCACATTCACACGAGATCATCTGTCTTCTTGGTTCAGAATACAATTTCAGCTACAAAAGACGCCTCTATCGAACACTGATCTTAAATTGCTGCGAACAGTTTGTGCAATTGGGGAAAATTGATCACCATGCATAAGATAACCACAACGCTTCAATGAAATCTCCAAAAGTTGCAAGAGACTGCTTGTCATTGACTGCTTTGCGAAGCAAAATCATTGTTTTGTGCCCTTGAGCGCAAACACAACTTTGCATCCATGCTATACTTGCAGCATGTGTTGAAACAGTGACTGATCATGCGATGTAACGACAGGTCACAGATAAAGCTGTTCACCGATAGTACATCAAAGATGTCTGTCACACAAACTGTCACGAGTCGCTGCCTGCAGATCTCAAAAGATCCACCATCTCATCAAAATGATGCTGCATTGCGATATCTATGGCAGTCTTTCCACGGATGAAGTTGTTCTCCAGTCTTCTTGCATCAACATCAGTCCGTTGCCAAAGCAATTTCTGAGCAATCGCCAACAAATTCTTCCTTGCAGCGATGTGAAGTGCCGTTTCACCATGCAGGTACGTTATCAGAAGAGTTTTATGATCACAAAAATTGGACAACACAGGGATCTTTGCATGATACGATTTGGTGAAAGAACAGGATGACTGACTGTGATTAATTGTCAAGTCGGTCAAAACCTAATTTACCCATACATATACCGTACTCATACCACTTCAGTTCAATGGGTATCGGTCGAAGCCCTGCTATCCTGACATCCCACAAATGAGTCAAACGAATGACACATGTATCAGGTGTTTGGTTTCCGCATGTTTCCGCCACTACTTAGATTCAACCTCGATTACCCAGGACCAACAAGTTCATGTGTGTAGCTGTGCTGAAATGAGGAATCATGTTCTGACAATTCCTCCATTGTATCACAAGTACCAATGGTCATCAGCATTTGCAACTCGTCTCCATGAAAAAGTCGGAAATGCTTTCTGCTCATTGCTCAACATAACCTCCAAGAAAAACTTGTATTTCTGCATGCAGGTTTGCCATGTTTCCATAACCTGAGGCCAGTTGTTGGATATCAATTGGACAGTCCCCATGGCCGCTTTTTTTGGTGCGCTGTCAAGTTGCCAATCGCGGAAACCCCATGCATAGATCATAGGACGGGGAGCCAGATTGAGAAGATGCCCTGCGGCTCGTGAGTGGTGACGATGGAAACAAATGGCGAGGTGAGTTGTGAGAAATGAGGTCAATCTGCCATAGTGAGCAAAGTTCTATTGGCTATTTCAGCCGGAGAGCTTCGAGGGTCCTCATAGTTCCCATGTGTTTTACAAACAAAAAAGCACAAATCATTTAGCAACAACCCACCAGCAAGTCCCAGAAATCAACATCCAAGTGGGGTTCGGTTTTGGCTTCGAATGATCCTGTGCCAATCTTCGTCAGCAGCTAGATCAAGAGGAGGCTTTACCAGTCGGGAGGTGAATGTTCAGATCAGCCACTCATCCAGGTTACCACATACATCCAGGTACCTGCCATTTTTTGAGAGAATCCTGCCACTTAGATAAAATATGAAAGAATCTCAGAAAACGCTACTTATTCAAGGGTTGCTCTGCAAACATGCAACCAGGACCAATAGATACAAATGGTTCTTGGCTGGCTCGTTTGACCACTTTCTTGATATACAATACAATTTCAAAACGTAAATTGGGTTAAACCTCAAGAATACTGTGCCAAGTTTTACAGTAACTGCTTAGTGACCCTGGCTAGTAAGTCCCCTTTGTCTGTTATCCCATCTATAAAGTTGATATAACTCATTATTAACCACATATCCGCCGACCCCGGCCTTAGCCAAGGCAGGGGCGGCGCCTGGGAGGTGGCGTCCACACCTTGAGTAGAACGAGTCACCAGAAAACCGGAATGCTTTTTAATCCCTGGTCTAGCTTGACCTGTGCCATGGGTCTTCCAGGAGTTTCTGGGGAGCTATTCAGGCCACAGCCTTTGCTTTTTAGAGGCGTTCAAGGCTGCCATTTGGCAGCTGTGGAACTCATCTTACTCAGTGGTCTTTTGGC